>CAMZMU010000082.1:21942286-22350490 GCA_947311845.1 Poa pratensis
CACCAATATGCATCATATGAAGCAAATGTGTTCGTGAAAGTCTTTTATCGCACTCAGTTGTTAACTGAATTGCTTGAGGACAAGCAATAAGCTAAGCTTGGGGGAGTTGATACGTCCAAACGTATCTACTTTCCCGAACACTTTTGCTATTGTTTTACCTCTAACTTGTGTGTTTTGAATACAACTAATGCGGACTAACGCTGTTTTCAGCAGAATTGCCCTGGTGTCTTGTTTTTGTGCAGAAAGTCAACTTTCGGGGAAAACACCAGAAAAGATCGCAAACCTCCTATTTTACCAGAAGACTCACGGAGCCAGAAGGGGAGGCGGAGATGGGCCACGAGTGGCCCAAACCACAGGGCGGCGCGGCCAGGGGGCCCACCGCGCCAGCCACTGAGGAGGGCGCCTCGGCCACCTCCCCGAGTCCATCTTTCCACTACTTAACCATTCTGACCTAAAAACGTCGGGGGGTCGTCCACTTCATTCAGAAACATCACCGTACGCCGCCCACCATCGCGAAACTATTTCGGGACCAGAAACTCCGTTCTGGCACTCCGCCGGGACGGGGAATTGGAGGAGATCATCGCCATCATCATCACCGACGCTTCTCCATCGACCATCCATGTTTCCCCCATCCATGTGTGAGTAATTCCCTGCTGTAGGCTGAGGGGGGTGGTAGGGATTGGATGAGATTGTTCATGTAATAAGCTATAAGATCATTAGGGCATGGTGCCCAGTATCCGTTGTTAGTACTTATTGATGTTGTTGCAACTTGTTGAGCTTAATGCTTGTCACTAGGGCCCGAGTGCCATGATTTCAGATCTGAACATGTTATTGTTTCATAATGATATGCACTGTTTATTGATCATACCTGCAAGTTGTATACACATATTGTTGTCCGGAACCCGCGGTCCCAAAGTGACAATAATTGGGACAGCCGAGGGAATGGCTGCGATGTGAGGATCACATGGTTCACGGCGTGTTAATGCTTTGCTCCGGTACTTTATTAAAAGGAGTACCTTAATTACCAGTAGATTCCCTTGAGCCCCGGTTGCCACCGGCTGGTAGGACAGAAGATGTTGTACAAGTTTCTCATTGCGAGCATGTACGACTATATACGGAACACATGCCTATGTTTACTTAGTACTTGGATGCTTATTCATTATTATCTGCAATGCCTATGTCTTGATTATTATATGAGCTATCTTATCCATGCAGCGCCCGTTCATCCATCCCCATGCCTACAGTGTTTTAATCCTACTGTTTACTGCAATCACTACTGCTGTAATTACTTCACTGCTGCTATTATTTCACCGCTACTACTGCTATAAAACTGTTGCTACTGATAATCTGTGTCGAGCAAGACTATTCACAGGTGCAGCTGAATTGACAACTCCGCTGTTAAGGCTCTCAAGTATTCTTTGGCTCCCCTTGTGTCGAATCAATAAATTGGGTTTTACTTCCCTCGAAGACTGTTGCGATCCCCTATACTTGTGGGTCATCAGCCCACCAGAGTTCAAACCCCAGGTTTGATGCCGGAGTTTCTCATTTAGGCGGAATATTCTTCAGCGGGAGACGACATTCCCGTCGATAGCGAGGCGCCCGTGGTGACTTCGTCAATTTCAATACCTGATCCGCCGGCTCAGTCTCTCGGAGGTGCTCATAGGGGTAGGGTGTGCGTGCGTGCGTTCATAGGGGTGAGTGTATGGGCGTGTATGTGAGTGTCTGCGTTGTACTGTTTCGCAAAAAAAAAGCATGTGAACTTATGACATGGCAAAGTTTTTTATTCTAGAAAATAGGGTCGCCCCTCGAGTCCATTAATGATGAAATCTAAACGAGCAACAAAGTTGTGTTTTTATAACATAACGACAAAGGTACACTTCTAATAAAAGCTGAAGATAGCAAATCAAAATGAATGGAACAAAGTAGTCCATGTGCTGAAAATAATAGACTCTTTCAGCCTCGCATCAACAATGCCTATCAGATAAATATGGATACATATTTACATTGCTATTCTCACTGTAGTCCTCTACGGATGAAGATCGTCCATATATTCAAGAGCGTCTTATCTAGCAAGTTGGGTAGGCTTGAGAGGCATCAGGGACTATTCTACATCAAAGCCAATAGATGAGTGCAAAAATATTGGTCCTTTAACCTCTTTGATAGTATCTGCATGAGGCTTGGATGGCCACAGATGGGCGTACCCATTCCGGGTGGCGCTATGTCAGCAGCAGGTACGCGAGTTCGTCGGGCTCTGGACCCGATTGGGAGGGATCACCCTCACGCAGGGCTCCCCCGACACCATTGCATGGAGATGGACAGGGGATGGATCTTACTCCGCACGCTCGGCTTACGACATTCAGTTCGCTCGCTCTTACTCCACGTCGGACATTCCCGCGAACGCAATTTGGAAGGCGAAGACCGAGGGCAAATGCCGGTTCTTCATGTGGCTCCTAAACCGCAAACTTATTTATACGGCAGACAGATTGTTGGCTAGGGGTTGGCTGTGTAGTGCGATGTGCTCCCTTTGCGGCAATGCTCCGGAGACGGCGGATCATCTCATCTTGAGGTGCCCCTTCTCTCGGATGGTGTGGCGTGCCGCTGCTAGGGACCATGCACTCCCGTGCATCAACCCTCCAGACAGTGCATCCTCGACGGAGACTACTTTCTCGGCTTGGTGGGCTTCTACCCGAGGCTCCATTCTAGTGAGGGAGCGGACCGCCCTAGATGGGGTGGTGGCGTACACCGCCTGGTTCATTTGGCGTGAGAGAAACAGTAGAATTTTTTAGAACAAATATAGCTCTTTTGAGGTTGTTGCTGGCTTGATTAGGGATGCTTCTCAGGCAAGGCTCTCGCCTTTGTTAGGGTGGTAGATGATGACCATGGCTGATCTGGCAGCCGTGAACCTCATCCTTTAAATGTTACATTTTTCTCCTTCTATATGATTGGGTAGTGCTCCTGCCGACGTTTTAAAAAAAATAGTATCTGCATGGGCTTGCCATGTACAGTATAAGTCATCCACCATGGGGCTGTGGATCTGCGAATGCTAACAGTGCTCATGGCTTTCTCACTGATCCACACTAAACAGTTAGGAGCTGCTTGTTGTCCACTCTTGTGCTATTGAGAAAAAAATGCACGTGATGTGATTATGTAGTGTTGTAGTCGGGGCAACGTTCCACGGAAACTCGACAATGAGGAGCACGAGTTGCTTTGTTCTTATCTTTATACCTCATTTCTGCTCTAAGGAAATGAACCTAAGAGACATGCAACTAATTAGAGGCTATCTATTACTCCCTCCGTGCCAAAATATAAAGCGCACTATTTTTATGCTGGTCAATGACGTACAACTTTGACCAGTAATATATATAAAATTATATGGATTCAAAATATATAAATTGTGTTGTTGGATTCGTCTTGCAAAATTATTTTATTTCATATATCTTTATACTATTTTTATGCATATATTATAAATACAAATGATGGTCAAACTTGTATATCGTTGACCGGCGAAATTTAAGGACGCCTTATATTTTGGAACGGAGAGAGTAACAAGTTGGCTGGTTTTTCTCTTAATTTATCATTTTTTTTGTTCGCTCGATCTTAATCCAGTAGACATCTCATGATATTTAGATTTTGCTTTCACTAGTACAGAACGACACATCGGATACCCCTCTATGGAAACGGTACGAGTTAGGCGACGGAGAATCGTGCTTTCCGCGTGAGAAAACCCGCCGCTGGGCCGCGTCCCGTCCTTCATAGGCAACGGTCGCGAATTATTAACCGTTGCTGATATGTTGGTAACGGAGTTTCTTGTGACTCCGTGTGCGATATGTTCTTCAATGACATCGGACATTTGTATACAACCGTTGGCGAGGTTGCGTATATAAAATTCCTTTTTTAGCACTATCTTGGATATTATAAAAGACTGTCGATTCGCCCTTATTCCTCTGCTCCAGCTTGTTTTTATTCCGCACTCGTGTCCTCCATGGCCAAGAGCATGAGCTCGTCGGGGAGATCGAATGCGTCCTCCTCCTGCGCCGCCGGGGCCGGGTCAGATCTGCCGCTTGTGAAGTGTGTTTGCTGCCGCTGTCGGAACATGATTCGTCGAGTGTCGCGTTCGGATCTGAACCCAGGCCGGATCTACTTCAAGTGTCCAAATCACAGGGTTAGTTCGACACTTCGACCAGTTTTGATTGATTCTATTCTACGTGTGATGCTGATTTGCCTCTGGATTCGATTTACCATTTGGCAGGGAGGGGCGAAGAGTATTCTGGGAGCTGTGATTATTTTTTTGGATTGAAGATTATGTTGAGATGCTGCTTGCTAATGGCGTCGAAGTGGAAGCTGCAGAGCTGGAAAATGTAGCCTTGATAGTCAAGAAGGCGAACATGGAGATGAAGCCGCACACTGCAGCAGCTCTAGTTGGTTTGGCATGGAGTCCAACAAACACTTCGACTAAATCTGACCATGTTGTTGCTGTGCGTAAGGAGCGGCATAAAGGAACAGAAATAGCTCAGTTAAATGTTCTTGTGAGCATTGCTAGAATGATTTTGTGTGTTTGTGTGCTGCTGTTATGTGTGAACTTGTATGCAGCAATGAAAATCAGTAGAATGTATTATGTTCGTATGCAGCTATGCAAATCAGTACAATGTATAAGGTTCGTATGCACTTTGAAAATCAGTAGAATGTATTAGGTTCGTATGTAGCTATGCAAATCAGTACAATGTATTAGGTTCGTATGCACTTTGAAAATCAGTAGAATGTATTAGGTTCGTATGCAGCTCCGGAATCAATAGCACATAGTAGTTGCGAACTTGTATCCAATGGAAACGGTTATATAAAATGTCCGTTGCCAATTGGGCGCTTATAAATGTACTGCCGACAGAGTAAGCCATCAGTCTCATTCTCACTCCCTCACTGTCTATCTTTCAACCCTAGCCGCCGCACACTGTAGCTTTTTGCTCTCCTCACTCTCTCATGGCTTCCTCTGCCGGCGCTTCTAGATCCCGCCATCGCAGCCGCGGCTCCAGCGGCCGCACCGATGTAGCTGCATCCTTTGTGATGAGGCAGATCTGGAGGCGGCTGTGATGCAGAAGGTGTGGGAGCGCGTCAGGCTAATCACCTGCGGTGATGCCCCGCGTCCTCTGGGCCACGTGGAGCTAAAACAGATCATTCATCGGGTGGTGATGCAGCAGTTGTGGCGGATCCGCCGTCAACGGAGGCCGATCTGGAGGCCGCCGTCGACGGAGGAGGTGGCCAATCTGGAGGCGCCGTCCACGGTGGAGGAGGTGGCCGATGTGGCTCCGTGGCCGATCTGGAGGCGCCGTCCACGGTGGAGGAGGTGGCCGATTTGGAGGCGCTGTCCACGGAGGAGGAGGTGGCCGATCTGGAGGCGCCGTCCACGGAGAAGAAAATATGAGGTCTAAATCGCTCAGCTCATGAACTAGTTCATCAATTAGTTTTATATTAGATTGTTCATCAATTGTGCTGTCTCTATATGTCATATTCTGCAGCGGCATAGGCAAGATCTCATGAACTAGAGATGCTCTGTTTTGATATGTGATTGGTATTAGCAACTAATGAAATGTTCTATTGGTTTTATATTAGATTGTGAATTATTTCGATCAATTGTGCTCTGTTTTGATTTGTGATTTGTACTAGCAACTCATGAAATGTTCTATTAGTTTTGTATTAGATTGTGAATTATTTCGGTGACATTGTCCAAGATGGGGTGATTTGTATTAGCAACTCATGAAATATTCTATTGGTTTTGTATTAGATTGTGAATTATTTCGGTGACACTGTCCAAGATAGAGCAAGCCTCAAAATGAAGAATTTGGCAAAATATATTTGCTACGGAGGCTTGCGATCTCGGTATGGTTTCATGTTTTTAGTTTCTCCATCTATCTTCAGGATGTGTAGCAATTATGCTGCATATGTGATTTGGAGAAGCATGAAACCACTACTTGGAGAGCGAGCTGAGGAAGAAGGAGAAGAGTGGAGGACTATAAACGGACAGTGAGCTGAGGAAGAAGGAGAAGTCTCGATATGTGTAATTGATCATCTTTTGATGCTATGTAATGGTTACAATTGTTATATACATTATGAATGGATTTGTTAGCATTGTTGTGCTTCTGCTGTCAGATTTTAAATGTCCAGTGGCAACTCTATTACAGCTCTAGGCTTACGAAGAAACCACAACGCAAACGAGTCGAAACAGAATGTCCGTTTCTGATGTTCCGATACATCGGAAACAGAGGTCTGGACACAACCGTTGCCAAATGGAGACCTCATCGGAAACGGTGTTTTACCTCCGTAACTGATGAGGGCCTTCACATCAGTCACGGAGGCGGGGACACGGACCCTTTTTCCGTTTTCGATGGGGTTTTTGGCCCGTTTCCGATGTGTCGTTCTGTACTAGTGTTCCTCGGTGACTATGGATCTCACCATATCCAATGTTTCTAATGTTATATTCGGCTGACATGGTTATGCTTGTGTTACACCATGCAATGTGTGGTAGGCATGTCGTGGGGGTTTTGTCCCACAGTTTCATGCAAAAATAAATGGGTGGAATGTGTTGTAGCCTGTTCAGCCGACCTAGTGTGTTTGTATAGCTGATTAACCAAAATCATCCGGAGGAGATTACGTCAAGGGTTGTTACAATATCTTTATATATTTACCAACCTACCAAATCTTTATACAAACATTTTTTGTTATATACATCTTGTCGTACAAGGAAACATAGAGAGAGGATAACACAGATGCTAACTAATATTTTTAGCACTCCCGCTCATTCCAAACTTCTTTAAGTTAAATTGTTTGTGAATGCTATCACCTGCTAATTGGTGAGAGATTTTGTAAAGCCGTCAATAACTTGATCTACTTGGTATGAACCGAGTGTCAAGTAACTTTTGTTCCGCTCTTTCAACGATAAAATGATATTTTCATGTGCTTGGTTCTTGCTTGAAATACTGGATTTGAAGAAAAGTATGTAGCACCAATGTTATCATAAAATAAAACCGTTGACTTAATTAGGATGTGCAACGCCTATTCATATGCATGAGTTTGAACCAGCGCATTATCTATGGCTTTACCATGGCCTTATATTCGGGTTCAGTGCTGGATCTAGACATTATGGTCTGTGCACTACATGATATTAGGTTAGATACACGAAACACTACAAATCCTCTTGCTGATTTTCTAGCATTTGCATAGTCTGTCTGCATAAACAAGGCACTAACAAGCACATATTGGCACCTCTCAATTTCAATCTAACGCGAAGCGTATACCAAGTATCTTAGGATACTCTTGATTGTTGTCCAATGTAAGGCAGTAAGAGAATACAAATATTGGCATACTTTGTTAACAGAGAAAGCAATATTAGGACCCAAAACCAACAAAATTGTTGACTTCATCAAGCTTGACCTTGAGATCAACAATGTTGTGGACTTCCTCAAGTTCTACATCAACAAACTTCTTCAATTGCGAGAGTCCATCAAGACTACATAGTTGGCGACCCATCATCAAACCTTCTCTAATACAGGAGCCGACTCCAGCATTGAAGCCTCGAATTGCTTAAAACTTCGGCCATAGTTCTTCCGTGGTGGCCTAGAATTGCATCAAGGATGGGTAGAAAAGGCATGTGACCGAAGATCCCTGAGAACCAAAAATATACAAATTACCCATAGCCATATTTTCAACCCGGTTCGACATTATCTTAGAGCAACTCTAGCGGATACTAAACTACTTTGTACAGAAAAACCATCTTTAGTACACTGTAAACCCACCTTCCTACTATCTTTATATACTCCATCCGTTCCACAATGTAAGATGGTTTAGGTGTTACACATGCATGTCTATATTCATACTAAAAAGAATGGACACATGCACTAAAATATGTCTAGATACATTTGTTCACATTTGAATGTAGAAAATGCCTAAAACATCTTATATTGTGTAACGGAGAGAGTAATAATTATTAAAACAACTGAAAATGTACATATTTACACATCTAAAATTATGGCATGTCCATGGTTGAGACTGGTCACTGTCGAAACAAGAGGTGACAGTATAACACTAACATCACTAGTAGGAAAACCCTTATTGTAGTCCTAGTAGTACTGCCTTTTTTTTATCAACGCGGATTTGCTACCCCGGAGGGTAGCTGTGCATATGATGTCTGCCGTCGGATACAGTCCACTCGAACTCCTTTGATAAGCCTGGTACGAAAGCATCCGTCTGCACGGCAGGTACTGTCCGTGTGGCCAAGCGTTAGCAGCTGCCCCTCGCGTCCGCAACCGTATAGCTTGTCGCACGCGGCGTGGTCTCATGCACCGTGTCCGTTAGACATTTCACCATGCAGGCATTGCTTTTTCGCACGCAAACGAGCCGTGCGGCGTGGTCTCTTGCATCGTGTCCTTTCATTTTACTACTCCATCCGATCCATATTAGTGGGCACAACTTTGTCTAGATACACATGTATCTAGTCTAAATACTTAACTAGATACATATGAATTTAGACAAAGCTATGCCCACTAATATGGATCGGAGGAGTATTAAAATGTGTGCTCTCGCTTGATGCGCCGTGTGCTCTCGTTGCAACGGCGTCATTCCAATCCGTTTGTTTTGGAAGTGGCTTGCTCCCTATATATAGACGATCCGATGGTTTGATGGTGGTACCTAGCTACCCAACATGGTAGCCCACTATTTCCCTTTGACTTACTTGGCCTTAGTCATCTTTATGCCAACATCCAAGTATCTAAATATTCAAGTCACTCCATAGAAATCTAAAATTGCATTATTACATCACCAAAGTTATACATTTTCAAAGAGTTTAATTTTAGTCTTAAACTAGTGCGTAAATTTGGATGACACCATTTTCAAAAATATTCAGGCGTGAATTGGCGAAACACAACAAGTACTCCACCTGAACATCATACTCACAAGGCCAATCCTGACCTGACGGGCTTGGCCTGAACCTGAACGTCGTGAATTGGCGAAACACAACAAGTACTCCACCTGAACATCATACTCACAAGGCCAATCCTGACCTGACGGGCTTGGCCTGAACCTGAACGTCTGAACCGAACGCTCCAGGCCACTCAGAGGCGGCGGCACTAACATCACGTTGCCGGAGACGACCGACGGCGGTTGCTCCGGAAATGCAGGACGGGGGACGCGGTGCTGGCACTGCTCCTCGTCTCCGTACTCGCCCCCCCCCCCCCCCCCTCACGCTCTACAGCGGCGTGCCCATCTCCCCCTTCTCCGGCCCCGCCCGTACGCCTCTTGCCCCCAGCCCCTGCGTTCGCGACAGAGTGCTCGCCGAATCCGTCCCTTACGATTGTATGTGATCTTGGTGTTCTTCGCAGTGACCGGGAGCGCCTTCGGTCGCAATCCCTCCAATTTGGTATGGCCGCGTTTGGGATTTTCTGCATGTTTCAGACTGGCTTCAGTTCCGGAGGTCAACTGAAGTTTTCGGTCTTGTCGTCTTGACGTGTTTACCTTTTCGTAGATTGCCCGGAATGAGGCGGGGAAGCGTCTAGCCTCTCTACGGCAGGTGAGTTGCATCTTAGATACGCGTCCATTGACAGTTTTTATCCTCCCGAAATGATTAATTCCGTAAGATTGCAGTCTGAAGTTTGTAGTTCTGAATATTTTTCCCACAGTTTTTTTTGCTGTAGGAATATTTTTCCCACAGTTGGGTTTGCCTCGTGGGTGCCAGACATTTTTGTTGGGAAACCGACCCGTACGTGACTCGTACGGGCCCACCCTTTCTTGGGTGGGGGGTTTTCCCCTAGATTGGTCCTCAACCCTAGCCCCTCTCCCTCTTATATATACCCCATGTATTGTATGGAGAGAGACACACAATTGATAATAAAGACTACTTGTGCCATACCTTGCGTCCTTCGACTACTTCCTCTACGCTACGCAGCCTCGGGACCGGCCAGCCGGCAGAGGGTGCGTAACACGTTATCAGCACGAAGCTCTCCGCCGAGCTGTCGTCGAGCCTTCCTCAAGCAGGCTCCCTGCACCGATCGCGAAGGTATAACCACAATCTGATCGCAAAAATGGATTCGCATCGCCTTTTCTTTTCCGTTTTTGCGTCTCTCGTAATCTTTAGATGTTACCTACGGTGTCGATTTCCCTCCCGAGAGTCGAGCTGACGAATACGTCGCCGACCAATGTCGATACTCTCGGATTCAAGGGGGATTTGATGACGGCACTGTAGGGAGTCGGTACGGACGTGATCCGGATGATCACGGTACCGCCGCGGCGCACCAGCTGTGCAACGCGCCGTCACGGTTCCGGATGAACACGACGAAGAAAATTGACATTAGATGCGCCAGTGTAAAGGACGCCGTCGGCTGCCCAATGTAGAGCCGCTCGTCGTGTGTTGCATAGGTCGGCAAGCCGCCACGCAACGCACCGAGCCTGGCACTACGTGGCGCCGTCGTCGCACTTCCGCCCGGCGGCTGCCCAATGTAGAGCCGCTCGTTGTGTTCATAGGTCGGCAAGCCGCCACGCAACACACCGAGCCTCGCACTACGTGGCGCCGTCGTCGCACTTACGACGCGCTCGTCGCAAGTCGGTCGCTGCGAGCCCTACTGGCCGCCGCCCCGACCGCTGCCGTGCTCGCCGCCCCGCTGACCCGTGCTCACCAGCCTCGGCCGCGCATAAACGCGCGAGGCCCTGCTGGCCACGATCGCCGGCCTCGCCAGCTGCGGCGGCCGCCGCCGGCCGAACGGCCATGCTAGCATGGCTAGCACGATCGATCGATCGGATCGATCGGCCAGGATCGGCCATGCTGGGCCAGCTCGCTACCGGATGGGCTGTTTTAGGCCCATTAATGTGCAGCCTGAAAACAGAAAAATAATTTACAGTGGGCAGGTTGGGCTAGCGGTGGGTTTTGGCCTGGTTATTCGGCCCAGTTTTCGGCCTGCTGCCGTTACGGGCCGGACCGAATACGTGTCTGTGCGAAAATTTACATTTTTAGCATCTGTATACTTTTCCAGTTTTCTGTATATTTTTATTCCTGTTGAATAAATTATCTGTAAATTCCTGGAATAGTCTGTTTTTGCTGAATTTGTATATTACGGAAAATCATTTTTAGAGCCATTTTTCACGTTATGATTACGCTTAGCATAATTTCTCTATGTACATGCTTTTATATCATGTTTTACTACAGTAATTAATTTTTTTTAATACTTAGTAGAGCAATTTTAAGCATGTCCTTTTAAATTTTGGAACGCCGTCTTATTGAATTTTTGTATCAACATCGCTTTATGCAATCGATTACCTGCTGTAATCTGATACTCTTTTTGCATAAATCGCAGATGGCCGGAATCATGAACCGGGAGTTTGAGGAGTTGGCTCAGAACGGGCTGAACTACTTGACGTGGGCCTCGGACGTTGAACTCGTCCTTGAGGGCCGGAAGCTTAAGGGAGCATTGGATGCGGGGACCCAGACGGCCCCCAGCAAAACCACTCCGGCGGAAAACGCCCAAGCACTGCATTTCCTCCGCCATCACATGTGTACTACGCTGAAACACGAGTACATGGCAGAACGGAGTGCTTCAGCCCTGTGGACCGCCCTCGAGGCACGGTTTGCTAGGCTGAAGTACACCATTAAGCCGCGGGCGGAGGCGGATTGGATGCGTCTGAGGTTTGCGGACTTCAAGACGGTGGGAGAATACAACTCAGCTTTACACCTGATATGTACTCAACTTGATCTCTGTGGCACCAAAACCACGGAGAGTCAGAAGATTGAGAAGACTCTCTCCACCTTCCATCCATCAGCTCTCCAGAGTGCGCGGAACTACCGCCAGGAGAACTTCACGCAGTATGCTCTGCTTATCGACGCCCTCCAGGTGGCTGAGGCGCAGGATGAGGTTCTCAAAAAGAACTTCAACTCGCAGCCTCTCGGAGGGGGTCCACGTCAGGAAGTTTATGCCGGCGCCTACAAGGTGCGCCAGCCCAAGTTCAAGAAGCGTGGCAAGAAAGGCAAGAAGGGACCTAACCCTCCCCACCCGGCCAAGCAACATCAGGCGGGTCAGGGGGAGGCAAGGCCCCAGGATTGCTTCCGTTGCGGCTCCAAGACCCATTTCTCAAGGCAGTGTCGTGCCCCAAAGCACGTCGTGGACGCGTACAAGGCCAAGAAGGCGCGCGAGACGCACCTTGTCCAGGTGGAGGCACCACCGGCACCCGCATCGGGGCCAATGATGATCCCCACGCCCACCGCCGCGCCCATGGTGGCGCAGAGCGAGGCGCCTGTGGAGGCACATGTGGCGGTTCCCACGAACGCCAGCGTGTCCATGGAGGTTGCGCACACCGTGCCCCCTCCACCGCCACAGCTGGACATCGACTCTGCCGCGGCGATGCTCGCTAATGAAGAGAAGATGAGTGAGCTCGAGATTAGGGCTGAGGTGGATGGATACTTTGCGGAGTCCACCTAAATTCCCCTCGTTTATTTCATGATTCCCTTATGGCAATAAATTTGATACACTTATTTCAATTTGGTTGTAAGCTCTATGAGAGCAAATAATATTTGTTTCACCAACATTTATTAGTTCATCGGCGATTGGATGAATTTGTTTTCATCATTTATTCCATCATTTAATAGAGATTATTGTGTTATGTTCTGAAATATTTGTGCGTTTATGTATTAATGTAGCTTCTTCCTCGCTTCATTTTTATTAATTAGACGCTATATTTTAGAACACGTGTGGCGCCCGAATGGAGGAAACGTGCCTTGCCGATAGCGGCACCACTAATACCATCTTGAGAGAAACAAAGTACTTTGAGTCCATTACTAAAATTGAGGGGAATATTACGACGATCGCCGGATGCGGTCCGCATGTAGTTGGCTCCGGACGAGCAACTATCGTACTCCCCATGGGAACAACTTTGGTCATCAATGACGCATTGTTGTACCCAGAATCGACTCGTACTCTCTTAAGTTTCAAAGATATTCGTGTCAACGGTTTCCATATTGAGACCCATGATGATGTCAATGGTAAGGAATACCTACTCATCACAAAGCACGACGAAAATGGTAAACATGTTGTCGAAAGGCTTCCTTCATTCGCTACAGGGTTGTACTACACCAAGATTGTAGCACCGCCTGTGTACACTACCCTTAAAACTGTTTTTAGAAGCTCCGAACTTTTCAGCCTATGGCATGATCGGTTAGGCCATCCCGGTCTTAGAATGATGAGGAATATAATTAACAACTCGAATGGTCATACTGTTAATGTCAAAAATTTCCCGAATCCTGATGATTTCGTGTGCTCCGCATGCGCTACGGGGAAATTAATCATTAGACCATCCCCCCTAAAGGTGAAGGATGAAATCCCCGCGTTCTTGGAGCGTATCCAAGGGGACATATGCGGTCCTATTCAGCCCCTCTCGGGGCCGTTTAGGTACTTCATGGTGCTCATCGATGCTTCCTCTAAATGGTCCAATGTTAGCCTGCTGTCTACGAGGAACCATGCTTTTGCAAAGTTGATCTCACAGATCATACAAATGAGGAATAAATTCCCTGATTATCGTATCAAGTCTATTCGAATGGACAATGCCGGTGAATTTACTTCCAAGGCGTTCGATGATTATTGCATGGCAACGGGAATCAAACTTGAGCACTCTGTACCGCACGTCCACACACAAAATGGACTTGCGGAGGCATTGATTAAAAGAATTAAATTCATTGCCAGACCGCTCCTTCAGGGTTGTAACTTACCAACTACATGTTGGGGTCACGCAGTGTTACACGCGGCCAACCTCATCAACTTTCGACCATCGGCCTACAACATCCACTCTCCTATGCAGCTTGCGCAAGGGTCGGCACCGAAAATTTCCCACCTTCGTAGGTTCGGTTGCCAGGTATATGTACCAATACCACCCCCTCAGCGATCAGCGATGGGACCGCTCCGTAAGTCGGGGATATACGTTGGTTATGAGACTGTGTCCATAATCAGGTTTCTGGACCCCGCGACAGGTGACTGTCATACGGCCCGTTTCGCTGATTGCATTTTTGACGAGGATCTTTTCCCGACTTTAGGGGGAGATAATCAATCCCTTGATGATGAAAGTCGAGAAATCACGTGGCAAGCCACGGGGATCCACGCTCATGACCCGCGCACTGCTGAGTCAAATAGAGAAGTCCAAAAGATAATAGATTTGCATTCCCTAGCGAATCAACTGCCTGATCATTTCAGTGATCTAAAGACTGTGACAAAGTCGCATGTGCCTGCACGCAATGCACCGGAAAGGGTTGAAATACCAAAGAAAGATAAGGGTATACCCGCTCCCGCCCTTAGGCCTAAAAGGACGCGGAATCCGGTTTCTCAAATCCCAAGTACTCGGGGACGCCCGAAGAAAAAGGACAAGAGAGATTTATCACAGCCTTCCCCTCAAGAGGGGAGCCAGTCGAGACCTGGCACAAGCACGGAAGTTTCAGTGCACGAAATTCCGGACTTGAATTTTCCTATATCGGAAATACCCAGCGAAGATGTGCGCGCACACATTGGAGCGGGAAAGCTAAAGGACCTTGCTCCTGGATTGGGAAATCCGGTGGAGGAAGGAAATGTGCCTGATGCACCCCATGACGAAATGGCCATTAACTATGTTAATTCTGGTGAGTCAATTAATCGAGCCATGGCAAATGTCGACATATATTTTGCCATTAAAATTGCCTCAATCATAGATCCTGACCCCGAGCCTAACACGCTTGCTGATTGTAAGAAGAGGTCGGATTGGAAAGATTGGCAGAAGGCGATAACTGCCGAGTTAGTATCTCTTAACAAAAGAGAGGTGTTCGGACCTGTTTGTCTAACTCCTTCCCACATACGCCCTGTTGGCCACAAGTGGGTTTTTGTTCGAAAGAGAAACGAAAATAACGAGGTAGTACGGTACAAAGCAAGGCTCGTTGCTCAAGGTTTCTCTCAGCGACCAGGTGTCGATTTTGAGGAAACTTACTCACCTGTCATGGATGGAATTACCTTTAGATACTTGATCTCAATGGCAGTAAACTTGGACTTGAACATGAAACTTATGGATGTTGTCACCGCTTACCTTTATGGTAACTTGGATTCAGACATATACATGAAGGTACCCGAAGGTATACCTGTTCCGAACCAAGGTAGAGCAAATAGAAGTTTATACAGTGTTCAGCTTAAGAAGTCACTGTATGGACTCAAACAGTCGGGTAGGATGTGGTATAATCGTTTAAGCGATTTCCTTCATCAGAAGGGCTACACGAGCAATGAAGCTTGCCCATGTGTTTTTATACGGAGATCACAAGATGGTTTCTGTATTATCTCGGTGTATGTGGATGATTTGAACATAATCGGTACACCTGAGGATATTGAGGAAGCGAGTTCCTACCTGATGTCGGAATTCGAGATGAAGGACTTAGGCAAAACCAAGTTCTGTCTAGGTCTGCAACTTGAGCATTCCCCTGCTGGGATCTTAATGCACCAGTCTACCTACACCCAGAAGGTGTTAGAAAGATTTGGATTTGATAAGGCATATCCTTCCAAGACCCCCATGATTGGGAGATCTTTGCAGCGGGACAAGGACCCGTTCAGGCCTAAGGAAGAGGGGGAAGAAGTTCTGGGACCAGAATTCCCCTACCTAAGTGCAATTGGCGCACTCATGTACCTCGCGAATTGTACACGGCCGGACATCGCGTTCGCCGTCAATTTGCTTGCTAGGTACAGCTCTGAGCCTACCAATAGGCATTGGAAAGGCATCAAGGACGTCTTCCGATACCTCCAAGGGACCAAAGATCTTGGCTTGTTTTACCGGAGGAATCAAGACCTTTCACTTGTTGGATATGCTGATGCTGGGTACTTGTCAGACCCGCACACTGGCAAGTCTCAGACTGGATATGTTTTCCTTTGTGGTGGAACCGCAGTTTCCTGGAAATCGTCTAAGCAAACTTTGGTAACAACTTCGACGAACCACTCGGAAATCATAGCACTGTATGAAGCATCACGAGAGTGTGTATGGCTTCGACGGATGATCGGCCACATCCAGCTGACATGTGGGCTGAACACCATCCAAACCCCAACTATTATCTATGAGGATAATGCCGCTTGTGTTGCACAAGTCCAGACGGGTTATGTGAAGAGCAATCTCACAAAACATATCGACCCCAAATTCTTCTATGCACATGAATTGCAAAAGTCGAACGAAGTGAGAATCTTGCATACTAAGTCGTGTGAAAATCTTGCTGATTTGTTCACTAAATCATTACCAGCATCTTCCTTTGAGAGATGTGTTCGTGAAATGGGTATGATGAGACTTAGGGAGATGCAAGGTTCAGGGGGAGAATCTTCACAAACTCATCGCTGAAATCTCGATCCCGATGATTGAGTACTTGACTTGAAAGTTAAGTGAGTTGTACTCTTTTTCCCTTTAGTGAGTTTTATGAAGTTTCTCACATAAGGTTTTTAATGAGGCAATTCGTGCAACATGAGGAGACATATACTATGCACTCTTTCTCCATATTTTTCCCGTTGGGTTTTCGGAGTTTTTGAGACATAGATAATACGAGTTGTCGGACCAAGGGGGAGTGTTGGGAAACCGACCCGTACGTGACTCGTACGGGCCCACCCTTTCTTGGGTGGGGGGTTTTCCCCTAGATTGGTCCTCAACCCTAGCCCCTCTCCCTCTTATATATACCCCATGTATTGTATGGAGAGAGACACACAATTGATAATAAAGACTACTTGTGCCATACCTTGCGTCCTTCGACTACTTCCTCTACGCTACGCAGCCTCGGGACCGGCCAGCCGACAGAGGGTGCGTAACAATTTTTTGGTCTAGCCCAGACCGTCGGGGGTGTCGTTGGGGCTGATTCGTTAGTCCAGTCCCCAATGGACTTTGGAGGTGCTGGTGCTGCCTGGTGGAGATGCTGTTAGGCTAGAAATCATTTGTCCACCGGATGTATCCATGATGGATTTGTGTACAAGGCATGTGAAGCTATGACATGGCAAAGTTTTTTTTTATTCTAGGGTCGCCCCCCCGATTTCATTATTGATGAAATCTAAACGAGCAACAGAGTTTTGTTTTTGGCAACATATCCCGTGAATCCAACAACATCGTGTATCCCTGCATCCGTTCGTTTCCCGCCGATCGATCTAAATCATGTGGCTCCTGTGTGAGTCGAAACAAAATTGCATTTACACGCCCGCATCCAGACTTAACCAGCGTTGAGTTTTGCCAAAACCCCCCTAACTGTACAATCCCCGAAACGGCAACATCCTCAACAGACCAAATCGAGGGTTCATGCCTTCGTTTTCCTCTGCAGCCAAGGAAAACGGAGGTGGCGAGACTTCCCAGAGCTTGGAGACCGCGGAGGCCGCGGGGGGGGGGGGGGGGGGGGGCGAGGAAGGCAGAAGGCGGAGGAGGGTCTCGCCGAGGATATCATCGGAGTCCAGCGGCGCTGCCGGTGGCGGCGGCGAAAGGCGGCAACAGCTGGCCGTCTCGTCGCTCATGGTGGAATGGGGATTGGAAAAAACCAACTTCCCCGCAGGAGATTCCAAGGCAGGCGCGGCCTTTCCATTCTCCGCAAGACCCTCCATGGAGCCGCCGCCGATGGCGAACTGCTGCTGCTGGAGGAGGCGCTGAGGTGCTCGACTTCAGGGCCGGCGGCGTCCCATCGCTGCTGCAGGTGAAGACATCAACGGCGCCCCGGCTCAAATGACTTCATCGATCTTTTCCATGGGAGGAAACTAATTTGATTTCTTTCCAACTTGGCCCAAATTACTTCTGCATTCATGAGATTTTATTGATTTTTTGGACCAAATGAACTGCAGGTTTTGATGCATAATGTTGATCAGGTGATGGTGTGCTAGCTCTGCAATAATTTTCATGCGCCTAGGAAGCAAGCAGTGGCATGGCTGGATGGTTTGCACTTGCTCAGGCTTGAGCAAATAATCCAAAGATTCTTCAGTCTTATTGTTGTTTCGGTGGTGTCAGCAATCTAGAAAGAGGCCTCTATATGTACCATTCAGATATTAGCTTTTTCTGCAATGTACGTCCTGAAGTTCGAGTGACCAAGATCACGAGAGAACAAAATAAGTTGGCAGTTGGCATAAGAGTTAGTGATGTATATTAGAAACAGAGATGTGGGAAATGTATGCTGCTGTAACTGATTGTAACCACATTTTTATGTTCATGAATAAAGTTCTCTCTTTGAATATTGAGGAGGTCTCAGCACAACTTTGTTCTGTTTTCCGTTAAGTGTTAGCTAGGATCTCAGACTGCTGCAACTTTGAATATTGAGGAAAGTTTCTGTCAATTGTGATTGAATTCAACTTGGAGATAAAATTATCAGACAACAAATATGGTCATGCTTTAATGCTGTGCCACGAAGCTTGACAGTCTACCACTACAGAGTTGTTAGCATAAAACAGCGACATTGAAGGCCAAATTGCGAAAAAACCGCGACAATGGTATGGGATCACGGAAAACCACAACTCTGTTGGCTCTCCCTCGCAATGAATACACATTCCTGTCTAAGCGCGAATTGACACTCAAACTAACGTGTGGGCCCCACCTGTCAGGATGATGTAGCAAGGTGGCCGGACGGAAGTTGACGTCCGTTTCCGCGACGAGCCATCCGTTAACGGTGGAGGGCGGGGCCCACCTGTTAGAACTTGCGGGCCCACCTGTCAGGACCAGTTTGCATTTTTTTGACTGGATCCCACTTGTCACCAAATAAAAAATTATATACAAAAAAGAATAAAGCAAAACCCGGCCCAGGAACTCCCCTTTTTCTCCCTGCGCTCGCTGGGATCGCCGCCGCCGCGGCCACGAACTCGCCGCGCCGCTGCTGGTGGGAGCGCTGGTGGCGGCGGCGGCGCGCTGCTGGTGGTGGGATCGCTGGTGTCGGCCACCAGGCGGCGGCGCGCTGTGGCCGGAGGTGGCCGTGCGGCGGCGGAGCCAGTCGCCGGAGGGAGGGAAGATGGGGGCGGGCGGAGGAGAGGCCGGAGAGGAGGGTGACGAGGTGAGGACTGAGCCGGTCGAGGTCGTCAGAGCACCGTCAGGGGAGGCCGCGGTGAGGCGCCCGTGCGCGAGCTGCTATCATCCGCGCGTCCGCCTTGTCGTCTGCGCCGGCTACGCGCCTGATGCGTGCTAGCTGATGCTGCATGTTGTGCGTTGCTAGCCGCTGCTGCTACTGCGTCCGAGCTAGGTTCATGCTGTGTGTTGCTAGCTGTTACTGCTGGGTGCTGCTCCAAGCGCCCGTCTAGCGCCGGCACGGCAGCCGGACTCGAAGAAGACGAGCTCGATTTGTCTGATTTGGGGCGTCCCAACAAGCATGCGTCCACGGGGAAACGGCGGGCGGCCGGAGGGCCCCAAAGCAACGGCTCCAGGCCGGAGGAGCCGCCAGGCCACGGCGGGAGCGCCGGAGGAGCAGCCAGGTGGCGGCGCGCGAGCGGGAGGGTCGCTGCTGCTGCTCTCTTGTTTTTGGCTTTTTTTAACTTTTTAGAAATTGAAATATTTTTTATTGATCTGACAGGTGGGACCCACATGTTCTGACAGGTGGGCCCACCCTCGCCGTTAACGGACACACCAACGGACGTCAACTGTTGCCCAGTCAGCGCTCCACGTCATCCCGACATGTGGGACCCCCTAGTCAGTATCGGTGTCAATTCGCGTTTAGAGATGAATGTTTGAAAATTGCGAACGCTTACCACCAGAGTTGCGGTTATACGCGATCCCACACCATTGTCGCGGTTTTTCGCAATTGAAGCGCCAAAGTCGCGGTTTTATGCTAACAACTCGCCACTACATAGGCACATATCATAAACTTTCCTCAATATTCAAAATGAAGAGAACAGAAGTAGCCCATGTGTGCTACTTCTACTCAATATTTGTTTTTAGGACATAACGACAAAGGTACACTTCTAATAAAAGCTACAGATCGCAAATCAAAATGAAGAGAACAGAAGTAGCCCATGTGCTGAAACAAAAGACTCTTGCAGCCTCAGAACTCACAAGACGATAAATGCAATGCAGTGAGCTACCATAGCACCTTGACATCAACAATGCCTATCAGATAAATATGGATACATATACTTACATTGCTAGTCTCATCCAGTGATGACGGATGAAAATCGTCCATATATTCAAGAAGTAGCTACTGCATCTTATCTAGCAAGTTGGGTAGGCTTGAGAGGCATTAGGGACTATTCTACATCAAAGCCAATAGACGAGGGCAAAAATATTCGTCCTTTAACCTGTACCTGAGTATCCGCATGGGCTTGCCATGTATAAGCCATCAACCATGGGGCTATGGATATGCGAATGCTAACAGTGCTCATGGCTTTCTCCCTGACCCATCCTGGACACTGAGGACGTTCTTGTTGTTACCTCTGGTGCTGTTGAGAAAAAATGCACGTGGTTTGATTATGTAGTGTTGTACTCGGGCATCGTTCCACGAAAACACGACCATGAGGTGAACGAGTTGCTTTGTTCTTATCTTTAGACCCCATTTCTGCTCTAAGCAAGCGAGGCTAAGTGACATGCAACCAATTAGAGGCTATCTATTAACAAGTTGGCTGGTATTTCTCTTAATTTAATCACTTTTTTTTGTTTGCTCTATCTTAATCCAGTAGACATCTCATGATATGTAGATTTTGCTTCCTCTGTGACTTTATGGATCTCACCATATCCAATGTTGCTAATGTTATATTCGGCCGACATGCATGGTTATGCTTGTGTTACACCATGACAATGGGTGGATGGCATGTCATGGGGGTTTTGTCCCACAGTTTCATGTCAAAGAAAAATGGGTGGAATGTGCTGTAGCATGTTCAGGAAGCCTCGTGTGTTTGCATAACCGATTGACCAAAACTATCCAGAGGAGATTACATCAAGGGTTGTTACAATATTTTTATGTATTTACCAACCTACCAAATCTTTGCACAAACAAATTTCGGTTATACATATTGTCGTACATGGAAACATAGAGAGAGGATAACACGGATGCTAACTAATATCTTTAACACTCCCCCTCATTCCAAACTTTCTATAAGTTAAATTGTTTGTGAATGCTATCTGCTGCTAACTGGCGAGAGCTTTTGTAAAGCCATCAACAACTTGATCTACTTGGTATGAACCGAGTGTCAAGTAACTTTTGTGCAACTCTTTGGCCGGCAAATTATATTTCTATGTGCTTGGTTCTTGCTTGAAATACTGGATTTGAAGAAAAGTATGTAGCACCAATGCTATCACATAATAAAACTATTGACTTAATTAGGATTGGCAACGCCTATTCATCTGAAAGAGTTGAACCCACATTATCTCGGCTGTGGCATTTTCCATGGGCTTATATTCAGATTCAGTGCTGGATTTAGACATTGTGAGCTGTTTGTGTGCACTGCATGATATTAGGTTAGAACACCTGCTGATTTTCTAGCATTTGCATACTCTATCCAGTCTGCATAAAAAAGGCACTAACAAGCACGTATGGGCACCTTCTCAATTTCAATCTAACGCCAATCGACATTTCAAGTATCTTAGGATACTTTTGATTGTTATCCAATGTGAGGTAGTAAGAGAATACAAATATTGGCATACTTTGTTAACAGAGAAAGAAATATTAGGACCCAAAAACCAATAAAATTGTTGACTTCATCAAGCTTGACCTCGAGATCAACAATATCATGGACTTACTCAAATTCTACATAAACAAACTTCTTAATTTGGGAGAATCCATCAAGACTTCATAGTTTCTTTTTATGGAAATCAAGACTTCATAGTTGGGACCTATCACCAAACCTTCTCCAATACAGGAGTGGGCTCCAGCATTGAAGCCTCCAATTGCTTAACACTTCGGCCATAGTTGTTCTGTGGAAGCTGAGAATTGCACCAAGAATGGGTAGAAACAAGCATGTGACTGAAGATCCATTAGAACCTAAAATATGCAAGTCACCCAGAGCCATATTTTTCGACCCGGTTCGACTGTATCTTAGAGCAATTCAACCATATATGAAAATACTTGGTACGGAAAAAACCATTTTCAGTAAACCATAAAACCACCTTCCTACTATCTTTATATAATTATTAAAACAACTGAAAAAGGTACATATTTACACATCTAAAATTATGGCATGTCCATGGTTGAGACTGGTCACTGTCGAAACAAAAGGTGGGAGCGTAATGCTACCATATCGGTTCCCTTTAACAATTTGCATGTCAGTAAGAGCATCTTCAACAACCCCCCCCCCCCCCCCCCCCCCCTCCCTCCCCCCAAATGTAACGTTCCTCCTCTACTTCGGCTATAATTTCATTTATTTCTTAATATTTCAATGCTAGTTGAAACAGCTCCATTGTATTGTATTGTTAATGCGTAAATTAATTAAACAACAATTCAAAGATGAAATAATAGTTCCCACAATAGTTCAAAATGAAATTAAATTTTGAATCTAAAAAAGTTGATAGTTTAGTCCATTGCAAACACGTGAAGCCAAACTAGTGCTTTTTCTTTGAGCATGCACATGTGCTCAAATACATCCTGTTAAGTTCAAATGGAGTCCAAGCTCCATGTAGACTTTTTTTTCAAAATTCAAAATCGGCACTTTTTAGTTTTCACAAATTGTGAAAACTAATCCAGATGTAGATAGTGTCGAGATCTACAAAAGTGCCAAATTTTAACTCAAAATTCGTTGTATTTGGGCTACACAAAGAAAACAAACTGGGCAAAATTTCAATTTTTTGAAACTGTGTACTATTCACAATCCAGATCCACCCATTTGTTATTTTCTCCCGGCCCACAATATAAAGAATTTCGAGTTGAAATTTTGCACACTTATAGATCTTATCAACATCTACATCTGCGATTTTTTTACCGATTTTTTGAAATGTAATATACATTTTTTTTTCAAAACAAGCTACATGGAGCTGGGGCTCCAAAACACTTCTCTCCATGTTTTAGTTGCTAGTGTGGCACTCGATACATTTGAAATTTTCGATGGGGTTGATAGGTTTACCTATATATGTCAAAGATTTGACATGCCCAGTTGGGGTTTGTGTTGACACACGAACACGTCACGTGTACCCGCAGCGCCGAGGGAGGTGCTCCGCAACTCACTCTGCGGGAGGCTCGCCGGAAGCGCGATACGCAAGACAATCCGGCGGGCGCTTTTGTAGATCCGAAACCCCGCTCGCCCGGGAGGGACCCCGTCAGGGCTCGCGGCGGCTATGGGCTTCCCTAGGTCGGCCTGACCGCCCCTAGAGCCTCGTGGATTCGCAGCCTCCAATCTTGAAGAACGGCGAAGAACGAGGAGAAAGATACAAAGGGAGAGGGATAAAAAGTAGATAAACACGAAAAAGTAGTAGATGTGTTTGTTCGATTGGTGTTGGATCAATCGGCCGTCACCCCTCACATATATAAGAGGCGGCTGGACTTCCCGTGCAAGAAAAGGGTTTGGATCCACGTCCAAAACCCTAATTTGGGTCCAATTCGGATGGTTGAGCCGAACTTTTCAAAACTATTCGGTCTAAAAACTGGCTGCACCTTGCGGATTGCTTTTTAGGCAGTTGTCAACCTCGGATCAAAATCTCGTAGAAGACAAAGTTGTTCGCCTTGAAAAAACGAAGAACTTTCCTTTTATGTGTTTCTTCATCCGACTCCATATTGACCACTCATCTGGGCTCGTAGATAAAACTGTTCGGATTGGATCCAAATCATAGAAATTTGATTCATCCATAATCGCCAGATTTAGCCTAGTAGAAGACCTTAAATCAAAGCTCATAAACAGCAAAGTTGTTCGCCTCGTAAAAACGAAGAACTTTCCTTTTATACGTTTTTCCATTTGACGCCATCTAGACCTCTCAAATTCAATCGGAAGAAAATCGATACGTTTTTTAGTATTTCCCGATTGCACTCACCCGAGGGCAGACTACGTCTGTGGTGCCTGTGCCCAGCCCCTTTTGTGTGACCCGAACCTTGTAAAACTGTTCGATCTGCACCTTCCGGGTCGTTTTTGAGATAGTAAACAACTCTGTATCGAAATCTTGTAAAAAGAGAAGTTGTTCACCTCGAAAAGACGAAGAACTTTCATGTTATGCGTTTTTTTCCATTTGAGTTCATCTGGACCCTTTAAATTCAGTCGGTAGCAATTCAACTAGTTTTTAGCCTTTCCGAATTGCGCTCACCCGAGGGCAGAGGGTGTCTATGGCAGGGCGACCCGCCTATGCTCAGCGCCCCTGCAAGCTCGTCCACAGTATTTTGTCTCCACAAGTTGCATATGACCTCGGATTGAGATGATCCAAAAACCAAAATTGGTTGTCTCGATGATACGTAAAACTTTCGTTCACATTATATTTTCATCCAAGAGAATCTTGGTGGTACCTCTTCGTAAGCCAAAATCGGTCGTCAACAGGTTGGTTTTTGTGTACGGACAAAAACAGACATATGACAACGATTTGACATGTTTGGCCTTAGTCATCTTTGGACCAACATCCAAGTATCCAAATATTCAAGTCACTCCATAGAAATCTAGAATTGAATTATTATATCAAAGTTGTACATTTTCAAAGAGTTTAATTTTAGTCTTAAACTAGTGCGTAAATTTGGATGACAAGATTTAAAAAAATATTTAGGCGTGAATTGGCGAAACACCAAGTAGTCCACTTGAACGTCAGATTCGCAAGACCAATCCTGACCTGACGGGCTTGGCCTGAACCTGAACGTCTGAACCGAAGTACCGAACGCTCCCAGGCCACTCAGAGGCGGCGGCTCTAACATCACGTTGCCGGAGACGACCGACGGCAGCCATGGCCGCGGCGCGGCGGTGGCGTCGGAAATGCAGGACGCGGGACGCGGTGCTGGCACTGCTCCTCGTCTCCGTGCTCGCGCCCCTCGCGCTCTACAGCGGCGTGCCCATCTCCCCCTTCTCCGGCCCCGCCCGTACGCCTCCTGCCCCCAGCCCCTGCCTTCGCGACAGAGTGCTCGCCGAATCCGTCCCTTACGCGTGTGTGTGATCTTGGTGTTCTTCGCAGTGACCGGGAGCGCCTTCGGTCGCGATCCCTCCAATTTGGTATGGCCGCATTTGGGGATTTCTGCATGTTTCAGACAGGCTTCCGGAGGTCAGCTGAATTTGGCGGTCTTGACGTGTTTTCCTTTTCGTAGATTTCCCGGAATGAGGCGGGGAAGCGTCTAAGCTCTGTGCGGCAGTTGAATTTCAACTTAGATATGCGTCCATTTACAGTTTTGTTTCCTGCAGAAATGATACTATAAGGTTGCAGTCTGAAGTTTGTAGTTCTGAATATTTTTCCTAACGACACATTTGATTCGCTGAAGGAGCCTGTGCGGACGGTTGCGTCAAATACAAGCGCGAACAATGAGGCAATGGTTATTGTTGGTGATGGTGGAATTCAGCAAGTTGTCACAGGAAGTAGGATAAACATATCTCGGGAATCCGGTGGTAGTAAGGACGACAGAGCGCGCAATGTAGAAGACACAAAGCAATTGTCACATGACTCAAGTAAGATAAAACATGTTGATGATTTGTTTATTACGTCAGAAGAGGCCAGAACACACACTGGCCTAAGCAATGTTGGTGAAGTAGGGGATAACACAGTGGGTGCAATGCAGAAAGCTGGACATCTAAATGTCCCATTGGATAAGGTAAATGGACTGTTTGTGTTCTAGAAACTAGAGCTGTCGAGGTTTAGGTACATTCCAGTTCAATAAGAAAAAATTGTAGCTGTTGAACCTGTACACCATGATTATACGGTCCAATCTAGGAATATTGAGGCATGGATGTTTACATTTTCTAACTAACAGAGTCCTCCTAGGGCTACATTTAATTTGCTGTTGATGCTATAATGTCGGCCGGATGAAATATAATTCATCATGAATAGTCCTTACAATAATGTTTGTTTCATTTATTAGTGGATCTTATGTTTGCTAGCTTCCCTTTTCTCAACCAGTTTTTTGTTTCATCTCTTTTGTCTTTATTGAGGTTCTTTCCTTTGTTATTTTTTCTTGTAGATTCTTCCTGTGTAAAAACTCTAGTTGAAGAGCACTTGAAAATTCTTACCATGTGTCACTTTTTCAGAGAAAAGCTTATTAAATATAGCTTGCGTGTAATTATAGAATTGATCTGCAGGTTATAGTTTGTTCAGGCTGACAGTGATAATTCCAGGAAATTACTGATGGCAGATCATCTGAGCAAATTACAGACTTTACCTCAGAGGAGTCTGGTACAGTGATAACGAGCAGTAATACTAGTTATTCCGCAACTTCTCGAGATAATACAATACTTGTTATCAAAGACCAGTTGATAAGAGCAAAAAGATATATTCGATTTCTACCTTCTAGAGGCAATCATGGATTTGTTAAGGATCTCAGAAGAAGGATGAGGGATATCCAGCAAGCATTGAGTGGTGCAACTGTCGATACGAAGTTGCCAAAGAAGTACTTTCTCTTTCTTTATTTGTATTACAAAGTTCTTCTCCCTTGGTGTTTCCAGTGATGATGCCTACCTGCGGTTTGGTTACTCTTTATTGAAAGTAATTGGCTATTTAACTCTATTGTATTGCCTACACAGTGTTCATGAAAAAATTAGAGCGATGGAATCAATATTAACAAAGATCAAACAAGTTCATGACAACTGTGCGGCTGCTATCAATAAGCTGCAAACAGACCTTCACTCCACAGAGAACCAGCTCGAGGCTAACAAGCAACAGGCAAACTATGTAGCACAGATAGCGGCTAAAGCTCTACCAAAAGGCTTCATTGTCTTGCACTGCGGCTTACGAATGAGTACTATTCATCCAGTTCCAATATTAAACATATTCCATATCAAGACAGATTGGAAGATCCAAAACTACATCACTATGCATTATTCTCAGACAATGTGCTCGCAGCCGCTGTTGTTGTGAACTCAACTATTCTACATGTTAAGGTACAGTGCATGGTGCGTAAGGGAGCACAGTAACTAATTAGGTACTTATGAATCATCACAAATCAACTTATGGTTCAGTGAGCATTTAAAAAAATCATATTCATTTAACATGTATCAAGTACTAACATCTTAACGCAAATACCAATGCAGAAACCAGCAAACCATCTCTTCCATATTGTGACGGATAAGCTTAATTACGCTGCAATGAGGATGTGGTTCCTGGTGAATCCCCCGGGGAAAGCTGCTATACAGGTTCAGAAAATTGAAGAGTTTACATGGCTAAATTCGAGCTACAGTCCAGTTTTGAAGCAACTGGGGTCCCATTTCATGATCAATTACTATTTTAACAATCCACAGAATAAACCTGATAAAAATCCCAAGTTTCGGAACCCCAAGTACCTGTCGATTCTGAATCATCTAAGGTTTTATCTTCCTGAGGTCTTCCCAAGACTTAACAAGGTGTTATTTGTTGATGATGATATTGTAGTGCAACAGGACTTGAGTCCACTTTGGTCGATAGATCTGAATGGAAAGGTTAATGGTGCTGTCCAAACCTGTGGGGAGGTTTTCCATAGGTTTGATAGGTACCTCAACTTCTCAAACCCTCTTATTGCCAAGAAGTTTGATCGACGTGCATGTGGCTGGGCATATGGCATGAACATGTTTGATTTGTCTGAGTGGAGAAGGCAGAATATTACTGATGTGTACCACTACTGGCAAGAACAGGTGTGTATTCGTAAGCTTTTCAATAATGAAGTGACCCTTATGATTCGTATGAGCTTCAGATTTTCAACATGTAAAGCAAATTTGCCTGTTCTTTAATCTGTGTTAGATTTATAAATCTACCATTGACCCTTAATGTTTTAAGTACTGACTCTGTTAAAGTTGTGGTATCATACTCAGACATTTAGTTTGGTTTCATTATTCTTTGCTAGTATTACCATATATTTTACCAAGAACCTGTATCTCATTTCTGCAGAATCAACATAGACTGCTATGGAAGTTAGGAACACTCCCTGCTGGTCTGGTGACGTTCTGGAACCGCACATTCCCTCTTGACCGCTCATGGCATGTCTTGGGCCTAGGATACAAGCCGAATCTCAATCCAAAGGATATCGAGCAGGCAGCCGTCATACACTACAATGGGAATCTGAAACCATGGCTTGAGGTAGGATTGCCAAAATACCGCAAATACTGGTCCAAGTATGTCAATTTTGATCAAGCGTTCATAAGGGAGTGCAACATACATCCTTGAGCTGCTCCTGTGGAATCCTGTGCATAGGCTGCCAAGATGATTAGTCTAGATGTTGTAGCTCTGTAGGTTGTTTCTTCCCTGGTTTTAAGTACTCTAGAGCGTTTGTTTTGTTGATTAATCTCTTCCATGCTTAATAACAGTGCATGCAAGTTGTAGCAGGCCTTGATAATAAGATTTGTAGAGGCTAGAGGCCTAGAGCCACGCAATGCTGTAGAGTATATATATTAAAGGGTTTTTTATATGTATTAAAGGCTATAGTATGTTTGAGTGTTGGCTATATGTACTCTTATTGCTGATGCTACTGCTATTTATAATAGGAACAAAATTAGCTTTCGTTTTTCCACTCTGCTTGGGGAAGCATCTTTGGAAGAAGAAAAGAAGAACCAGAAAAAAAAGTTTATAGACACTAGACTGAACTGGGACCACGTTTTCGAAAAACTCTCCACATTGCCATCAATGGCCGTGCTGTAAAGACATCTTCAATATTTGTAACGGAGTCCTACGATTAATTAGCAGTAACGAAAATGGTTACGCGCGGCCGGTTTAATGCCCAAGCGAGCAAGACAAGGACACCTCGATCTACAAATGCTGTACCACTGACAAGGCACAACCGCACAAGAGCATTGCGCAGCGACTCCGATTAATTAGCAGTAACGAAAATGGTTACGCGCGGCCGGTTTAATGCCCAAGCGAGCAAGACAAGGACACCTCGATCTACAAATGCTGTACCACTGACAAGGCACAACCGCACAAGAGCATTGCGCAGCCGCGTGCGCACGTACACCTGCCGGCCACCTCCTGGTGCTGCACGCGACAATGGCGAGCCGCTCGTGCCCCCTCCTCTGCCTTGGCCTCCTCCTCGTCCTCGTCATCGCCGGGCACGCCGCGGCGTCGACGGACGCAGCAGTGGCGGAGGCCCCCGGGCACGGCGGTGGCGGCGGCGGCGGGGTCGCCCCCGGCTGCTGGAAGTCGGTGATGGATACGACGCAGCCGTGCGCGCATGACGTGCTGCGGACGCTGGTCTTGGCGGCGTGCACATCGGCAAGGAGTGCTGCGCGGTGCTGGGACAGGTCGGCGAGAGGTGCGTCGTCGACGTGCTCTCCAGCCTCCCCCTGGGCGCAGCGTACCTCCCCGTCGTCAACCGCATCTGTGGCTTCGTCTCCGGCGTAGCCTAGCTAGCTAGCTCTGCTAGGCTAAGCTGCCTTTCTATTAGCACTTCACAAGATTTAATTTTGCCACGAAAGATCCGTATGCCGGCAAACCACCATTTATCATCGGAATGCATGTAATTTTCGACATGTTTTATCTGCTTGCGTAATATCCAGACCAAAGACGGTCCTTTTAACGGTGCCTAGAGAAAGGAGTACTATACTTAGAAAACAAGACACTTCTTAGAAAACACGACAATTGCATACATCAGAAACTTGATCTCTGGTGTACATGTATATATATTGTAGCAACAACCTATGTATACCATGATTCGGCATTACTATTTGTGGCTCCCGGGTCGCCTCCCTCCCAGGCGGCTCCGGAGGCGCCGCCACCCACAACCCTAGAAAAAGCCTCCCGGTTCAAGCCCCTGCCGCCGCTGCTGCCCTTGACGGCGGTGGTGCGGCGCCCACCCCGACGACTGTGGGCAGGAGAGGTGGTTCGCGGTGGCGTCTCGCGGGGGCGGTGAGGCGTGGCGGCGGCAATGGGGCGGCGTGGTCGAAGATCAGCGCCTGAGGATCCCGGTGGAGCGGCGGCGTGGTGGTGGTGGGGAGTCGCAGCGGCCGGCCGATTTGGTCGTGGTTCCGTCGCGGTGAACTGGGCTTCGCTGCCCGATCTCGCCCTCGTGCGGATCTGGGTATGCTGAGTCCAGCCGGGCCGGCCGTGGTGTTTGGCTGTGGTCTTGGCCACGCCAATGATCTGGGGTTTGGCACCGGTCTACCCCTCCATTGCTGCCGTTCCTGCTGGGTGAGTTCTCGCGGCGTCGGGGCCTGCGAGGCATGAGAATAATGGCGGTGGTCCTAGGGTTCCAAATCGCGAGAAGACGAAGATCTGCTTGACGCCGGTACCTTGATCTAGCAAGAGTGTCGAGTTTCGGAAGGCTCCGCCGGTGATCTTTCATGGGCTAATTCCCAGAGGTTGCTGGATCGGAGGGATTCGGTCGCGCCGGAGGGAGCGGCGTGAAGCTCTACTTCTGTGCCATCATGGGCAAATCCATGGTGTAGTCAGAGGCGGGGAATGTCATGAAAGCTGAGATTAAAGGACTAGCAAATGGCGATTGGAGGCTTGGCGTCGATGAGGAACTTGCTTGGAGTTGCAGGAGGCGGAGCAGTGATGGCTACGTGTTGGTGAACCCCAAGAGGAAGGTTATGATGTAGACAGCAGAAGTTTTCCCTTGAGAAATCTACCCAAGGTTATCAATCCAGTAGGACTTGACGATCTATCGGAAGGTTGTTGATGTTGACTCCCCCTGGCGCTAGGGAGCTTGCACCAACGTGGAATCTGCACAGACACAAACCAGAACTTTGCCCAACACGAAACAGAGAGGTTGTCAATCTCTCCGGTCTTGCAGAAACAAAGAGTTAAACGTATGGTGTGGAAAACAGCAGGAAAAACAGCAAGTAACAGGAAACAGATGATTGCAGCAGGTTGTGTAAACAGTATGAGGAAATTGGACCAGGGTCCACAGTTCACTAGTGGTGTCTCTCTCAGAACAGATAACTAGCATGTTGGGTAAACAAATTACAGCTGGGCAATTGACAAATAGAGAGGGCATAACAATGCAATACATGCCAAGATGTCTACTATGAAATCTAGTTGGGCATTACAACAAAGTACATAGACCGTTATTCCAACCATCTATGCCTAAATAATCCACCTTCAAGGCAGCATCCGCATCCCATTCAGTATTAAGTTGCTAACAACAGATTATTGCATGAAGTAAAGTGTGTAATGTAATCAATACAAGTGCCCTTGGACACTGCACCAATGTTTTATCCCTAGTAGCAACAGCACATCTACCATCTTAGACCTTTCTGTCACTGATCCAGATATCTAGAGACTGAACCCACTATCGAGCATAAATACCCCCTCTTGGAGTCACAAGCATCTACTTGGCCAAAGCATCTACTAGCAACGGAGAGCATGCAAGATCAAGAGCACATAGATAAACAACTTGAATAAACATGGTATCAATATTCATCGGATCCCAGCAAACACAACATCTAGCATTACAATAAGATGATCTTGATCATGTTAGGCAGCTCACAAGATCTAAACATGGAGGCACAAGGTAGAGAGACAACCATCTAGCTACTGCTATGGACCCGTAGTCCAGGGGTGGACTACTCACGCATCACTCCGGAGGCAGGCATGGTGATGATCTCCCCTCCGGCAGGGTGCCGGGAAGAGCTTCAGAACTCCTCCGATCTGAGATTGACGATGACGGCCGCGACGGAACTTTTCGTGGAATATGATCGACCGTAATAGGGTTTTCGCGTCGCGGAGAATATATAGGCGAAGAGGCGGCGTCGGTGGCCGAGGGGGGCCACCACGCCATAGGGGGGCGCGGGCCCACCCTGGGCCGCGCCCTAGTGTGGCGTGGCCCCCTGGTGGGTCTGCTCCGACTCCCCTTTGGACTCCGTGATCTCCTCGTGATATTATTGACGATGTCTTTTGTTTCGTCCAATTCCGAGAATATTTCCTTAATAGATTTTCTGAAACCAAAAAAGCAGAAAACAGGGAACTGGCACTGTGGCATCTTGTTAATAGGTTAGTCCCAGAAAATGCATAAAAATGATATAAAGTGTAACCAAAACATGTAGCAATTGATATAATAACAGCATGGAACATCAAAAATTATAGATACGTTTGAGACGTATCAAGCATCCCCAAGCTTAGTTCCTGCTCGTCCTCGAGTAGGTAAACGATAAAAACAGATAATTTTTGAAGTGACATGCTACCAACACAATCTTTGATCAAATAACAATGTAATGCACATGATCTGAATGAAGTGATCCAAGCCAATGGTCTATAGTTTGCAAGCAAGTAAATAAAGAGTAAACATAAGTGATCACACAAGTGCAAACTTTCATGAATAATACTATAAAACATTTAGAGATATAATAGTCTAACATAATAGTTAGTTCACAGCAGCAATAATTCTCAACATGAAAGTGTTTGTATCAACACAAAGGAAGATAATAGCTTCAGCTTTGCTTCAACTTTCAACATGTATATCATATAGATAATGTCAATGCAAAGAATATGATCAACCAAACACAAAGTTATGTAAAAACTGTTATACTGGAGTTGACAATGATGTTTGCTTAAGTAGACAGAAAGAAGTGGGAAAACTGACTCAACATAAAAGTAAAAGAATGGCCCTTCGCAGAGGGAAGCAGGGATTAACATCATGTGCTAGAGCTGTAGTTCCCGAAGGCATATAGAGAGCATAAAATATTGTTTTGTAAGGTAATGGTGTATACAGGTGTCAACAAATCAAATAGCAGGTACTTGTCATCTTCCATGGCTAACTAACTTTTAGAGCGGTTCCGAGAGTTTTTAGGACTGCACTTGTAACAAGCACTTATTGGTGACACTCCTCCCAACCATTTACTTTCCACAAACCATGGCTAACCGAATCCTCGGGTGCCCACCAACATTCACCATGGAGGAGTGTCTATTTATTTATTTATAGGGTGGACTAACCAGCTCTTTAATGCAAAATAAAAGGTGGAGAAGCAGATGAAGCTGCCAATCCTTGTAAATTAATTAGCATGGAAGATGACAAATCTCACTACTACGTCCTTATGAGCTTTTCAAGTAGTGACACAAAAAGGAAATGTAACAGTTTTGAGTAGTTAGTAGATAGCACATGAAGAAATTTACTTGGAATGGTGAAAACACCACATAATAGGTAGGTATGGTGGACACAGGTGGCATGGATTTGGCTCAAGGTTTTGGATGTACAAGAAGCATTCCCTCTTAGTACAGAGTTTAGGCTAGCAAGGTTATTATAAGCAAACATCATTATCAACTGGAATAGCAAGAGTGTACATAAAACACAAGGTTTGACGAACCATAGACTCCCACTGTCTTCCTTGTTAACACATAGCCTTCATCCAAAAATTATCTAGACTACTATGGACTTCCAATTATGCAACAGATTATTATAGCAGAAAATCCTTATAGTAGTTCTTCATTAATAGCCATTACTTACATGATGCACAAGCTTAAACATTAATTACTTGACAGCTCAAAACAATTGGCAAGCATCAAATTACTCAAGACAACGATCTAAAAAGATTCATGTAAGCATTTTATACCACTACCACATGCATAGCATTTTTCTGGTCCAACCAAACACCAATCAACTTATTTGACAACTCTCCAAACAGATATAAGTGAAGCAAGAGAGTACTTTCTTCAAAAGAAACTGAAAGCTCTAACAAGAGATATGAAAAACTGAGAGCTAACAGCAATAACAGCAACTAGACAGGAATACTCAACAAGTATAAGTGAAGCACAAGAGTATTCTAATGAAAAAGTGGAGCGTGTCTCTCTCCCAAACATGAATACTAGGATCCAACAAGTATAGCACAGCAAACAAAACAAAACAAACTGAAAACAAAAACACACTGACGCTCCAAGGAAGAGTACACTAGTATGAAGCAATAAAAATATAGCACCATTAGAGATGACCTGATAATTTGTAGATGAAGAAGGGGATGCCTTGGGCATCCCCAAGCTTAGATGCTTGAGTCTTCTTGAAATATGCTGGGGAGGTAAGCCTCCCCAAGCTTAAGCTCTTCACTCTTCTTGATCATGTAATATCATTCTCCTCTATCAACACTTGAAAACTTCCTTCACACCAAAACTTAACAGCTTTTCTCATTAGCAGGTTAGTGCACTAAAAGATAATACTTCAAAGTTCTAGCAAAGACAAAACTCACAAGCCAACTATTTTAAACATTAGCCACTGTTACTAGGCTCAAGTGGGCACTTTTACACGAAAAGAAACCACTTAAAAACTTGTAAAAGAGAGAATGCAAAATAAAAGACAGAATCTGTCAAACCAGAACAGTCTGTAATGACGAATTTTTTCGAGGCACTTACGATGCTCAGATGAAAACTTTTGAAATAATGAAAGTTGCGTAACATCATCAGGAACATGCACAAAAAGTTTCAGCATTTTTCGATTTTTTCTGATTTTCTACTGAATTAAACGGTGACGAACAGCAATCTGTCCCAATGCAGTCCCGAAAATAAAAACCAACTTTGCATTAGTAACTCTCCTTGGCACAACAAAACAGCAAATAAAAGATACAAAGGAGTTGCTACAGAGGTAAACAAGCATCCTTGACTCAAGAAAACAAAAATAAAACAGCAAATAAAAACATGGGTTATCTCCCAGAAGTGCTTTTCTTTAATGCCTTTGAGCTAGGCATGAAGAGATGCATCAAGTATTGTCAAGACCAGAAAATCCAAAACCATAATTTGTCTTGACACTAGTATCATGTGAGTATTTCATCTTCTTCCTAGGGAAGTGTTCCATACCTTTCTTGAGTGGGAATTGAAATTTTATATTCCCCTCTCTCATATCAATAACAGCACCAACAGTTCTCAGAAAAGGTCTTCCCAAAACAATAGGACAAGAAGGATTGCATTCAATATCCAAAACCACAAAATCAACAGGGACAAGATTGTTATTAACCATTATCAAAACATCATCAACTTTTCCTAAAGGTTTCTTCATAGAAGAATCAGCAAAGTGAACATCCAAATGACATTTTTCCAAAGGTGCAAGCTTGAGAATATCATATAAATTTTTAGGCATAACCGAAATACAAGAACCAAGGTCACACAAAGCATTGCATTCAAACTCACTCAGTTTCATTTTAATAACAGGTTCCCAATTATCATCTAACTTCCTAGGGATAGAAGCTTCAAGTTTTAATTTTTCTTCCCTAGCATGCATGAGAGCTTTGATAATATGTTCAGTAAAAGCCATATTTATTTTACTAGCATTAGGACTCTTAGCTAGCTTTTGCAAGAACATGATGACTTCAGTTATGTTACAATTTTCGAAATTGAAGTTGTTGTCATCAAAAACAATGGAGCAATTATCACCAACACCTCTAAAAATTTCAGCACTTTTACTAGGAACAAAAGTAGTGCTATCAGGCAATTTAAACTTTTTGTAGAGGTAGTAGAGACATTTCCAACACTTATTATCTTTTCACTAACAGTAGGGGGCGCATTAGCATGTGAGGCATCATTTGTTTCATTAGTAAAAATAGTGCAAACTCTAACAACACTATTTTGTTCAGCAATTTCAGCTTCTCTTTCTTCTCTCTCCCATCTTTCATGAAGTTCAGCAAGCATCCTAATGTTATTATCAATTTTAATTTGGATAGCATTGAGTGTTTTACTCTCTCTAATATCACTAGGAATAGCTTTTATTTTCAGCATTTCAACATCATGAGCAAGACTATCAACTTTAGCAGCAAGAGTATCAATTTTTCCTAGCTTTTCCTCAACAGTTTTATTAAAAGTAGTTTGTGTGCTAATAAAATCCTTAAGCATGACTTCAAGATCAGAGGGCACACTTCTATTGTTACTGTAGGAATTACCATAGAATTACCATAAGAGTTGCTACCATTAGCAGGATATGGCCTATAATTGTTGCTACCAAAATTATTCCTATAGCATTGTTGTTGAAGTTGTTATTTTTAATGAAGTTTACATCAACATTTTTCTCATCATGAGCAACCAAAGAAGCAAGAGGAATATTATTTGGATCCACAACACCATGTCCATTCGAAAGCATAGTCATAATAGCATCAACTTTATCACTCAAGGAGGAAATTTCCTCAACAGAATTTACCTTCTTACCAGTTGGAGCCCTTTCAGTGTGCCATTCAGAATAATTTACCATCATATCATCAAGAAGCTTTGTAGCAGCACCCAAGTGATGGACATAAAGGTCCCTCCAGCAGCCGAGTCCAATAAATTCCTTGAAGAAAAATTTAGTCCTGCATAAAAGGTTTGGATGATCATCCAAGTAGTCAGTCCATGAGTGGGGCAATTTTTAACCAAAGACTTCATTCTTTCCCAAGCTTGGGCAACATGCTCATTATCAAGTTGCCTAAAGTTCATAATACCACTTCTTAAGGATAATTTTAGCAGGAGGATAATATTTTCCAATGAAAGCATCTTTGCATTTAGTCCAGGAATCAATACTATTTCTAGGCAAAGATAGCAACCAATCTTTAGCTCTTCCTCTTAAAGAGAAAGGAAACAATTTCAGCTTAATAATATCACTCTCTACCTCCTTATACTTTTGCATATCACAAAGTTCAACAAAGTTGTTTAAGTGGGCAGCAGCATCATCAGTACTAACACCAGAAAATTGCTCTTTCATAACCAGATTTAACAGTGCAGGCTTAATCTCATAAAATTCTGCTTTAGAAGCAGGTGGAGCAATGGGTGTACAGATAAAATCATTGTTGTTTGTGCTAGTAAAGTCACACAACTTAGTATTTTCAGGATTACTCATTTTAGCAAGCTAAAACAAGCAGCAGGGCAACTCGAAATTAAAAACTAGATGCAGGAATTTAATTTTTTTGGGTTTTTGATTTTTAACAGCAAGCAAAACAAAACTAAAACAAGACAAAAACAAAGTAAAGAGATTGGAACTGAGAGACTCCCCTTTCCAATAGCCTCCAAGTCCCCGGCAACGGCGCCAGAAAACAGCTGGTGCCTGGTTGACGGGAGAGTATTTGAGGATGATGATGATGGTGATGATGAGTACTTCCCCGGCAACGGCGCCAGAAAACAGCTTGATGGCTACGTGTTGGTGAACCCCAAGAGGAAGGTTATGATGTAGACAGCAGAAGTTTTCCCTTGAGAAATCTACCCAAGGTTATCAATCCAGTAGGACTTGACGATCTATCGGAAGGTTGTTGATGTTGACTCCCCCTGGCGCTAGGGAGCTTGCACCAACGTGGAATCTGCACAGACACAAACCAGAACTTTGCCCAACACGAAACAGAGAGGTTGTCAATCTCTCCGGTCTTGCAGAAACAAAGAGTTAAACGTATGGTGTGGAAAACAGCAGGAAAAACAGCAAGTAACAGGAAACAGATGATTGCAGCAGGTTGTGTAAACAGTATGAGGAAATTGGACCAGGGTCCACAGTTCACTAGTGGTGTCTCTCTCAGAACAGATAACTAGCATGTTGGGTAAACAAATTACAGCTGGGCAATTGACAAATAGAGAGGGCATAACAATGCAATACATGCCAAGATGTCTACTATGAAATCTAGTTGGGCATTACAACAAAGTACATAGACCGTTATTCCAACAGCATCTATGCCTAAATAATCCACCTTCAAGGCAGCATCCGCATCCTTTCAGTATTAAGTTGCTAACAACAGATTATTGCATGAAGTAAAGTGTGTAATGTAATCAATACAAGTGCCCTTGGACACTGCACCAATGTTTTATCCCTAGTAGCAACAGCACATCTACCATCTTAGACCTTTCTGTCACTGATCCAGATATCTAGAGACTGAACCCACTATCGAGCATAAATACCCCCTCTTGGAGTCACAAGCATCTACTTGGCCAAAGCATCTACTAGCAACGGAGAGCATGCAAGATCAAGAGCACATAGATAAACAACTTGAATAAACATGGTATCAATATTCATCGGATCCCAGCAAACACAACATCTAGCATTACAATAAGATGATCTTGATCATGTTAGGCAGCTCACAAGATCTAAACATGGAGGCACAAGGTAGAGAGACAACCATCTAGCTACTGCTATGGACCCGTAGTCCAGGGTGGACTACTCACGCATCACTCCGGAGGCAGGCATGGTGATGTAGAGCCCTCCGGTGATGATCTCCCCTCCGGCAGGGTGCCGGGAAGAGCTTCAGAACTCCTCCGATCTGAGATTGACGATGACGGCCGCGACGGAACTTTTCGTGGAATATGATCGACCGTAATAGGGTTTTCGCGTCGCGGAGAATATATAGGCGAAGAGGCGGCGTCGGTGGCCGAGGGGGGCCACCACGCCATAGGGGGGCGGGCCCACCCTGGGCCGCGCCCTAGTGTGGCGTGGCCCCCTGGTGGGTCTGCTCCGACTCCCCTTTGGACTCCGTGATCTCCTCGTGATATTATTGACGATGTCTTTTGTTTCGTCCAATTCCGAGAATATTTCCTTAATAGATTTTCTGAAACCAAAAACAGCAGAAAACAGGGAACTGGCACTGTGGCATCTTGTTAATAGGTTAGTCCCAGAAAATGCATAAAAATGATATAAAGTATAACCAAAACATGTAGCAATTGATATAATAACAGCATGGAACATCAAAAATTATAGATACGTTTGAGACGTATCAAGCAGTGGTATGTTAGTGGGGGCAACATCATAGGTGAAGTTTAAAGTTCTTCCTTTCAGGTGAAAATCCAAGGCCTGGCCTTAACTGGTTGTGCCTGACAATGTTCTTGCTGAAGACATTGTTTTGAGAGCGGGGACTATTATCTTCAGGGTGAAAACCCAAGGTCTGGCCTTAATTGGTTGTGCCTAGCACTGTTCTTCTTGAAGACGTTGCTTTTGAAGATTTGGACATCAGGTGGTGTCTTGGTGGTGGTGTGCGGCTGCTGCAATGACTGTAACTCTGTAGCGGGACTTTTCTTTTTATTTCTTCTTCTTATTGTCTTTCGGCTGTGTGCATCCGTAACAGTTTTGGTTGTTGCGTTGTTGCAGAGGCTGGGTGTAATTTGTATCTCCGCGATATTAATATACTCTCTTTATCTAAAAAATGTATACCATGATTGAAAAAGTATAATCGCTTCCTTTGATTCCTTGTTAACATACAGAAGGTGAGCCGATCGAATTTGTCAGTGGTCCAGGCTCGACACACCCTAGCACTACAGGAATCGAACAAGACGCCGACGGCCGGAAGCCGTCGGCGTATGGATACACCGACGGCTGCCGTAAATTGCTCTAGCCCAAGCACGCTTAACTTTTGAGTTCCTTCAAGATTAGTTTCCAAATGAGAAATGAGAACTTACTGATACTTGTATCATATTAATCATATTAACCCCTGAGTTATGATATTACACTTTTTTATTGTTTAAATTTAAAAAATTCATTTGAATAAGTAACAATGATTATGTAATAGTATATTTTGAATAAATGACAATAAAATTAATTTTACTTTTATTTCTTTTTAAATGGAATAATTCATATCTTTAATTCCGTTAATCGAAATTTGAAAAATAAAATATCTATGTCAATTAGAAAAATGAGAGGAATTCAAATATGACATCCATATCATCCTTTGCATTGTATAAACATCGATGGTTTAGAAAATTGATCTCTTTCGATGAATAGTCATGTTGGCCATTTTGACACTTTTTTGAAAAAAAAAAGTGAAAAAACCCCTCAAAAAAAGGTATCCTCCGGCATTGAGTTATTTTATGTGTACTAGTTGCTATTAAAAATGATAAACTTCTTTTTTTACAAATTGTTCAAAAAAATGCTTCACAAAAAGGTCTATCATCTATAGACATGTATAGGTTTCGCGCCAAATGACCAAGTTATGGCCATCACTGTGCCATAGTTTGTCATAATGTGTCCATATTTGAAACATAGGCGTGCCTTGGTATGGCAAACATTGTTGCCAAAAACAAATTCCAAATTATTTTTATAAATATCATTTTCCATTTTTCAAGTGCCAAAAATGACTTTTGTTATGGAGGAAATACCAAAAATATGTTGCAAAAGGCACCCATCTTATTGTCACAAAGGGTACTACATATTTTATGGATAATATCCAAGTATTAGAAATTTTCTCGATTTTTACCTAATTATTCCTATTTAAATGACTTTATGCCGATTTTCTAAAATTAATTGAAATTGAACTACAAGTGTGTGATAGTTTTGTTTATTTTTTTTTACAAAAATCATTTTTAGGTACACAAGTAGTGACTTTATCACAGAAACATCGATAGTTTTGAAAAATGTGACCCCTTTCAATGAATAGGCACGACGGTCATTTTGACCATTTTCACAAAAATAAAAGAAATTGAGAAAATACTCAAAAAATGAATTCTTTTGACAAGGAGTCCTTTTATGTGTACTAGTTGCTAGAAAAAATGATAAACTTAAGTTTTGACAAATATTTCAAAAAAATGCTTCACAAAAAGGTCTATCATCTATAGACATGTATAGATTTCGCGTCAAATGACCAAGTTATGGCCATCCCCATGCCATAGTTTGTGATAATGTGTCCATACTGATACATAGGGGTGTCTTGGTATGCAAAACATTGTTGTCAAAAACAATTTCCAAAATATTTTCGTAAATATCATTTTCCATTTTTTAAGTGTCAAAATGGCTTTTTAATTAAGCAAGTACCAAACATATGTTACAAAATGTCATGTGCATGGTGAAAAAGATTTTATGGATTTCATATTTGGATTCCTCTTATTTTTCTAATCGATTTAGACATTTAATTTATTAAATTTCGATTAACGGATTTAAAGATATGAATTATTTCATATTAAATGGAAAATAGAAAAAAGTAGACGCCGACGGCCGCCGTCGGCGTATCAATGCCGTAAAGCCCCGTTTGCGTGCCGTCACGGCGGGCCTTGTACGCCGACGGCTGCCGTCGGCGTATGTCGGGCTACGCCGACGGGGTTTTTACACCGACGGCCGCGTTCGCGGCTTCCCTAGCTCGCCTTATACGCCGACGGCCCCGATATTTGGCTGTCGGCGTATAATTCGGCCGTCGGCGTCTTGTGCCTTTCCCGTAGTGTAGGAGTCAATTATGGGGTGAAATATGTATAAATAATCGTTCAGGTGGAACTCCTTCAGAAAATATGTGCAATTTTGAAAAAAAAATCACTTAAAATTTCGTTTAGAAATGGATCACAATCAGGAAGAGTGGAGTTCTTTCTGAAATATGTGCAACCAAAAATTGAGAAAAAAGAGAGGAGGAAGTGTTGGATTCGGTTCCACCTGCACCACTTTACAGCATCCCCTTTCTCATCTTGGACCTATTCCATGACGAACAAACCGTAGAAAATACAAGTAGAACCCATACTCATCCTGCCATCCATCTAGAACATATCCAGGAAGAACAAATAGTGAAGGAGTTCCTGGCTTGGCCACCGTCATGACTAGGCAACGCAGCGACCATTGTAGGACGCCGATGCTGGGCACGGCCATGCGGCAAGTCACGGAATTAATCGTCTGCTAGAGGGAGGTCGTTCAAGGACGTCACGACGTGCTGGGCTTGAGGAAGAGCAGCATCTTGATGGTGCCACCGAAAGCTACGACGTCGTCGAGCCAGACGGCCGAGAAATCCCCCACATGAATAAACTTGGTTCTATAACGTCGTGTTCTGAGAAATCCTCGACATGCATTCAGGCATGGAGCGACAAGTTAATCACTTCCTAATGACTCCCAAATCTAACATATTTATGATAGTGTGTGTGGCACATTGTGTGTTTAATTTGTATCTCCTCGAAAGAACGAATTTAACAAGATAAAAATGAGGTGAATTGTCTCGACTCTCTAAGTACTATCCATGGTGGTTAACTCACTTGACATAATGTGTCTATCTTTCTTTATTCAGGCTCCTTGCATAAACCACACGACGCAAAAGCTATATATATGCATCCGCACAGGCACTCACACGCACCACAAGCTAGACCATGTGTGGGTGTAGCATTGAAGATGAGTTATTGACATGTTGTACCTCCCCGTCGTCAACCGCATCTGTGGCTTCGTCTCCGGCGTAGAATAGCTAGCTAGTTCTGCTAGGCTAAGCTGCCTTTTCTATTAACACTTCACAAGATTTAATTTTGCCACGAAAGATCCGTATGCCGGCAAACCACCATTTATCATCTGTCGGGGAAATAAACCTCCGGTTACCAAAGTTCACGGCTCGACAAGAAAACAGAGGAAGCAAGTCCCGCTGCTCGCTTCCGGCTCGCCGACTCCAGAGCCCGCTTCCGGCTCGCCGACTCTACAGCCCGCTTCCGGCTCGCCGACTCTGGAGCCCGCTTTCGGCTCCAGGGTCTTCCGGCTCCGGGTCTCCGGCTCCAGGGTCTTCCGGCTCCGGGTTTCCGGCTCCAGGGTCTGCGGGTCCCTCCAGCTGGCACATTGGATTCCTTTCCAGGTGACAAACACTAGAAGACAAAGGAGAGTACAAGTTGGCCACCAAAGTCAAAGAAGGCGGCCGCACAATACTCGAGACATGTCCTTGTGGGCCATCCCTTGTCCCCTGGGCACCATTTTATAAGGTGCACCACGGGAGGCCAAGGAGAGCTCTCTCAGGCTCTCACGTATCAGCTAGCTCCTCACCCAGAGACTCACCTCATCTCCTAGTAGAAAAAGAACACTGATACAGCTCAAGGAGCTCCATTGTAACATCTTGTGACCACGATATACCACAGCTAGGCAGGAGTAGGGTGTTACCTCCTCACGAGGGCCCCGAACCTGGGTACGTCTCGGTGTTAGCCGTGCTTGTGCCCAATCCCGCCGGAACGCCGTCGCTCGCGCTGTCAGGAACCACCTAAAGAATCCATCTTTGGCATATGCCGTGCACAATACCACGACATCATCGGAATGCAAGTAATTTTCGACATATTTTGTCTGCTTGCGTAATATTCATACGAATATACGACCAAAGATGGTCCTTTTAACGGTACCTAGAGAAAGGAGTACTATTACTTACTCCCTCCGTATCAAAATATAAGACTCAAGTGTACTAGCTAGCTAGAGAGTATTATATTTTGATACGGAGGGAGTAGAAAACAAGACATCTCTTCTTAGAAAACAAGACAATTGCATACATCAGAAACTTGATCTCTGTTGTACATGTTATATTGTAGCAACGACCAATGTATACCATGATTGAAAAAGTATAATCGCTTCCTTTGATCCTTGTTAACATACACAAGTTGAACCGATCGTCCGGGATTTGTCAGTGGTCCAGGTTCGACACAACCTAGGAGTCAATTCTGGGGTGAAATATGTAAAAATAATCATTCAGGTGGAACTCCTTCAGAAAATATGTGCAATTTTGAAAAAATCACTTAAAATTTCGTTTAGAAATGGATCACAATCAGGAAGATGGAATTCTCGTGCAACCAAAAATTGAGAAAAAAAAGAGAGGAGGAAGTGTTGGATTCGGTTCCACCTGCACCACTTTACTGCATTCCATTTCTCCTCTGGGACCTATTACATGAAGAACAAATCGTAGAAAATACAAGTAGAACCCATACTCATCCTGCCATCCATCTAGAACATATCCAGTAAGAACATATAGTGAAGGAGTTCCTGGCTTGGCCACCGTCATGATAAGGCAACGCAGCGGCCGTCGACGACATGAAGGAGATCCTGGAGCAGTTGCAGGACGTCGGCGCTGAGAACGGCCATGCTGTCGGGCAGCCTGTGGGGCAGCGGCAAGTCACAGAATTAATCGTCCGCTACGAGGGAGGTCAAGGCCGTCACGACGTGATGGGCTTCACGAACAGCAGCATCTTGATGGTGGCACCGACGGGTACGAGGTCGTCGAGCCAGACGGCCGGGAAATCCCCCACACGAATAAAGAAGGTCCTTAGAGAGAAGTAAGATCTTGTGATGGTCGCCACAACATTTTCGGGACGGAGGGGGTGCTTTAATTACACTTGGTTCTTTAACGTCGTGTGCGACGGACTGTAACTATTCTTGACATGCATTGAGGCTTCCAGGTACATGTTAATCACTTCCTAATGACTCCCAAATCTAACATTTGTATGATAGTGTGTGTGGAGGACATTGTGTGTTTTGTATATGCTCGAAAGACCATTTTAACAAGAAAAAATGGGGTGAATTGTCTCGACTCTCAAGTACTATCCATGGTGGCTAGCTCACTTGAAATTGTGTGTCTATCTTTCTTTATTCGGGCTGCTTGCATAAACCACACGACGCAAAGCTATATATATGCACCCTGCGGGCACTCTCACACACACCAACAAGCTGGACAATGTGCGGGTGTAGCATTGAAGATGAGTTATTGACTTGTTGTACCTTCCATTAAATAAATTACAGGGGTGCTACTGAGATCATGATCTACTCCTCAAACAAAGTGATGTGCTGTACTTGGCTGGATTTTGAGATGAGATCACACATATAATACACAAGAAATTAGTTTCACTCAGACAACAACGGTTTGTCTCAAGATAGTCCACAAGTCAATGTACCCTCTCTCATTGTCTGTCAAATCCACTTGATTAAGAAGATCAAAGGTTGAATGATCTAAGGAGAGCAATCTATTAAGATAGTAAGGGTGTAATTGATCGATGATGCGGACTTTGCATATGTTTGGTTCAAAAATCGAATAGATGTGCATCACTCGCTAAAAAAGTCTATCAAAACAATAAACATTAGAAATTCATAGGATTTTAGCAAGTGAATCATCTAATGGCAGTAGGCTTAATTACTCTCCTGCATCCTTCCTAGACTGCGGAAAGAGACGGGATAGAAAATCCACGCCCGTTAGCTGGGTCAAATATATGTCACTGAGACATGTGTAGAATTTGGACATGTGTAGAATTTGCAATGAACATGTCCAAGAGGTTGGCCACCTTACTCAGGCTAAGAACTTTCCCCAAAGAGTTCATGTTTCGTGGTTAGCAAGGACAGAGTGGAAACAAGGAAGGAACAAGTGGAGGATCAATGTTTGATGTACATGGTGCTGCTGCATTCCTCTCACAACAGTGCCGATGTTGGAAACAAAATTTAGCCATAGAGGCCGGAAACCACAAATGGCACCGAACATGGGAGGACGCAGCGCCCCTGCTGCCCGGCGCTCGCCCGGGCTTCTATCCCGTCTGCCTCCGGCTTTCCATCGCTATTAAGCTTAGCAGTTCCGATCTGCTGGGGCAAAACCGATCGACAAAAGAAATAAAAATTGCTCAGCCTGCTGTTCTGGGCTTTGAGGCATTGGCAGTGCATGGGCATTGGCCTGGGCCGTGCGTGAGCGTCGCCTTGTCGCACGCACAGCAGCCGCTAATCCCTCGTGAGTCAGCGAGTCGATCGAGCTTCAGATTCTCGATACAAACTGCCGAACAGGTCCTCCTCCTCCTCGTCTGTTCGCCTCTGTCCCGAACCCTCCATTCCCAGGCCATGGCCTTTCTTTTTTCTATCGCTCGAGATGCACACAATGGTCAAAGTCTGCCTCGTTTAGATGGCAATAAGTATGCGTGTCCATCTCAACGAAGGAGTTAGGAAGGCAAACATATTTGATGGCGTGTTTAGCGCCATAGTGTTAGATTTTGGCAAGTGTTTATGACAATAATTAAGGAGATTGTTTTGCCAATGTTGAGGAGAGTAGGGGTATCATACGGATGGTTAGATATTGGAAAATCTTTTATAGGAGTATGTTGTTTACAAATGGAAAAAAAATCTTTCATTGGGATGCCACAATTTAGAGTTACCAAATCTAAGTGATGTAATTTTATATTTTTGCTATATTTCATAATGTAAGATTTTGTTTATGTTTTTAACTATTTGTATTGGAACCATGTACATATGAAACATACATATTGAATTACAATTTTGTGAATCGATCTCCTATTTATACTATTCATCTGGTAAAAAAAATCCACGGTGCGACATTTTTATTGCAGTGTGCCCACCCTGCAATTTTTTTCTGGATGCGCCATTGGTTGTGACTTTTGAACGTTGGAACATGTTGCGAGTGTAATGTATTATATTCTTGTTTTCGCATTAAAACTATTTTAAACATAATGTTTGCTTCATATTTCGTAATTTGTCCTGAATTTTTTTTTTGTTACACTGCGGTGCGCCCAGGCTTCGATAAGTTCCTGGGTCCGCCACTGGCACCGAAGTTACAGGGGGCTCCTTTTTTGAAAAATCGAAAATAACATTCGCAAGTTTCAAAAAATCGGGACAAACATTGAAAAATCGAAAATAACATTGAACTCTACCATCGTGCAAATTCTCACTTCAAAATTCATTATATTATAGGCTACAAAAAAAACATAAATATGACATTAAGGAGTTCCAGGCTTGACCACCGTCATGATAAGGCAGCGCAGTGGCCGTCGGCGTCGTGAAGGAGATCTTGGAGCGGCTGCAGCACGTCGGCGCCGAACTTCTAGGAGGGAGGTCAAAGGCATCATGGTGTGAATCGATCTCCTATTTATACTATTCATCTGGTAAAAAAAATCCACGGTGCGACATTTTTATTGCAGTGTGCCCACCCTGCAATTTTTTTCTGGATGCGCCATTGGTTGTGACTTTTGAACGTTGGAACATGTTGCGAGTGTAATGTATTATATTCTTGTTTTCGCATTAAAACTATTTTAAACATAATGTTTGCTTCATATTTCGTAATTTGTCCTGAATTTTTTTTTGTTACACTGCGGTGCGCCCAGGCTTCGATAAGTTCCTGGGTCCGCCACTGGCACCGAAGTTACAGGGGGCTCCTTTTTTGAAAAATCGAAAATAACATTCGCAAGTTTCAAAAAATCGGGACAAACATTGAAAAATCGAAAATAACATTGAACTCTACCATCGTGCAAATTCTCACTTCAAAATTCATTATATTATAGGCTACAAAAAAAACATAAATATGACATTAAGGAGTTCCAGGCTTGACCACCGTCATGATAAGGCAGTGCAGTGGCCGTCGGCGTCGTGAAGGAGATCTTGGAGCGGCTGCAGCACGTCGGCGCCGAACTTCTAGGAGGGAGGTCAAAGACATCATGGTGTGATGGGCTTTGACAGTGAGCAGCATCTCAATGGCAGCACCGACGGCTACAAGGTCTTCGTTCCAGACAATCGGGAAATCCCCCACCCACCCCCCCCCCCCCCCCCCCCGCCCCCCCATGAATAAAGGACTACATAGCAACGCAGAGATCCCACACCTAATTGGATGTCCAAGAACCATATCCATCATTCAATCGCTTTGAGATGCGAGTTGGCCCCACGATGCGTCAGAAACGGCAAACGAGGTTTAACTGCTCTCTAGCAAGGCTAACTTCAGTGATCGGCAAACGCGGTTTGAGATATGGCTCCTTTTTTTGTGGACCTGGATGTACTACTCGATGATATGAACATATGTATTTTTGGATATAATATGTTCACGGTGAATAGTGAATGTATGCAAAACGCTTCAGTGATGAATTTGAATGGATAATTCGAAAAAAAATATTAATACATAATCCAAAAAAATGTTACAGCATAAAATCCAAAAAAAAATTGTGAACACATAATCCATATGTTTTGTTAATGCAGAATCCCAATAATTCATGTTAATTAATAGTACAAAGTTTCTTTTGAATGCATAATACAATATAAAGTTTGCTAATGCATAATCAAAAAAATCTGGTTCATGTATAATAATCTATCTGTTAATGCATAATCCGAAAATTTCTAGTTCATGTATAATAAGAAACTTTTCATGGTACTAATACGAAACTTTTGTCGGTACTTAATCCAAAATTTGTGTTAATCAATAGTCTGAAAACTTCTTGTTAATGCATAATCCGATTTTTTTGTTAATCCAAAATCCGAATTTTTCTTGTTCATACATAATACCGAATTTTATTGTTAATGCATAGTATGATTTTTTGTTAATGCATAATACCGAAACGAGGCGGACATCAGACAAGGCAAAATGCACAGATCCATCTTTCGTCGTTCGGTTTCAGCTTTCAGGCAGAAAAGGCCAGGATAAGAATTTGGGTAATCCTAGTCCAAAACAAGCCGACTCATAAAGGGCATTTAGTTGCGGGCCCGCTTCACAAAATTGTGTTCACAGAGGAGATGCACGGTCAAACAAGAGGCACAAATCCTACGGCAGTTGGACGGGCCTGATAAGCCGCGAACGTCCAACTGGTTGTGGTTTACAGTTTTAGACTGCCTTGAGAAGGAACTCTATGTATCGCTCTATTTTGTGATGGTCGCCACAACCTTTACGGGACGGAGGGTGTACTTTAGTTACACTTTGTTCTACAAGGTCTTTGTTGTCAGCCTTTAACTATTCTCGACATGCATTTAGTCATCTAGCTACAAGTTGATCGCTTCCTAATGACTCCCAAATCTAACATAATTATGATAGTGTGTGTGGCACATTGTGTGTTTTGTATCTCCAATTTAATAAGATAAAAAGGAGGTGAATTGTCTCGACTCTTAGGTACTATCCATGGTGGCTAGCTCACTTGACATAATGTGTCTTTCTTTATCAGGCTGCTTGCATAAACTACACGACGCAAAAGCTATATATATGCACCCCAGCAGGCACTCACACACACCAACAAGCTAGACAATGTGTGGGTGTAGCATTGAAGAGGCATGTTGTACCTTTCGTTAAAAATTTGCAGGGTCCTGGGGAGATCATTATCTACGCCTCAAACAAAGTGATGTGTTGTACTTGGCTGGATTTTCATACCACATATATAATAAGCAAGAAATTGGTTTCACTTGACAACGGCGGTTTGTCTCAAGATCGTCCACAAGTCAATGTACCCCTCGTGTTATCCATGGTGGTAGGTGTTTTCTAAGGAGAGATAAACCCGCCTAATAAACTTTGGTGGCCGCATAGATTGGGCAGATATGGGGCTGGCCCTTCTCCTCTTCGATGTCATGGTGTCATAGTTGAAGAAGGTTTCCACTCCAGGTCTAGATTTTGAGTTGTGTTGTAGACTCAAATTTGTTCTTGTGATGCTCTTGTGGTGTTCATCCTCAATGGTCCTTCGCTAGTCGACGTTGCCCCGCCACTGTTCCTCCAGGCCCAAAGGCGTCCCCACAGTGTCTTCTCTGTTGCGACGCCGGTTCTTCATCCTCCTAGTAGATCAAGGAAGTCTTCCAGCTCAATCCGGGCATGATGCTGGTTCCTCACTTTGAGTGGTTCGCGTGGCAGGGAGCAAGTCTGATGATGGAGTTGAAGTCTTCGATGCATCCACAGTGGCGAATGACCCGATTGTGATTGTTGTTCTTTGTTCGGGGTCATTTTTGTAAAATGTAAGGGCTATGTTGTATTTTTTATTTTATTTTGTCTTTTGGAACCCTATGTAAATTATAACTCCAACATTTAATACAGCTTTTGGGGTGCTTCTTGCCCGGTTCTGTGTCAAAAAGAAAAACATACACTACACTACTTTTCAGACAATTCCAATGTTGATCTAAAAAAGACAATTGCAATGTTAATTGCACCAATATTTAATGAAAGGAAGAAAACTAATCCTAGGTGCCACTCACTGTAATCTCAATCATTGTCAAGATAGGCTAAATTATCAATATTTAGCCGAAGATACCTAGGTGGCGCTGGTTATCGCCTTAGTCAGCGTTAATACGATGTTGACGGCAGATATTTAACCCTGCACTCGACGCCACACGTCGGTCATCACTGCCAGCTGCCACCACACTCAGAGACTAGGCCACTACACTCTTTGGAAATGGTAAGTGGTTAGCTCGCCACGCACACGCACTGCCTCTCTTAGACTAGCCACAATGGGGGTATCATAGGTAGTATCATGCATGCCATGTTGGCAAAAAACTGAAGTGTCACTGCAATTAATGATGAGAGAGGTGATAGTAGTATCATAAGTAGATACCGTAACATAACGAATTCCAATGCAAGATGAGTTTACAACCTAATAAATGTAGTATTGCATGTTACCACAAATATGTTACTACCAATTGTGGAGATAGTAACATAGACTAGTATCATATGCATGATACTAGTTTATGATACTCCCCATTGTGACTAGTCTTAATCTCGAAATTAAACCAGAAAGCTCTAATAAAATCCCCCAGATCGACAAGCCGCCATTCCTCCTCCGCATCAGCTGCAGCAGCAACAAACCAATCGAGGGTCACTCCCTCCACACCACTCCCCCCAAATCCCCCAAACCCTAGCAGGAATGGAGCCCAAATCCACCACCCCTCCGCCGCCGGTCCCCGTCCTGGGCGCGCCCGTCGGCTACCCGCCGCCCGGCGTCTACCCGGGCGCCGCGGCCGCCGGCTACCCGCACGCGCCGGCGCTCTACGCGCCCCCGCCGCCCCCCGCCGTCTCCGCCGCGTCCCAGCAGGCCGCCGCGCAGCAGCAGATGCAGCAGCTCCAGGTGTTCTGGGCGGACCAGTACCGCGAGATCGAGGCCACCACCGACTTCAAGAACCACAACCTGCCCCTCGCCCGCATCAAGAAGATCATGAAGGCCGACGAGGACGTCCGCATGATCGCCGCCGAGGCGCCCGTCGTCTTCGCGCGCGCCTGCGAGATGTTCATCCTCGAGCTCACCCACCGCGGCTGGGCGCACGCCGAGGAGAACAAGCGCCGCACGCTGCAGAAGTCCGACATCGCCGCCGCCATCGCGCGCACCGAGGTCTTTGACTTCCTCGTCGACATCGTGCCCAGGGACGAGGCCAAGGACGCCGAGGCCGCCGTCGCCGCGGGGATGCCCCACCCCGCCGCCGGCATGCCCGCCGCGGACGGCATGGGGTACTACTACGTCCAGCCGCAGTAACATCTACGAACATGTTTTAGCCGCGGGTTTAAGTTAAGTTATGATTCTGCCGTTGCTTTAGTGCTGCTATGTTTGTTTGTTCGACGCATAATAACATGAAGATGTTGTGATCATTTTAGATGCCTCCTCTCGTATAAGTGATTCAGTTTGAGGATTGGCACAAGGTTGTTGTGATTGAGGAGAATGTATGATGCTGATGCATGTACTGTTAAAACGATTATCTTGTGCCATTCTCTGATCATTGTTATTCATCTTCATTTGCAGCTAAATAATTCATGTATGTTCTCTGTAACTATAATCTTGTTGTGGCTTTTAGGTTGGAAACTCAAACAGTACAACAATTTGTAGCCAGATCTTTGTGTAATTTTTAGCTTTTGTGTACTATATATTTATTGTTCAGATACATGTTTAGCTGGTACAGTATAGTTACTTATGAGGTTCATATGATTGTATCTCCTCTTTTTGGTAATTGGATGTATTACTGTTCTGTGTATGATATAAACTTGTCTTGCATTTGTGACAGTCTCTGATGTTATATTCTTCTAGGAAGTGAAGTTGATTTTTCCAAGTTTAATGTTATTCTTGTTGTTATTTGCAAATCTGCTACACATCCTCGGACTAGGGGTGTTTGCAGGGCAAACTCTGACATTTTCTATTGGTCTAGTCGTATATGCTTCGATTTTTTGGTATCTTAGTTGCTAGTTCCTTGCGGCTTGTCCGTGAAAAACAATCTTAGTTTTCCAAGTGCTCTGTGTGCATGAAAATGTGAACTGCATGCTTCCGCATGTTTTGCAGTGATTATGAATTGGACTTTGCTGTGCTGCAGCCAGCATTGTCAAACAATTTTTGGGAAGCTATTTTTCTGCCGCTTGAACGGCTTCAGGCGATCCAGTTCACCTGTAAACTCTAGACTTCTTCAAATTATGGTATGCATAAATTTCCTATGTTTAGTTATGAAACATAGTTGGCCCATAAAGGCATGGGAGGCCGCACCTGTCCATAGTGAGAGGGTTATGTATAAGCAAGATGGTATGTTAAAAGTACCATAATTTTGTTTTCAAAAGGCAAAAAAAAGTACTATAAAGTGCTAGAGGGCAAGATGCTCCACTCTGTAGGAATATCTTTAAATGTCAAGCCGGTGGAGGCAGGGTATGTGAGAATCTGGCAATGGCTATTTTGTCGGTTAATGTATAAGTAATATCATTACAACTCACTGAAGAAAACATATTTAAATACTTCACTTGAACAAAATATTTACATCTTATGCAGCTACATATATAGTTGCTCATCTGGTTTACAGTTTGCCCAACATTAAGACCTGCAGATATGTAGGCACGAGCATACTCCAGGGTACATAAAGTTCAGATATACGTTTCTAAAAGCCTCGGAACTGGTAACTGTGAAAAAGCTTGTGCTCTTTATTTGCTAGCTATACTTGTCATGAACATCAGAGATTCAAGTAGTAACAAAGTTTTCAAACGGCTCTTGGCATGCCAGGAGGTGGCCGTAGACATGCCCTATACATGAAACTTGCAGGTGAAGTGGCCGCTTAGTTAGTTGGATGCAACTGATGTGTCCGTTATGCATCCTGGGATTAGGACATTTGCAATGCAATCTCCTAACAGTCTCTATTAGTCTTACTGTGTTTTGTTTATTTTATTCAAGTTGCTTGTTCTTCTGGGCATCTAGATCAACACAAACCTTCAACACCAATGGCATTTGATTCCAAATTAATTCATAAAATTCAATGCCTTGGTGCCAAACGAGCTAATGTTTTTAAGAAGCACGAGTTCAAACTTCTAAAGATTGGCAGCGAAGTAAGTTCTGTCTGTGGAGCCGTATAAATATTGGCGTTATCGTGTCACGATCATGATTACCACCAACATCCACTTTAAGATAACGATTGAGACTAGCACTCACAAATCATCCCTACATTAATCTGAGTTGTGGTACACGTGAATGTTCATGGTTGAGAATCGGCACAACATCGAAATTAAGTGGTTTTTCTTGTCAACTACGCGAAATGAGTGCTTGGCTTAGATTCACATATACTGCTGTAGTGATTCTGAGGCACGTAGCATTTGCCATGTTCTGGAGTGATTATTTGCATATTGCAAGAGCATGCAGAAACCGGAATTTCAGATTTGTCAAGGCAACAGATTCAAAACTTAGAAAACTGAGCACATTTGCGGACAGGTTAATTTTGCACAGAAGTTCAACCTGACCAAAAGGAGCATCAGGACTCTAGAAAAACACACTATGCATTCCCTGAATCGAAACGGGAGTTGAAGAACTTTAAAGGGCAATTCCAGTAACCATAACAATGCATAAACCTGCCATTTCATTTTGTTGATGTGAATGAATCATTGTACAAAGAAGATATGAATTGTTACAAAGTATATGCCCTTAAAAAATAACGTTGTTACTTGTGAATTCTCTCTTATCATCGGAGCACAAGGAGTGATCTGTCCTATGCAAAGTTGCAAACAAGATTTGCGTTCCCCTCTCTCTACATCTCTCTCGTTTCGCCAGAGTCAACTCAGGAAATCTTGCGACCCTGGAAGTAGGAAAGCAGATTTTTTATTATTTATCAAGGCCAGTTTCAATCGCCGATCATTTTGATCATACAAAATCTTTAAATTGGTACTACCAATTGCGGATGGGAACCTGTCATCATGAACTAGTTTTCGAAGATCTGGTACAGAGAGAGTACTGAATAAGAGTAAATTCAACTCACCCAAAAAAAAAAAAAACCTTCACACGTTCTACGCGCACAGGATGAGCTTGCCGAAGGGCAAGGCTGCAGCGGCGACGGCGAGGAGGCAGGCGGTGACGACGTTCCGGTAGCACCACCGGAGAGGTCCCCAGGCTCCCGCCCCCTCGACGCTAGCGCAGTTGGCCCTGGTCACCCCGCACTGCGGCTCCTTAGAGAGGTCGAACGAGGCGCCCTTCAAGCGCAGCTCCTGCACGCACCGCGCGAGGGCCCGGGCGTCGCCGCGCTCCCGCCGCAGCCGCCGCGCGGCGCGCCAGTAGGCGCACACGCGGAGCTGCACGGCGGCGGCGAGCGCGAGGGAGGCCACGAGCGAGAGGGACGACGGCGCCCACCACCTCCCGCAGGCGCGCGTGGGGGCTGCGACGGAGGCGGCGAAGAGGAGCGCGAGGGAGAGGCCGTGGAGCGCGAGGAAGGCGGCGCAGAGGTAGAAGGCGTCCCGGCGCGCCGCGTCCATGAGGGCCTCGAGCGCGCACGCGCGGCTGGTGTGGAGGGACTCCTCCCGCTGCCACAGCTTGAGCAGCAGCAGGTGGCCCCCGCTGTCCGCGATCTCGCCGAGCGGGTGGTGCCCCGACGCCGACGTCGCCTTGCCGAGGAACGCGCCGCTGGCGGGCTCCGCTCCGTCGCCCGTGACCGGGATCTCCACGACGTGGGCGTCGTTCTTCACGGGTTCCGCCATTGGAAGTTTGGTCTTGGAATGGAAGGTTTTGAGTTGATGTCAGATTGGGATGCAGAAATGGAAGGAGGGGAGTGGAAGCGTGATGATCCTGTGTTTGGTTTGGGTAAGCGCGGAGGCTTAAGGGGTTGTGTGCCCAACGGTCGGGTGCTTTTGTGAGGCAGGCAACGGTCGGATTTTTGCTGGCAGTGGCCCTTTCGCATGTTCGTCCATGATTATTAGCAAGAGTTGGGGGACCTTTCTCAGTTATCCACATCAATCCCTCTTCTTGTTTAGAGTCTTCTAGCCAGGCCACACGAATTCAACTTTCTCGTTGCTGCCAATTCTATCAACCACGGACCGAAGCTCCTCTAGCTTCAAGACATCTTTCACCTAATCTTTCGTTGTTCAGTGCTCAACCATTCTCAAGGTCCACGCTTTACCCTCACCATGCAGCGCCGGTCCAGAAGGGGGGGAGGGCATATGGGGTTGTGGTCTGAGAAGGCAACTAGTCGCATCGCCTATCAAGCAGGGAAACCATTGTTGCGGTCGACTAGGCTATTCGTTCCTTCCTATCTCCATCGCCCATCAGCCGTCAGGCAGTGTCGAGCGAGCGATTTCCATCCGCAACCTGCCTCTGCCGCTGCCATAACCGTTTCCGATCATCAGTTCCTTGTCTCGTCGATTTCAACTCTCGGGCCCCCAATCGCAAGGATACGCCATACAGTTTTGGCTTCTTTCTTCCTCCTCTTCGAACGCGGTACACACATCACTAATTTGACCAATCTGAGGTATATAACAGTGATCTCTACCTACACCTACATGATGCGTGCCTGGTACCATTCATTTTCACTATTTGATGCAAATTTTGTCTCCACCATTGTGTGTTATCATGTTGTTAAGGTCCATCTGCTAGAGCTATAGGGAAATTAGAAAATTATGGATGACTTGGTAGTCTAAAGTTTCCATTGGTTATCGCACCTTATTTTTTGTGCCATGACTGTCGCACCGACTAAAAGAAGCTTTTGAAAATTGAAAGTATTGAAGCTCTATATGAGATCAATAATGACGCAAAAGATTTTAAATGTTTGTCAACACTATGCATCGACAAGAAATTATTTGATGGCATTAACATCGACCCCATCATAAAGGACTTTCCATTGAGAAATGCTAGAATAAATTTTCAAGTAATATGCATAAATTTGCCTTTTCTGTGCTTTTAAGTTTTACTCACAAGATATATTTTACATGTATATTCATATTATGATGTCTATATTTAGGGGCCCAAGTTTTAGTTTCGCCCCGGGCCCTCAAAATCTCAGGACCGGCCCTGTCACCATGTACCCAGCCCCTAAGTTAAGAGCTTCTTTAACCTGATTTGTCAAATTTGATTCGCTATATGCCCACTGACACGTCTGAACGTCTTCTTGGACAGGGCTCGGACATCCATATACATATTGAGCATTACAACCACAACCTCTAGTTCTAATCATTAGATCCATGCAACTACATACATATTGGTTTTGTGCACACATCATACCATCATACAACAATTTGTCGAGGGCATCTAGATAATCCATACATGGCGATTACAATCGTGGTTAAGATAAATATATAACTATCGCTCCCAATGCAAAGTGGACACACATCTTCTCGATGGCTCATCCTTAATCTTCTTCATCTTCAACCGAGTTGCATCCGTCTTGATCTTATAATATTTGACGATATCGGCAATATACAACTCCAGTTCCATCTTACTTTTTTCAAGTATATTCTTCTCTTCTCTATCCTCTTCCATTGACTCCTCTATCTTTCGCTTTGTCTCTTGAGTTAGCTCTGACTTCTCTTCGATCTTCTTTTTTTAAATCGATTGTGAAGTTCAAATCTTTCAAAAAAAATGTTTTGACTCGAAGATAATGATTCAACTCGGTTTTCACACCACAAACATTGCAATTACATATTGAATCCTAGATGATAACAATGCAATAAACCAATTCAAATCCAATTGCATAATTTCGGATTAAACTAAAAATTGAGCAAACCCTAGAAATCATATCATGTCTAAATCGAAGGACGTGTTGTTCCCCTTACTCGGGAGGGAAACCTCATCCTCGTTGGTGTCCCAGGAATCCATGGTGCCATGGGGTGGACAGGAGAGCTCGGGAAGGCGCTGGCGGCTCGGACCACAAAGTCATCGTGTGGAGATGAGTTGTGGGTCAGAGAAAACCACAGATCGTACATTCAGACGTTTGGGGAAGCCGTGGGAGAGCGCCAGCGGGCCAAGGAAGGGGCGGGGCATAAAAAATGCTCGAAAGAAGTGCGGTGAAAGTCCGGCGAAATATGGTCACCGCAGAGCTCTTCTTCGGCCAAATCTAGTCAGGGAAAGTGAGGCGGGAGTGCGGATGGTGGTGGGGCACGGGGGAGCGACGGGGAGACTGAAACAGCGTCGGAGCTAGGCAAGGGAGAGGGAAGTATGGAGTCCGATTTAGGTGATTTTGGGTGGGTCCGGCCTGTCAGATCCGTCGTAGAGGGGCATGTTCGGGTGCTTTGGGCCCCATTTCTGCACCACATATGGGTTGTGTATGAGTGGTGCCGGATAGACCGGATGTTTGGGCTGAATATGGAAGGTTCGGTTGGATCAAGGATCTCTCATAAGTAGGGCTTTGTTACACGTAATGATAAACCTGGCTAGGTTGAGTTTTTTTTTTTAGTTTGGACGCTAGATCGCCTATCTATGGCGTGCACACGTTAGCGGCCCCGATCACTACAAACAGGTCAATGTCCATGAGTTGTTGCTAATTTGGTGTGCCTTAACCGTGCGATCACATATCGTTCAATGTGGATTGATTCATTGCGGCCACACATATTGTTAGCACATGGCAAACTAGAATTTGGTAATAAGGATATGTAAATGCAAGGTGCTTAGAGCAATATTACCATATAAATTTAGGCACCGTTGAAAATTTCATGTACTCTAGTGGAAGATCCTCTCGATATGTGCTTAGATAATTTATTATGCATCAATCTGTACAAGTGAATGCATATGTATCTCATACGAATTGGTGTATAAGCAAGCACTTATTCTTCAATATGACGCTAATTTTATTCTACCCGACAATAAAAAATCATGTTAAGGATGCCTCTAGGTGCCATCACATCTAAAAAGGGCTCAAATTTTAGTGTGGTTGTGCATCTACCCTTGTATACTAGATATGTTGCATGTTTGCACAACATGCATAATTTCCACGAGTTGTGTTACTTTAGAGAGGGTTAGAGACATCCAATTCATGCATATTTTTTGGTGTGTTTTAACAATGTGGTCAAATTGACTTATTATCTAAAATTATCATGTGTGTTACAAACATTGTCATTACAAGAAAACATATGAAACAAGAATGTACTGCCAACTATTTCCTAAATATCAAGAACGTGAAGAAGAGATTTAAACATGAAAGAGACAAGAAACATGCAATGCTAATGACCAACGACATCTAGAAGGGTTTCGAGGACAAACCACTTGTCCCCATCTCGCACACCAACTCATATATAGTTACACCTAATCTAGAATGGTGTACACTCTACAAATTGTATATATATTGTTTAGCCTCTACACTCTTGAACCCTATATAAACACATTGTGTTATATAATTAATCATATAAACACACCACGACACACGAAAGTACCACAAATTGATCAATAGAGGAATATATTTTTTCTAATTTTAAGTTTTCCTCTTAAAATAACTATACAACAAAGAATGTGAAAACAAATTTCACAAATCAAACATAATGTATGTGCCATAATATGATTTATTGGTATAAGTACTTTTTAATGGTAGTATCTAGAGTCACATAGTAAAGAACATTGTATTTTAAAGATTTTCACTCAGAGATGATACAGGTTTGAGTAGTATGATGAGCATAAATAAGTAAAAATGTTCACTATAAATTACTGAGCACTACTATTCATCCATTATTCCAACTATGTTTTCTCCAGATTGCATTTGTACTCATTCGCATAGATAATGTTAGCACACAACCGAGACTATATTCTTCGTTGGTCTCGTTGTGGTTTGAAATGCAGAAAATGCAAGTAGAAGCACTATCTTATTATCGTTACAAGGGGGTCATTAAATCATTTATCTCACCACCACTTCTTAGTTTAGGATTAATGAGAATAGTAAGTGAACATTGTTCGTTTGCATGGTTCTCTCTCGTGATGATTGTGAAACAAATAATTGGAAAGCTTGTGAGGATGTCTATAGATTCTCGGGACATGGCTCTACGGTTTCGGTAGTTGTTAACTTGTTAACCACTTAAAAATGTTAAAGTGTTTTACACTGTTTTGTGTGGTTTAAATATGTAATCTTATCTTTTTGTCTTAGGGCTGAATCGTGTTTGTTTTGGTGACATGTGTTAAGCATTGAGTGATTCTCAATTCTATTGTAGTCAATTGCCTATGTCACTAGATTTCATTAGGCAACTTAGTGCCAATGAGTAGTGACTATTTTATATGACAATCGTACCCCCATATCCTAGGGCCTTTTCTAGATTTCTAGTACACATGTTTGTATTCGAAGAGGACACTAGAGATGAGGAAATAACTCGTATGTATCTGGATGCTGAAGACTAAGGAAAGTTACCCCTAACTCAGTGGATGAAAAAGAATTATACATGGAAAGGAATCCGTAACTTCCAATGGATATTTCCATGAGTTCTTATGAAAATGGAGGCCCTATGGGAAGGAAAGAAGATAATTTGAATACACACAGACTCGAGAGATCCACAAACCTATGAACAACCATCAATCAATGTATTTGTGACTAGATGTAGATCTCATTTAGACTACTCGCGACACCCATTGTAATATCTCTTGAAGATCAACACAAATCACACATGAAGTATGGCAATTATCTTAAGGAGGTCCAAACATGTCGATCCTTGTCGTCTCGGCAAACTACTTGGTGGTACTGACTTCTTTTACCCCTCTTTTGTCTACATGTATCCATATGATCATAAAATCATTTATTCTGAATAGTCGGCACATACTTTGTTGTGTGTTTTCATCTAGAGATTGGCCTAAACAATGGCAGTGCAATTAAATTAAGATCCTCTATTTTGAGGTGTCTAAGGACACGTTAGACTATTAGTACTCTTTGCAGTACTCTCATGTTGGTGCTTTTATGTTTACATACCCTGATGTCCCTGTTCACTATCGAAAATCATGAAACGGTAAAAACAAAATATTTTCTCTAAGTGGGTTTTTGTAGAGTTGACACTAGAATTAGGGGACCAATAAACCTTCAAGTCATATCCATGTTTTAGTCTCATAAGGTGCAATGGAAATGGAAGAGTACCCCCCCCCCCCCCCCCACCAATTCAAAAAAGGAAAAGAGTTTGAAATTATTTTCCATACACTTTACCTTTGCACTATTAAGAGGATTGCAGGATGATCATTGCCTAAGCCATATACATATCATCCCAAAAGGGATAGGATAAAGTATCCTTCAAAATGGAGCTGATACGCAGCTTTCAGTCCATCCTATCACGTATATCTGACTGCCTGGATGAATTTTGAGTTGAGTCAAAAGTGGGTCTCGGTGAGTTCAGAGAGCTCTGGTTAAGCTCGCGTCTAGTGCGGATTCCACCCTCATTCTGTTCGGATTCCACCCGAATACTCAAACCAAATTCGTATGCTATGGAGTTGTGCTTAAAGGTTACATTTTGAGGGATGCTATATAAGCCACCTCTTCTTCTCTGATAGGATATCCTTCATGGAGCTAAAAAATATTTCTTCACTCCAATCTCCTCCAATTTTGAGCATCTCAAACGTACGTTTGAGATCTCTCAGTTCCTCCACCCAAAGTAAAATCTCTTTGAGAAATCGATAGAGGAGATTTAAGTCTACAAATCTACCAAGCCATAACGGTATTCCCCATTGATTTTTTAGGTTGATTGTTGGTCTTGCGTTTCTGGGAGACCCTAGGCATGCTAGGTGGACCGGAAGCTTACGGGTTGTGGATTTGTGCTCCAGAAATGTTTCTGAGGATTTGAGGTCACCTTAACGACTAACACTAGTGATTTGGCTCCTACTTTGTAGAGGAGGCTGAAGGAGAAGAAGGTGAGTTTTCGTAACATTCGGTGATCCTTCTTGATAACGGCACCTCTCCACGGTGATTAACTTATCCCTCCAATGCCCTTCGTGATGGCCTTCGTGAGGCTAAAGTCAACATGAGGATACATGTTTGTCTCTGTGTGCATCGGTTTGTTCTTTCCGATCTCTTTCACTTACGATTATCTTTGTGATGGCCTTCGTGTTTCAACTACCTTGTATCATTATATAGCTTATATTACATAGTTAAATTTGGCTCAACATTATCCGTAAATTCTAAAACATGTGAACAGAAAATTAAATTTATAAAATTAATTCACCTCCCCCTCCATAGGTTATCCCTCTCAGTCCTTCAAATGGTGACGCGAAAGGGCTGGAGCACAGCATGGAGAAAAGCTAGATTTGTTGAAAAGCGTAAAACTCCCATCTGGAGCGTCGTTGGCGCTTATGGCTTATCCATTCGGTACTCACTAGCATGCCTATTTTTTATTATCTCTTTAGGTGCTGATATGTGTCCAAAAGAGAATAGATTTTTTTTCTATATTACTTTTGGCAAAGTGGTAACATAAAAAAACAATACCGCTTAGTTATATGGTATATTTTCATAGCCCAGGGCGATTGTGAATCAAATACTGAACTATTAAATTCGGTGTCTTATAAGCAAATGGTATTTTTAACTGCTTAACGAGGAGAGTGTGTGAGACGACTTAATTAGGAATAAATATTTGCATGAGCAACGTTGGTCTACACTCTCTTAGTAAGATGGTGATTTACCTTTTTTTGTCAGACCAAGTGAAGGTAAATATCTTCTTGTGTCAGTTTGGCTCGTTTCGGGTTCCCAATGGAGAGGGTGGTCCGATTTTTGGTCGACAAATGGTTTGGCAATCAATGTTTGAATCTTTAGTTTATGTATATTTTAACGTTGCTCAGCATAATCATGTTTTTTGTTCGAGAGGTGTTGGGTGATGGGCAACCTAATTTCGTTTTTTACCATCCTATTGTTGGTGAGAATCTAACAACACACAACTCGTCAAGTGCTCGTTTGTCGACATTTCAACTCAATGAAGAGAAAGATGTCTTTCCATGGGATATCTAGGACTATTTCACGTAGTTAATAATTATTTCTTTAAACTAGAACGATACCCCGCGTGTTGCAGCGGGTATCTTTTAACAAATCTATAAACACATGAAATCTGAAATTAACTATAGAAATAGTCATGCAAAAACGTTCACTTGATTGGCACATGATTTAATTTTCCAATTAAATAGCGGGATGGTGTGATCTTACTATTTGAACGGCAAAAAAAGAACCCTCCAAGTTTGGTAAGAGTGGGAGTCAACTATGTCATAATCTTTCGGATTCCCGTAATCAGATATTTTGCCTTCAGTGCGACGGGGCTGCAGGTCGCATCCGAACTCCGATTGGGCTGTTCTTGGGCTTGAATTAAAGCTATGGAAATTTCCAACAACTTTAGCGACTAGAATTTTTCCATTTGACGTCGTCTTCCAGGGTGAAACTGACGATCTCTGAAATTTGAAAGGTGCACAGATTTCAGGAAAGTTAGAGTCCACCTCCAACAAGGCTCCTTTCGCGTTTTTGTCAATTTCCAAGCAATTGCTACACATTAAAGTGTAAAACAAAAACAGTGTGCATTTTTGCAACTATTAGTAGGTTAGTACAAATAAATCATAAACTTAATATAAAACAAGTGTCAAAGACATAAAATTGACATGAAACAACAAAAAAGTATATATACGTTTTAGACGTATCACTTACTTGATTGTTTTTGCTTAAGTTTCAGTTACCTCAGAAAAGTGCAATGAAAAGGTGCAATTGCACTTTTCTGGTCAGAAAAGTGGAACAGTTGCATCTTTTTGCCTAGAAAAGTGCATATATATTTTTTTAACTATGGTTGCACTTTTCTAAAAAGTGACCAAGACTTAATAAGAAAAAAACGAGTGTGACTTAGGAAATCCCATAGAAAATACTACATCTAAAATACCCAGCAAAACCTTCTACAACTTAAGAGCATCTCTAACAGATGCCCTATTTTAGCAGCGGTGCCCTAAAAACCGTTTTTAGGGCACGAGAGGCCAAAAAAACCTCCAATGCCCTAAGAGCATCTATAACAGATGCCCTAAATTAGCCACCACTTTTTGGTTATAGAACAGCTGTTTTAGCGTTTTAGGGCACCAAAAAAATTCTGCTTTACCAGATGCCCCATTCTAGGGCACCTCCTCTTCAACAGATGCCCTATTTTGAGGCAGCGCGTCCGCGCCACACCCTCCATCTTTTTACACATTTGCACATACATATCAAACAAATAATATGATAAATGATGTAAAATAAATTCAAACAAATAAAACTTAAATAGTACTTAATTACAACAACAAAATACAAATAGTTCATCAAATGGTTCATCAATCAACACACAAATGGTTCATCAGACATCAAATTGTTCATCTCACATACAACAACACCAAATCAAGTACAAGGCCTTGATCTTTGCCTTCCATTCCATGCCCACCACTCCTCAATGAGATCTTTTTGAAGATCTTCATGCACATCGGAGTCTCGAATGTTGTGGTAGGACTCAAGAAAGCGAGCAACTCGGTCTCCACCTCACCTAGGCCGAACCGGCCGGCCCATCAACTAGTAGGTGTCGTAGACTACATTTTGGCCATGCTCGTTCTCTATGATCTTGTTATGCATGATCACACATGCATGCATGATGTACCAAAGGATCTCTTGATCCCAAAACCTAGCCGGTCCTCTCACAATAGCAAATTGGGCTTGCAAAATCCCAAATGCTCTCTCCACATCTTTTCTAGCCGTTGCTTTAGCATTATGAAAATCAAGTTCCTTCTTACCTTCGGGGCTTGCACTGCTTCACAAATGTCGCCCACTTGGGATAAATCCATCCGCAAGGTAGTAGCCCATCTTGTATGTCTTGTCGCTGGCTTGGAAGTCCACCGGTGGTGACTCTCCATTGGCTAACTTGGCAAATAGAGGAGACCTTTGGAGGACATTGATATCATTGCAAGAACCAGGCATGCCAAAAAATGCATGCCATATCCAAGTCTCCTGATCGGCCACGGCCTCAAGAATAATGGTGGAATCCTTCTTGTGCCCTCTGAACTGTCCATGTGATACGTCTCAAACGTATCGATAATTTTTTATGTTTCATGCTTGTTTTATAGAAAATGCCACATGTTTCTGTTATAGTTTTATATCATTTAAAATATTGGACTAACCTATTAATGGTTGCAAAAATGCACAATATTCTTGTTTTACACTTTGATGTGTAGGAATTACTTGTAAATTGACAAGAACGCAAAAGGAGCCTTGTTGGAGGTAGACTTTGATTTTCATAAATCTGTCCCCACCAGACAATTTTTAAAGATGTCCCCGAACGGACCCGAAGACGACGTCATGTTGGAGATATGCCCTAGAGGCAAATAAATAATAATATTTATTGCATTGTCTCTTTAAGTTTATAAATAGTTTTATACCATGCTGTAACTGTATTAATCGGAATTGTTAATACACGTGTGGTATGTAAACAAACCAGAATCCCTAGTTAAGCCTCTAGATAAACTAGTCCATCAGTCAATGGATGATCGTGATTTCCCGATCATATTGCATTAACAGTTGATGGTGGAGTCATTTTATTGGGAGAATAATTTGATGGACATTACCCAAAGTATTGCAGTTAGGATCATATCACATAGTTCAACACTGCAATAGGATTATAACGTGATAGCTTATTCCTTAGACCGTGAGATTACATCAAGTCGCTGCTTCTGAAAGATATGGCTGATCGCATCAAACGTCATGCCTCATAAGCTGACAATAAAGGTGACACTTTCGGGTATTGGAAGGAAGTAGTCGGGGCGAGTAATCAAGAGCGGGATTTGTTCATCCGTGTGACGGATTGATATGCTGGGCCCACTCGGTGAGATTATATCTGTAAAGCTGCGCAGCATATGACTAGGTCATTGAAGATATAATTTCATGGGAACGAGTAAAGCAACCTTGTCGGTAACGAGATAAAACACAACATCGGATATTGACGATCGTATCTCGGACAAGGAAGTATCAACGAACAAAGGGAATGATCATATCATGTTAACGGTTCACAGATAATTCAGAGGTGATTTATTCTAGAATGCACAGGGGCCGTCATAGTCATCCAGGGCTCCCTGACGGTCATTGGCGAGAGGGTCTCGACCATGTCTGGAGTGTTCTCGAACCGAGGGTAACACACTTAAGATCTTGACGACGCTAGGAGAACGTTTTGGAAACATCGAAGTGGCTTAGGTATAGAGATAGGAGGTTTCGGAAAAGTTCCGGCAAGAACGGAAGAGTTCCGGGGAAGACCGGAAGAGTTCCGGAGAGACTGAAATGAGTTCGGAATGATCCGGAAAATGTTTCGGAGTCATGGGAGATTAAATAATATGTAAATATATTAATTAATGAATTACATATATTTATTTATTAATTAAAAGGAGAAAATTGGGGCTGCATACCTAATTGGGCCCTAGAGGCCCAAGAGGGGAAGTTCCCCCCCCATGAGAGGGGTGCGGCTGGGCCATGGGGCCCATGCGGCTGCCATGGGGTGCGGCTAGCCCATGTAGGCAGCCGCACCACCCCCTCCTCCTTTTAGTCCCACATGGGGAGTTGAGGAGAGGTGCACACCATTTTCCCTCAATAAATAGGGACCCGGATTAATTGGAAAAATAAGACACAGAAAATTCAGGAATTAATTCCGGTTGGCCCAGGCTTCTCCCTAGTCCAATTCCTCCCTCCCCATCTCTCGACGTGCGCGGTCCCAAGTCTGGACAGCGTATACGGGAGACCTATAAACCGCAGCACACCGTTGTGCTGCGGGTTTCCACCCAAAGTTCTCGCTTCCGCTATTCCGGCTGGATCGGGGAGCACGGACGTCATCGTCAAGGTCCGTACGTGTGCGAGTACTCGGAGGTGCTACTCTCTCACGAGTTCGGCACTAGGAGCTTCTTCATCGCCGCGTCTCCTTCTTCGTCGTGCCAATTTCTCCGCGACCTTGAGGTCGGCTACGTACGTCTTCATCGGCAACGCTTGTGCGGGAGCGTAATTCCCGCTATTGGTCTACAAGGGTATGTTTCCGATGACTTCTCCGTTACCGCATTACTAGATAGATAGATCCTGGCTAGTTTCGGTGTTGCGATAGTTAGAAAAATTATTGTTTTCTGCTACGAACCCCATCAGTCAAATCGAAAAAGTCTAGTCGTGATTTTTTTTGTAATTTTCAGCTGATCGCCGTGGACTATCACATCGTTCAAAAACGGAGCCCGTATGGCCCCAGACGACCCCCCCCCCCCCGGTGCGACAGAAGGTGGGCCCGTGCCGGGTGGCGTCTGGCTGCCTCTTTCACCGCCTCGTGTCGCCTCTTCGCCCATAAATACCTCCCGGAACTAAAACTCACGGACACCAAGGATTTTCCCCGAAACGACTCCAAGCTCCGCTGCCACCAAACCCTAGTTTCGGGGTCAGAAGTTCCTATTCCGGCACCCTGCCGGGACGGGGATAGACCCCGGAGCCATCTCCTTCGACGTCGCCGTCTCCATGATGCTCCGTGAGTTGTTCCCCCATGGACTACGGGTTCTAGCAGTAGCTAGTTGGTACTCTCTCCCATGTTCTTCAATACAATGATCTCATGAGCTGCCTTACATGATTGAGATCCATCTGATGTAATCGGTGTTGTGTTTGTTGGGATCCGATGAATTGTTACATTATGATCAGTCTATCCATTAATTTGTGAGTTATTGTTGATGCAATCTTGTTGTGTTCATTGTTTTTCACTAGTGCACGAGTGGCATGATTTTAGATTTAAAGTATAATTGTTGCTTTAGATTGTATCTACAAGTTGTATGCACCTGTTACTCTCCGGATCCCAAGGCCCCAAAGTGACAACAATTGGGACAACCGGAGGGGATGGCTGTAGCATGAGGATCACATGTTTTCACCAAGTGTTAATGCTTTGCTCCGGTGCTCTATTAAAGGAGTACCTTAATTACCAGTAGGTCCATGATTGGCCCGCTGCAAACGGGTTGGTAGGACAAAAGATGTCATGCAAGTTTCTTATTACAAGCACGTATGACTATATATAGAAAATATGCCTACGTATGATTTATAGAATGGATGTTCTGTCTTAATGTAGTTTCAATTCTGTCAATTGCCAACTGTAATGTGTTCACCCAACACATGTTATTTTGTTTGGAGAGTTACCTCTAGAAAAGCTGGGAACCCCGGTCCATATTTCGCATCAAGCATTTCCTGCACCATTGCCTCCGTTGTTACTGCTGCTGCTACTTTATTGTTACTATTGCTATCATATTACTGCTGCTTTCACATCACTTCTGTTACTAGTGCTTTTCCAGGTGTGGCTGAACTAACAACTCAGCTGCTAAGACTTATAAGTATTCTTTGGCTCCTCTTGTGTCGAATCAATAAATTTGGGTTTTATTTCCCTCGAAGACTGTTGCGATCCCTACACTTGTGGGTTATCACCATGCCACGCCGCAGGACAGTTCTTCCACCTCCAATGCATGCAATCAATGGAACCGAGCATACCTGGAAAGCCACGGGCTTTGTTCATCTCCAGTAGCCGAGCCGTGTCTTGAGCATTGGGTGCTCTCAAGTACTTGGGCCCGAACACCTCAACCACCGCCACCGCAAACCGCTTCACACACTTGATGCTATGGCTCTCACTCATTGCCAAGTGGTCATCGACAAGATCTGCCGGAATGCCATACGCCATCTGCCGCAATGCACTAGTCACCTTTTGGTAGGTGCTATGGCCAAGATCTCTGGCACAATTCCTCTTCTGCTTGAAGAAGTTGTCGTGTATCTTGAGTTCTTTACACACTCGGCGATGTGCTTGACCAAATCAATGCTCCTTCGAAATCGGCGTCGAAAGTATCTCTAGGGGAACACCGGCTTATCAACAAAATAGTTGGTCATGAGCTTGTCTCATGTGCTTCTTCCCGCTGCCTCCGAATGTATTCTCGGCCCATTCTCGAACCTCCATGCTTTGGCCTCTTGTTCATCCTACTATGCACCATCAAGAGCATAGCAATGTCCTCCTCTTGCGCATCGAACTCCTCATCGGATGTGGTGTAGTCAAACAACACCATCTACAAATAAAGTAGAAACTAAAATTATCATCTAGTTCTAAAATTATCATCTACTTATAAATTGGTACTTCAATTTGACACTAATTTTTTGCACAAAATGATGTACAAGTAGAAACTAAAACTCACCTTGAACTAGTAGTCAAACCGGGGCGGCAGGAGGTGGTCACGGGCGAGGCGTCGCGCGGCAAGAGGAGAAGCGGGCAGGAGGACGTGGAGCAGCTCGGCAGCAATGGGGAGACCGAACCGAGGCCGCAGACTGTGAGGACGCCGCAGCGAAGCTCGGCGGCGCTCGCAGCACGTCGGCGGCGGAGCTGGCGCGGGACCAGCTGGCAACCCCACCGGCGGCAGCGGAGAAGCGCCAGGAGGACGAGGAGGCTCCGGATCCGCCATTCCTGGCCCTTGCCGGCGACGGAGGACACCGAATCGAGGCCGGCGGCGGGGGCGCGTCCGAGGCCATCTCGGCCTATTTGGCGGCGGGGAAGAGGTTGCGGAGGGGCGACGGAGACTTTTCACGGTGGCGGGCGGCCTGCGGCGGGCGAACCGAGGCCGGCAGAGACTTTTCGTGGTGGAGGGCGGGCGGCGGCGGGCGAATGCCAAATCGGGGGCGAGGCGGTCGCGGCGCGGGGGCGGAATGGGCTTCAGATGGCAGTTGGACGCGCGCGCGGAAATGGAAGGGATAGGGCAGCCCTCCCGCGCGGCCCTCTCTGCCCCATATTGGAGGCTGCTTTTTGCCCTCCGGTGCCCCATAAAACGGTTTTTAGGGCATGAGTGCTAATATAGGGCATCTGTTAGAGATGCTCTAAACGGTGCCCTATTTTAGAGTTGCCCTAAATTTTGCTCCTCTCTGCCACATAGGCCCGCGCGGCGGTGCCCTATCCCACCAAATCAGCCGTGCGCACGCAACTGTTACCGGAAGTTTCACCTTACCGGTGCCCTATTATAGGGTATCTGTTAGAGATGCTCTAATCCACCACTACACGTCAGGTTATCTTGGCATCGCCGGAAAGTCGGAAGAGAAAACGAAAACAGGTTGAGCGGTAACCGAGTCGTCCATAGATGTTTGTAGAGAGAAAATTTTCGTGAAAATCGCCGCATTAGACAACCGCCGTGTACAAAGATTGTGTGCATTGTTTCTTTTTCGAATGAGGATTCACATGAATGCAAACAGATATCCCCGGCCACACATCCGTGGTCACCCAGCCGGCCAGCAGCCGATCGAGAATCCGAGTGACGTCGGGGACAATAGGATGCGCTTTCCTCCCCGTGTCCGGCCGCTTGCAACAACGGCAGTGGCGTGAACGGCGAGCACGCACGGCACACACACGCCACACGCGCGCGGATCAGCAGATGTCACGCCCAGGATTATATTCTCTCGTGCCAGCTCACATCGTGAACGTTGTCTGTTTGGTGTCGCCGTCGCGGCTGAGTGTCCGTGCTATCACTGAAACGCCTGTTCTAGATGATGGTAGTACCAAGACGAGTGCATAATGTAAACCGTCTACTGATCAAAGATGTGCAAGCGAAACTGAGCGGATCAGATGGACGAAAACCGGAATGATGCCGAATTGAAAATTGCTAACTCCGAGACAGCAAATTTGTGAAATATGGGGAACTGGTTATTTTCAGGGATAGTTGGTTACTTTGCCATTCGGCGGATTCGATGAATCACTGGAGTACATACATTCTAGACCCTTAGGGCCTTTTTGGGTTGAAGGATTTTCATAATAATATTAGAGGATTTCAATCCATAAGATTTTTTCTAAGGAATCTCTTTAGATCAAAGGAATCCAAAATTCCTATGTATTGCATTCCTACATCTCAATCCCATAAGAATTTCAACATCCACTCTAACCTCTTTTTACACTCATCCGCGTGACACTGTTGCCTGATCTGTGATCTGTCACGTCCGTTTCTTGTCCAGCACGGGCGCCTATAAGTATCCCTCCTGATCAGCGCACCATTCCCAGGCACAACGCTCTCGATCAACCTCTCAGCAGCAAACATCCATGGCGCGCTTCCTCCTCGTCCTCCTCGCTGCCGCCGTGGTCGCGGTAATGGCTCAAGAAACCACTGAGCTATGCCTGCATCTCTGCATGACAATAATCCTTTCATGCGTTCAAAACATGTAATTCACACGGTTTGCGTTCTCCTCAGGTTCAGGCTGGAGGGCAGCTGGGCCACGCGGCGCCGGCGACGGCCGAGGTGTTCTGGCGCACCGTGCTGCCGCGCTCGCCGTTGCCGGAGGCCATCCTCCGCCTCCTCCGCCCTGCAGCAGCAGCAGCAGGTCGGTCTTGCATGTTACTCGTCTCCCTCCATTAATCGTCTTCTCCCGGGTTTGATCAAACGCTAGCAAAATGCACGCCTGAATGATGTTGCATCATACGCAGACACCAGCTTCGTGAGCAAAGCCGAGGACAGGCCCCCCTTTGACTACCAAGACTACAAGCGCCCGTCGTCCGATGATGACTCGAGCAAACGCTCCGGTGCTCCAGCCGGAGCAGGGGATTTCGACTACGACGACTACCGCGGCGCCGAGAAACCCCGTGTCGCCACCGCCGTTGCCGGACGCACCGTGCTGCCGCGCTCGCCGTTGCCGGACGCCATCCTCCGCCCTGCAGCAGCACCAGGTCGGTATTGTCTGTTCCTCATCTCCCTACATTAACGGCTGCCTTCTCTCGAGTTTGATGATCCAACACTACAAAAATGCACGCAATGTTGAGTTGGGTTCACGCATGGATGTTGGACGCAGACACCAGCTTCGTGAGCAGGGACGAGGACAGGCCCCCTTCGACTACCAGGACTACAAGCGCTCGTCGTCCGATGATGACTCGAGCGAACGCACCGGCGCTGCCAACAGGGCAGAGGATCTCAATTACGACGACTACAGCGTCGCCAAGAAACCCCGTGTCGCCGCCGCCGCGGACACACCATTCGGGTACGACTACAGAGGCTCCGAGAAACCTCGTGTCGCCGCCGCCGACACACCTTTCGGTTACGACTACAAGGCGCCGGCCATAAACCAAGCGGGAGAACGAGCCGTTGGCACCGCCGCCGACACGCCTTTTGGTTACGACTACAAGGCGCCGACCACAAACCAAGCGGGAGAACGACTTGTTCGCGCCGCCGCCGCCGACACGCCTTTCGGCTACGACTACAAGGCGACGAGCACAAACCAGGCCGAGAAGCTCGCGCCATTCGGGTACGACTACAAGACGCCGAGCACGGCTACGGGTGGCGGCAAGGCGAAGACGACGGTGTTCTTCCACGAGGAGGCGGTGCGCGTCGGCGAGCGTCTCCCATTCCACTTCCCTCCTGCGTCGCCCTCCTTGCTGGGCTTCCTGCCGCGCCGCGTCGCCGACTCCGTCCCGTTCACGACGCCCGCTCTACCAGGCGTCCTCGCAGCATTCGGCGTCTCGCCGAGCTCCACCATGGCGGCCGGCATGGAGGCCACGCTGCGCGTCTGCGACACACCGACGACCATCCCCGGGGAGTCCAAATTCTGCGCGACGTCGCTGGAGGCCCTCGTGGAGCGCGCCATGGGAGTCCTGGGGACCCGCGACGTCAGGCCGGTGACATCCACGCTGCCCCGCGCCGGCGCGCCGCTGCAGACGTACACCGTCCGCGCCGTGCGGCCGGTGGAGGGTGGCCCGGTCTTCGTGGCGTGCCACGACGAGCCTTACCCGTACACCGTGTACCGGTGCCACACGACCGGCCCGTCCAGGGCGTACATGGTGGAGATGGAGGGCGCGCGCGGCGGCGCGGTGAGCATCGCCACCGTGTGCCACACCGACACGTCGATGTGGAACCCGGAGCACGTGTCCTTCAAGCTCCTCGGCACCAAGCCCGGCGGCACGCCGGTCTGCCACCTCATGCCGTACGGCCACATCATCTGGGCCAAGAACGTGAAGCGCGCCACGGCGTGAGCTCACAGCCCTGTTGTGTCGCAGGGAGTGTGATTTTATTGTAGTAGTATGACTGTATCTACCTACGTTCTTGTTCATGTCACCTGCTCTATTGCTGTAGCTCCACACTAGAAGATGATCACCATTTACCTGAGCAGCGTTTGTACTAATAAAAGAACAGCATCTGCAGAGCTGTGTTTATTTACATTTGCAATTCGTGTTTAACTGAATCCAGACTTTGTACTTTTCCGTATCATTGTGCGACAGATTCACTACCATGCCCACAAATGGCTTCCTCAATCGGTGAAGTGTGCCCGTATGGCAAAAAAAGGCAGATGTGTTCATTCAAGAATTTAGCACAAGACAATGTCATTATAAATAAGGAAACAAATAGATGATCCCAGTCACCTTATAAGAAATAGAAATCACATTTTCAATGGTACTGATAATTTGTTAGGAACATGTAGCAATCATGTCTTCACATATTAAAATTTGGTCCAAATAGGTGGCAACCAATTCCTTGCCACTGGCAGATCAGAAATTCATCCAACAAGCACAGAAACAGAGTCATTGCTCCTTACACTTGTACATCTGGGTTGCAGTATCTTGTCTAGCGGTAGCAGTTACAAGCTCACAAAGATTGGTAAGGGAAAACGAAGCTACAATTACCAGGGAACACTGCATCACATCTACTTAAAATATCTGCGGTATCAAAATCACATCGGTAAACAGCGCATCTCAAGTGAAGATCGTGCGCACTCTAGCAATACAAATACAAAAAGGCCATCGAACGTCGAAAGCATCAATCAGTCGATCTTCACGGATGCAAAGAGATAGTGCACGAAGGAGATTGACGTCAAGAAGCCAATGGTTCCAGTGGCAAGCATGATCGCAAATGCCATGAGGAATGAGTAGCCGATGTAGAGCATTGCAGAAACAGGCCCACTCAGGCTTCTGAGATCAAAGACCAAGTAGTTGATGGAGTAGAGGAACACGTAGAGAGCAACAGAGCCTGAAGCAAAGAAAGCCTTCCACCACCACCTCCAGTCCTCAACACAGAGATTCATGTATGTTAGGACAACAGATACCTCGGCGCAAACAACCACAAGCATCAGCAGGACAATCAGCAAGAAGCCAAACACATAGTAGAACCTTCCAAGCCAGATGCTCGAGAGAATGAAGAACAGCTCAATGAACAGGGTTCCAAATGGCAGCGTGCCTGCTCCAAGGACAAGAAGCCATGATGGATATTTCCGTGCAGGGATCTCTCTAGGAATCTGGTTGGTGCGAACGGGGAATTCAATTTGCTCTGCTCTTGTACCAAGGAAGCCACCGACAAGCGTTAACGGCACAGAGATACAGAACCACAGAGCCAGAAGGGTGAAAAATAACGAAATAGGTAAAGCTCCAGTGCTCTTGCTTCCCCACAGCACAAAGTTTAAGATAGTGAGGACCATAAACATGACACCAGGGAAAAAGCAGGCAGTTAACCAGGACAATGATCTCCATCCTTCAGACGAGCCCTTAATAGTCCTCCACAGACGAACACTGACATATCCAGCTGCAATGCCAAGGAAAAGATAGAGAATAATCATCCCGGTAAGAAGCATTCCTCTCGAAGCTGGAGACATGAACCCAAGCGTGGAAAAAACAATTGTCACGATTGCCATGCCCAGAATTTGAACTCCATCGCCAATCATGATGCATAACAGCTTGGGGCAAGTTGGCTCTCTGAATACATCTCCAACAACAAGCTTCCACCCAGATAGCTCCTCATTCATCTGTGCTTGCGCTTCCTTGTCGAGCTCTTCATATCTGGTGAGATCCCTCCTGACGGTTCTCAGGAATATAATGAAGACAATTCCTGCTAAGAACAAGATGACCATGAGGGAGTTCATTATAGAGAACCAGTGAACCTTGGCGCCAGCCTCCATCTTCAGATAAGCATCCCACCTAGATGGCCACCTGATGTCACTCTTCACAAACTCGACATCGTAGGTAAACGTGATCCTCTCCTGTTGCCTTATCACTTGGGATTTCCGAAGCTCCACTGGGCAGCTCACAGCGTCAATGGGGTCATGCATGTTAAGCTTAGAGAAATCCTCGGCATTACGCTTCACACTGCAAGGCACAACCTCAAAACCAACAATCTGATACCCAGACATGCCCTTCTTGTCCATCTCTGAGATGACAGCAGATCCTTCTTCTCCAGTACCGATAATTTCCACATTTGATCCCTCGTACTCATGGACCAAGACCTTAAACTTCAAATGGTTGATGATATAATCATCAGCACTACCAGCTGGAGTGTAACCAACAGGAAAGCCAGTCCACTGTACTGTAACACCATTCTGCTCAGCAAAACGCATGACAGGCAGATTGTCCAGCATCATGTTAACCTGGTAAAGATCACGGGCGCGCTGCTTGAGAAGCTTTGCATCATTCTCATTAAGCCCCTTTGTGGTGCAGAGGAAGAGGGACTCATTAACATTCACACGGAACCGGTAGGGTGAGTTGTCGATCTGGTCACCCATGAGAAGCTCGCCCAGGTTCTCAGCGCTCTTCTTGATGCCACCGGGGGGTAGGCAATATGGCAGACTGTAGTAGCTGAATGGCATCTCGGTCTCAATGGACGTGAGTGAATTGACCTTTGCCCATATATCCTCACCTTGGGAATATGTGTGCATGTAGCTGCCGGGCAAGTAGAATGCATTCCCTGGAGCAGTCAGCAACAGCACAGCCAACAATAACAGAGGCAGACAACGAGAACTGTGCACCGCCCCAGCCATCTTAAGCACGAATTCTCACCAATGACCTAGAACATGTGTGAGCTACCCTGCAACAGAGACGTTCTTTATTAGAACAATGCACCAATGATAAATTACGTTCACCATTATTTGAGAGGAATCATCTATCTAGACAAGAACATGTGAAAGATCTATGAATACAATAGCAGAAAGACATTTCCTAGAGGAAGATCGTGTAGAATCCCTCCATCCTCCAATAATCTATAACATTCACGTCTAAGATACTAGTAGTAAACATCAGTTCCCATCCGAGAAACTAGGTTGACTGCATAAAAAAAAGTACAGTAACACAATGCAAACAAGCTAGAACAGCAATTTCTATGTAGAAGAACATCCCCAAAATTCTCCAATAGCCAAAAAGCAGAGCCACACTCACGAGCAAACCATTGCACAAGGCTACTACGAGAACCTAAAACACAACCGGTGGGCCTCTAGCCAAACGCACAATTTCTTACTATTCCGAGACGCGCCCAAACTGGAAGCGTTCCTCGACCATGAAAACACTTCACGCAAGCGCACGTCGATAACCGAGCAGGCACACACTAGAGCCCGCCCGCGTGACCGCGTGCCTCGAGCGGCGCGGAACCCCGCAGATCTACAGAAAAGCGGCTAAGGAAGTCGGAGATCTAGAGCAAGCAACCCCGGGGCGATCGAATCCAGAGGCTAGGCTACTAGAGCTGGGCACGCAGGTAGAAGGGGCAGGAATGGATGGAAGCGTCGAGAGGGTTCTAGAACTGCGGGGGTGGGAGCCGAGGAAGGTACCTGACGCGGCGGTGGCGCGGGGAGGGCGGAGCTGGCGAGCCGGATGGATGGATACGGGGAGAGACGGGAAGGCAGGCGCAAGGAAAAGGAAGAGAAGGTCCAGATATTTCCAAGCCCGCAAACCCATTCCCACGCCCAAATATCTTGCGACATTGGGCTGGGCTGCTGGATCCATATACTCATGACATCAAGTTTTATAAATGCTAATACAAGGTTACACAATATTCCTCATCATCTCCACTCATTTTCCTTATCGTTTCTCATATCGCAAGAGCATAAGTGGCTCGATGTAAATTGCGATGTCTTTGTCCACGACTATCACATGGGAAGAGTTAGTACTAAAGTTTATTATTTGAAGCCAGCGTCATTAAAAAAGGTACACTGTAAAATTTTCGCTAAAAAGGTAAACCCATATTACATGCTAGGCAGTTTGACACAACAACAAAATCCTTACCATTTGGCAGTGGCGGAGCTTGGGCCAACCAGCTGGGGGGCCAAATGGGCTAGTAAGGCCTTTTGGGCCAGATTGGGGGGCAAACGCAGCAAAAATAGGGATTTTTTAGCTAAAATCTGCCAGATTTCAGGGGATAATACACGAAATTTTCTCAACCTGGGGGCGCCCTCCCCCCCCCCCAGCGTACACATAGATCTGCACCTGCCATTTGGTCTCTCACGCCCAAAGCTAATCTTAGGGAGAAGGCTTTGGCGTGCAACTGATTATTTAGCGAAACGAACAAATGCCAAGCAAATAAATATCTAATACTCCCTTTGTTCACTAAAATAAGGCACTAGACCCCTTTCAATTTTAATGACATACATACTAAAATGAATGAATCTAGGTACAAAATAAGTCTAGATATATTTGAATAAATAAAATTGAAATTGATGTGTCGAATGCCTTATACTAGTGAACGGAGAGAGTATTGGAATTCCAACCAAATTTCAGACAAGAACCTACAAATAGACGTAATCCCAAAAATAATACAGATAACCCTCTACTCATCGAAGAAGCTCCAGTCCACTTTGTATTCCTGCATCCTCCCATTAAGCCATGTCGCTCTCGCTGATCACGCCATCATAATCATGACCGTGCGTCAACTTCTTATTCCTTTCTATGGAGTGAACCATTAAAATTTCTCTGTCCCCAAAATATCATGAGTCATGTGCCCCATCCTAGATAATTCTTGCAAATTAACAAGAAATTAATAGGCATTGTTGACAGTAGTTGGCCAATTCTAATCGACGGATAGATAATTTGTAGCAAAGATGTGATAACCTAGCATGATACACTGTGATAACAATTGTGAAACTTGAAACGTCATTCCAGCTACTCCTGCAAGATATAACATAAGCAATCCATGTTGACGTGACAAATAATTGGAAAATGGAAAGAACAATGAAAATGGAGAACCCTTAGAACTCCAACTCTTTTCACATGGCTTGAGGAGATGAATATTGTGTTCTCCATGTGGAACAGAAATTAGGTAAGTTGCCCGAGAAGAGTAAACCGCTTAATTCATAACAAAAAAAGGTAAACGCAAATGGTCACCAAGGTGTGCATGCTGCAATACTGTTGTTACTATATACTATAAGTCTATTATTACTAACGAGCAAAGCATTTAACACTTTCGCGCTTATCCAGGAGAAAACATGAGCACACTCTAAACTCGCATGAATGATCAAAGGTCTCCAAAGTTTAATCATAAAGAATATTAGCAGATTAGCATGAAATAAATAGGACAGGACAACATTTCGCTACATCTTGTTTTCAGTCCATGTCAAATGGAGAATCCACAAAGAGGGAATTTCCAGGCTGAATACAAACCTAATATATTTATCGATAAAATCTTCGTAGACCGCTAGATTTAGGATTTAAATGATCACCGTTCTAAATGTAGAGGTCAAACATAAATACATTTTACCAATATGTCACTTTTCCTCCTATATCTGTATATACAAATACATTCCATGATCCAGATCATGTTGTGTTTCCCAAACGGATTATCAAATCATTAACTAACATTTGGAATGATGTCAAGGTGATGAATGCATCAACATTTTGGTGTGCCTTTACAATAGTTTCATTTCTGCAAAATATATGTTGTGTAAACAATCTATTAGTATATTACCCCTCTAGTAGAAATAGAAAATGCATTCCTGACTTCTTCTACAATCAGTCTAAATAGATGAGGGGCAGATAACTCACGGAGGAGTATATAATAGCATTTTTTGTTGTCCGAAGAAAAGTTTCTGGAACCGAAATGAGAGTTATTGGTAGATGAATATTGGTACTAGGAAGATCACTCGGAGATACCCCCCTCTCTCTTGCGTGAACAGTGCATCTGAGAGGCGGAGGAAAAGGCGACGCGCTCCCCTGCTCCGCCGACGGCCGGATCGCCGGTCGCCTCCCTCTCCGGCTGCCCTTGTGGTGGCGGATGGGTGGAGGGGCCGTCGATCTGTGCCTGAGGCTTGTCTATAGTAGGGTTAGGGTCCCCTCCGGCGCTGGCTGGGTGGTAGTGGCGGCGGCGGTGTGGTGTCGGGTTGCCAGAGCTTCTTCCCCACTGCGGCGAGGCCCTCCGGGGCGGATCCGCGAAGCTGCTGGGATTTGGTGCCCACAGATCCGTCGATCTGTTGGGGGTTGGTGCTCTGAGCGAGGTCACTGTGGCGTCGGTGGTGGCCTCTCTGCTGAGCTTTTGTTCCCCGTCCTCGTCTTCGCCGCGGCAAGGTGGTTCCTGGCCTTGCTGTGGAGGCGCTGGGGATGCGGTGGGAAGCTGGTGCCTGGCGCTGGCCTTCCTTTCCGCCTGTACAGGAGTTCCTTCACTGGGATATTGGAGCTCGTCGCCATCTTCTTCCTCGCCTTGCTCTCTCCTTCTCTGGCCGGCCGTGGTGGCGAGGGGAGAAGGGCTGATCAAGGTGGGCTACCGGTGGCGTCTCCGACAAGTCGTGCTCGTGCTCTGCGCAGGGTGTGGTGGTTCGATGGTGGTTGCGGCGAGGAGGCATCTTGGCCGTGTTCTTTCAAAGCTCTTCGGTCCCGTTGCTTGCGGCGGGCGGCTGATGCGGTCTTCTTCTCCATGAGTGAGGTGCGTCTCTCCCCGTGGATGGTGGTGGTCTGGGTTCTTCCTCTCCGGCTTTGGTTGGCGTTGAAGATCTTCTCCAGGCGTTGCGGTGGTTCAGCATCGGATTCTTCGGTTGTTGCTGTTGTGCAGAGTTCTTCGACTTGCTCTGCTGCTTTTTCTTGTTCTTTCACTTGTAATCTGTGTTGAATTTGCAGTGGTGTATCCTTTCAAAAAAAAGAATATTGGTACTAGGAAGCTCTGTACCAGCACCTGATATATTCCTATGCAGTAAAGCATGCAAATGTCTGAATGTACTCCAATAGGTTAGTTTACCTGCCTGCTCTGTGTACGCATTTGGGCTGAAGGAATTTCTGTGAGTCTGAGAGGAAGCGGTAGCAACGGTTACTGCTCTAGGCGCGGAGTACAGCCATCCTTGGCGGCGACGGGGTATCCAGATCCTGGCATGAGTGAGGATGAAACTATGTGAGCATGTTATTATTTCCAAGTACCAAAGCCTAGATCAAGATATTGCATGCGGTTGTGGCAGCATAGTCAACTAGCAGCCTAACTATAAAATTGCCTCAAGTAGCGGCATTTAATGTGCAATGTTTTACGGTTTCCAAAGGGTTATCACAAATATTAGAGAATAAATCACACAATCCTACTCCCTCCGCTCCAAAAAGGATGACTTCCATTTGTCTACATGCGAACCTATCTAGACACATTACATGTATAGATACGTTCACATCCACACAAATGGAAGTCATCCTTTTTAGAACGGAGTGAGTATATAACTAAATAGCTACCAAATTTTTCATATTTTCATTTCTATTTTCTACTCTAAAGTGACCGGTCATTTTAGGGTAGTCTGTAGGCCGAGTGAAAATAAAATTATAACAATATTTTCCACAGAAGCGCACAAGTATCATCTAGTTTAACCGAATAAGGTCCACAAATTAGAAGTTGTAGGAGGTAGTGACTGAGTAGACACCATCATCGTGAGCTTCTATCCGAAAGTGTTTGTCCTCCTCGGATGAAGCTTATTGGAGCTAAGATGCTCCCAAAGAAATGCAAGTTTGGGCATCATGGGTGTCGAGAATTTTATTGACGTAGTTCCAGGTTATGCAAATATAATGTCTTAAATAAAATAAGAAAAGGTAGGTAGGCCAGCAAAATGGACCGGCCCTCCTAACTCCCCGTGAACGAAGCCTCTTTTGCGGGAGACGAACAGCAGCAGCCCACTTTTCGAACAAGACATCCCATGGCCCAAGTGAAATTGCAAGAACCCGTCACAAACTTGGGCCATCTTGCACTCTAATTTCCTTTTCTCGGTTCCATCCACCGGCAGGAAAAAAAGGCGTTGCGGTTCAGCAGAATCTTGCCCCTGGCCCTCTTTTCCCTTTTTTTGTCAGGAAAAAAAAATATATGTGGATGCATCTTTGCAGAACAGAGAAACTCTTAGTAATAGTCAGTGAAATTACCAGAACAGTAAGAAGGCGTTGCGGTTCAGCAGAATTTCTTTTAATTTGGTTTCGTTTGTGTTTGGCTCCCGACAAAAGATGCGACGAGCAGCGTGAAGCACTGTTGTTGATCCAGAAGGGGAGCGCCATTACTTTTTGCTTACGTGAAAACATGGACGCTATAGCACTTGGCTGGTGCACACGCACCGCATCACTAATGCCGCCGGGCCGGGAATTTAATTTGAGGAGCCTTTAAAACAGTGCGATGGGCACGGGATCCGACGCGCGAGCCTGCATGGGACATCACATCACCCTATAGGCACGCCGCGCACCTACTCATCGTCAATGCTTTCTTACTACATTCTTTCCCGCGAAATAAAATAACTGCCTCTTACATTCTCATCTGTAATTGCTCTTCTTTACTACTCCCTCCGTTCCGAATTATTTGACTTGGGTTTGTCCAAATACGGATGTATCTAGACACTAAACAAGTATAGATACATCCGTATTTGGACAAACACAAGTCAAGTAATTTGGAACGGAGGGAGTACGTACGTACCCTTGACCTTGTTCCACACCTCAGTAGCAAACTGACAAAACAACAGACAATGCTCAATACTCTCGTCTCTGCCACAATGCACACAAGAAGAATTTGCGGGGATATTCCGATGGCGTAACTGAAGTCCGGATGGGAGGCAGTCATGTGCGAACCTCCAAAGTACTATGTTCATTTTGTTTGGGGCCTTGATTGCCCAGATGGCCTTCCAATATTTCTCCTCAGCATCCCTATTTGACTGCATACCACGACCAGTCGTACTGTGTACTGAAAAGAACTTGGACGATCGAGCGAGATTGTATGCTGAACGGACAGTATACATTCCAAAGCGAGTGTGAGGCCAATACACAAAATCATCTCCCCAATGACTGTTAATCTGAATTTGTAATATGAGTTCAGCAGTCTCCTCCGGGAAGAAAGCTCTAACGTTTTCTTCATTCCAATGACCATGTCCATCCATGAGGCAACACACTTTTGCATATTCTGGAATTGGAGAAAGAGTTTGCAACATGTGTGGTGGCAGTCCAGGAATCCAGTGATCTGTCATGATATTTACCTTTTGGCCATTTGCAATTCCCCACCGAACACCAGCCTTAACAAGATCCCTGCCAAAGAGAATACTTCTCCATGTATAGGATGAGGACCTGGGCTTGGGCGCATCCCAGAAATCACAGTGGGGGAAGTAGCGTCCTTTGAGAACTCGAGCACAAAGAGATTCTGGTTCAGTAAGAAGCCTCCAACTTTGTCTACCAAGCTATAGGATGAGGGCCTATCAGACAAGCTAATGATGCGCTGCCACACCTTGTCATTCAGAAATTTGAATGTCCTTTTTGGCGATCGGCCGACATGAGTAGGCATTCCAAGATACTTATCATGGAATGATTCATTTGCAACTCCCAAAATTGCCATTACCTTCTCCTTAGAATCATCAGAACAATGTGTACCAAAGTAGATTGATGACTTTTGAAGATTAACTTTCTGACCTGAACCGTCACAATATAAATGCAAAGCCTGCTTCAGGGAGAGTACACTACGCTGGTCACTTCTAGCAAAGAAGATGCTATCGTTGGCGAAAAGGAGGTGTGAGATAGGAGGGCCTTGACGACCATTTCGAATACCTTGTAGCTCACCACACGACTCCTTATGCAAAAGCACACTGGACAAGCCTTCTGTGCATAAAAGAAACAGGTAAGGGCTGATTGGGTCTCCCTGTCGAATGCCCCTTGTAGGGATCACGGGACTAGTTAGTTCTCTGTTGACCCGGACAGCATAACGAACCGAGGTTACACATCTCATCACCGTCCTGATCCACTCCGGCGCAAAACCCAATCTACTCAGGCATCCATGTAAGTAGGACCACTCAACACGGTTGTATGCTTTAGTCATGTCGATCTTGAGGGCAAAATATGGTCTCTTCGATCGTTGCCGTCGAATTGTATGAAGACACTCGAAAGCAATCAAGGCGTTATCGGTAATTAATCTTCCCGGAACAAAAGCACTTTGATGGTCAGAGATGATTGCCGGCAAGATAAGCTTGAGCCTATTAGCCAGAACTTTTGAAGCTATCTTGTAGAGGACATTGCAAAGGCTTATTGGCCTGAAGTTGTTTAGGTGTTTTGGCCTCGCAACTTTTGGAATTAAGACAATCACAGAGTCGGAAAAACCATCAGGAATTGGCATTCCATTCAAAAAGCATCTAACAGCATGACAAATATCTTCTTTTAAGAAATCCCAGTGAGTTTGATAGAAAAGTGCAGGGAAACCATCAGGTCCCGGCGCCTTTGTTGGACCCATTTGAAACAAGGCAAATTTTATTTCATCATCCGTATAAGGCTTGCATAGCTCAGCATTCATTGAATCATCCACTTTACACGGTATAGAATTAAGAACTGCATCCAGGGAGGCACATGGTTCAGTAGTAAAAAGATTACGATAAAAACTTTGCACCATACCTTTAATCTCCTCCTGGTTTTCAGTAACCGAGCCATCATTACGAGTAACAGAGTTAATTATGTTTGTACGTCGACGTGCTGATGCCCGAGCATGGAAAAAGGCTGTATTCCGGTCACCTTCCCGGAGCCAGTCCACCCGGGAACGTTGCCTAGCCATGACTTCTTCACGCTCAAACATTTCACCTAATTGTCTCTCCAACGAGCGTTCCTCCACAATCGCTGCCGCTGAGAGAGGTTTCGATCGTAGGTGTTTGAGACGCCATTCCAACTTCCGAATGCTGGATTTGATGGAGCCAAAAGATTATCTTTCCCATTGTTTAAGAGAGGCTGCTACTCGATTTAGGTTGGACCAAGTTGATTGCAACGATAAAGGAGACTCGCCTCTACCTTCTGCCCAAGCGTTCTCCAAGAACTCTCTGTAGTCAGGAGCTCTGAGCCACATAGCTTCGAATTTAAAACCTTGCTGCACAGGACGAGAATCATAAGAAGTTTTTCCCCTGTCATAAGGAATCTTCCCCTTATTAAGAGCAATATGAACAGCGTAGTGGTCTGATGTTGTAGTGATCACATTCTCAACCAAACAATCCTCATAAAGATTGGAAAACTCAGCATTAGCTATTGCTCTGTCTAGCCTGGCCTTGACATGACGGTGAGGGTCCTGGCGATTAGACCAAGTATACTTAGGACCGCAATAACCCAGGTCGACAAGGCCACAATCAGCCAAGCACTGCTGGAAGTCACTAATCTGCCTATCTGTTCTGTCTCGGGGGCCTTGATGTTCGTCGTGGCGCAACACCTCATTAAAATCCCCACAGCAGATCCATGGACCATCCCACTGCGCCCGCATAAAACGGAGAAAATCCCAGAAGTGACTTCTATTTTCTCTTCTTGGTTCTCCATACACAAAGGTCGCCCTCCAGGCTGGTCCCTGATCCTGCTTGACAAGAACATCGATGCATCTATTGTTGAAAGCCTTCAAAGAAACATTTACTGAAGATAGCCAAAACAGACACAAGCCTCCACTTTGGCCCTCACTACTGACTGCGTAGGAATTTGAAAATCCCAGTGACCACATGAAGTTTCTTGCCCTTTTATCTGTCATCTTTGTCTCAGATAAGAAGAGGACGGATGGGCGATAGGTCTGCACCAACCAGCGCAGCTCGCCAACCGTGGAATCCGTCCCTAAACCTCGACAATTCCAACACAAAATCACAAAACCTGCAATTGTCTGAAGGAGGTGCTGGTCCATATTCCTAATCCCGCCTTGTGTCTCCTGATTATTCACGCCCGTGTGAGATGAGGAGTAGGGCGCCGGGAACATACTGGGAGACCCCCGATGTATCCAGCAGAGGAGCTATGCTCTGCAAGAAAAGATTGGCAAGAGGAACTTGGGGGCGGCGAGAAACTGAGAAAGGGCGGCGTCACGGCAGCGGCGACAGAACCGCAGCAAGGGAATGAGGAGCCGCAACTGAAGCTGATGATAGGTGATAGATGATGCACCGGAGGATGATGCAAACGATTTGGTGGTAGCGAGGCAAGGTAGCCGCCGCGCGAACGTAAGCGGTGGGACTTGCGTATCTTGTTTTTCCTCTTGCTTCCAAGAAAAACTGAACCTAGAACTGGGGATTTCAGTGTGGAGGAGATTCAGGGAAAAGGGAATCTGAGAAATTAGAGGAATCGACGTGGATTGAGAAGGAATCGGGGGGAGATGGGAGCGGCATCATGCCAGTCGCCGGCAAATCGCCATATCGGCAAAAGAAAGAGCACCGTTCTTGGAGAGGATTAGATGAATCACGGATGGTGGAGCAGAAATCAGGAGGAAGAAGAGAAAGGATTAGATGAATCACGGATGGTGGAGCAGAAATCAGGAGGAAGAAGAGATCGGCATCACGCCAGTCGCCGGCATTTCGCCTGTCGCCACATAGGCAAGTCAAACACTTCACTAACTAACATGGCTGGACTAATCACAACTGCTTGGATTCTTGAGAGAAGGAAAGCGCGCGAGGGGAGGGTTCGATTTTACTCGTGCACAGTTCGTTGCCGCGGCCATGCCCATGCATGCATGCAGGGAGGCAGACTCCACTATCTTTTTGTTTCCACTCTAGTGCTAAAGTAAATCCTACTGCTATCAAACTGAGTTTTCTACAGCTAACGATTTACTCCTCTACGGACGTACATCAGTGTAGGTATAGTACTGTAGGGGTGTTGTAGCACTAGGCTTCTACGCGCATAGGAGCATTCAAACACCAGCAGTAGCCTAGACGAGGAGCTGAGGAGGATCCGTGAACAAGGGGACAGATGGAGCAGCAGGGCATGGCATCGCGTACGGCCAAAGGCTCGTCTTGGCGCCTGCTCCTGCCTGCGCTGTCGCGTCCCACGCTGCAGATGCACGTCGCCTGTACATCCTCGCTACATTCGTTCAGAGGAAGAGAAAGGCGAGCCCGCCCCGCCCCCGCGCGCCAGCAGCGGCATCCGATGCATGCGCGGACGCCTCGCTCGCTCCGTGGGATGGAGAGGCATGGAGGTAAATTACGACATCGACATTTTCCGTTACGGGCAGGTCAGGCTCGTGAAAGGACAGGTCATGTGCTTTTCTGCCGGCTCACCATGAATAGCACTGCATTTTCTTTAGTGGATCTTTTTTTTTTTGAACAAGGAGCGGCCCAGAAGGGGCTGGATACCATTTTCAGCTGTGGGTACAAATTACAAAAGGACAAAAATAGAAATTACATCCAAGTCCCTAACTTTTACAGAAAAGACCCTACAAAGAAAAATGGGAAGGCAATTGGGTCCTCCGCCATTAACAGAGAAAGCAGAGCTCCAGCCGCAGTCGTCTTCCTCAGCGACGGGGACTACGCCACTTGACGCAAAGGAAGTGATGAGCACCACGACGAACTCTGTAGAGGGCCTCCGATTGGAGGTTGAACATATGCCGGAAAACTCCGGCGAGCTTGGCCACCAGATAGCCATCAGGGTCGACCGGCTGCAGAAAACCGTCGAGATTGTTCTCCAGTTTTCGGTATCTCTACTCCATAGCAGCTGCATATCAACCTCGCACCGGACGATTTGCTTCCTCTCACCGCTTCCACCGCGAGCAGAGGAAACCTCGTCCATCACCAAGAACAAGCTGCCAGCCTTCCACCACCGCACTTGAATACCAGATCCGTCCTCAAACTCCACGCTCCCACCACGAGGTAGAGGAGACAGATTCAAAATAAGATTGCAGTAGCAGAAGGAATAAGAACTGGCCTTATTGAAGGAGTCCAAGGCCTGCATCACCGCCGTCTTCGGCTTCCACCATGGAAGCGCCACCGCGAGAGACAGCCACACCTTGCAGAGCCGAGCTTGGCCAGAGCAGCTCCACTCCAGAACTCCGGTGCACGCCTTATTTAGAGGGATGCACGAGCTCGCCAGCCTCCCATGCGAAACCACCTGCCACGAGCGGAGCGCAGCGAGACAGAGGAAACTCGCGGCGCGGCGGATCTGGCCGCCGAGATCCACCATCCTACCCTCGAGCACTATGGCATAAAGCCAAGAACCAGCATAAAGCCGAAGCAACAACCTACGTCTACTATATAGGAGTACAAGCCAAGCAACGCTACCAGATCCACGCCAAGCGGCATCGCCGCCGGAGAGGAACGGGAAACGCGCCGGCGCAGAGGAAGGAAGAAGCGGAACGACTCTCAAAACGAGAGCGGTGGGAGGAGAGGGGAAAGTTTCCTCACGGTAGGTGGAAGTGGTGGGGAGCGTGGCTGTGTGTGGCGCAGTGTATCCTCTTGGATCGTATTTGCGCTTGTTTGCGGCCAGTGGCGGAACAAGGATTTGGGAAAAATCAGGGCTAGTTTCTAACACCCAAAAATAAAATAAATACTTATCGATCCCCTCCCAGCAGCATAATATGTTAGGCAACGCACACAGAAAATGCATCAATGGAGTTGAAGCATAAGTTCAATGAATCAATGGAGAATTTAACCAAATGACAATAAGAAAAACTAAAAAACAAAGTGATGGCATTATAGCATAATGAGACATGTTTAGTACCTAAATAACAAAACTCTGTTCTCATCCTAGCTTACCATTTTAATCATCGATCATAGCCTTGGGGCCGCCGGGCATCGGCTGTACTGTTATATACTCCTATATCTTTGCCACTCATCCGTCATGCACCCAACTGAGCCACCTACGGTTCGTTCTTTCCACCGTACGTTAAGCACGTCCACCGAAAGACGAAGCCTACCATGCAAAAAAAAAAACCTACAGTTTGTGATACTAGTATCCAGAGGACCACGTACGTACGAGAAGTAGTACCCCACTTACCTTGCATCAAGGATCGTATTAATGCGTAGAGGCCGGGCAGGCAGGACGGAAGTCCAGCAGGAGTCTCCTGTGCCGCCGCACATGCGGTGCCACTCCGGCTCACATTCATGGCGCCGGCCCTACGCTCTACGCTCGTACTACACCCTTGGTCGCCTTTGCATCATCCACAGGTACTACGACGGGCGAGCTGCAACTCGACGAGAGACGCAGCGGACGGCCTCTAGAGTCTAGTCCATAACTACACACGTCTCTACACCCCCTGCACGGTCCTTGGAGTAGTATAGTTCCGATTGTCCCCGTGTACAGTTGAGACGATCATCGATGGAAGCAAAGCAAGCAAGAAAACTGCAGGCCCAATTACGAGACCATCATTACCATCTGCGACCACGCGTTCGCTGACCACGCCAAGCTCCGCGCACGCGCACACGGCCACTTACGAGGTAATCATAACGATTAACGATCCATGTGCTGTGGCACGCCCGCGCGCCTTTCTGAGTTTTCGCTCGATTTTCAGTAGCTCAGAGGATACTGTGACTGTGAGGCGGGCAAAAAGGCATCACTCGCCACGCGACGCTGAACCTGCACTGTATCGACGACGCCGACGGTGCGTTGGACGGCGTGCCGTCGGCTCGACCCCTGCGCCTGCAGACCTGGTCGCTACCGGCCGAGCCGAGCCTCTTACCTGTGCGCGCACGAGACACGCTGGCTGGCAGGTTGTATGGCCGGCCGGGGAGGTTGAGGACTTGAAGGCTCGACACTATATGTACAGTGTTTCTCTACATAGTAGTAGCCGACTGCTGACAGGAATGCAACGCTGTACGTATGGTGAGGCCTCCTTCTTGAGTTGATCCTTTCCGACCTTATGTTCGAGAAAGATTTCTCCGACGGGATTTTTCCGAACCGAAGCTCATGGAAGTAATCACAATGCAGGGATGGTGCGCCTGGTCGCACCATTGGGTCGCCACATTCGGGCTCTCGAAGTCGCTCAACGAGGATAGTCTCTCTTCGTTCAAGAGTCAAGGTTCAACCCGCTTAATAAAAAGTATCGTGTCAGAAGTGTCATTGTTCGACGCCCATCAACGCGATCATCGTGTAGGTTTTTTACTCTTCCAAAGCCAATGTACGAAACCCCTTAATGTTGTTTTCACCATTACAACGTGTAGTGTGTCTGAGCAACGAATGGAAATTATTTGTGAGCTGGGCAAGTTTTGTCTCGTTTCTAAGAGGCCATAACGTTAGTTCCAGTTAATACATTTGTTTTTTGGACATTAAAAGCTTTGTTCTTTGGACATGAAAAAAGAAAAGGAAACACATGCAAGTCCATGGCGTTTATGTTTGGATCACGAAACAACTGTTCAAAGTCAAAAAGAAATCTTTAAAGTTTTATAGGATTCAGTGTATATTATATATTCGATATACGTGAATATTTTCCATGGATGATGGAACATACATGATAATTTCTTCCAAAATAAATAAATTCGAGATAAATGTGCGGTAAAAATTACAGTGATACATTTCCCATTTATTAATGCACATGAAATTAAAAGAATAAAAAAGTAGGTAGGCCAGCCAAATGGACCGGCCCTCCTCACTCCCCGTGGACGAAGCCTCTTTTGCGGGAGACGAACAGCAGCAGCCCACTTTTCGAACAAGACATCCCATGGCCCAAATGAAATTGCAAGAAGGCCGTATCTCGAGCTCACAAAAAAAAATAACTGGGAACTCTGTTTGCCCCAAATGAACCCGTCACAAGAGCATCTCCAAGCGGAGTTGCCAAACCGCCCCCAAACGTCCGGGCGGACAGCCCGGACAAGATTTGAGGTAAAAACATGCATCCAACCATGGTCTCCAAACACTCCTCATAGGTCCGGGCTGTCCGGCAACCCCCAAACCCACCCCATATATGGGGAGGGTTTGGGGGCGACCGGACGCGTCCGATGAGACATCTTTTCCTTTGTTTTCTTTTCTTTTGTCCTTCATTGATCATTCTCTCTCCTTCTCCACCAATCACATGCAAGTGACCCCACAATTTGGGGAGGTTTTGGGGTACATGGTTGGAGGAGCCCACTTTTAGGGGCTGTCCGCGGACGCGTCCGGACGCGTCCGCGGACAGTTTGGGGGCTGATTTTGGCAATCGTGATTGGAGATGCTCCAAACTCGGGCCATCTCGCACTCTCGGTTCCACCGGCAGGCGAGCGCCCCGGTTCTCTTTTCCCTTTTTTTGTCAGGAAAAATATGTGGATGCATCTTAGCAGTTGCAGGACAGAGAAACTCTTAATAGTTAGTCAAATTACCAGAACAATAAGAAGGCGTTGCGGTTCAGCAGAATTTGTTTTAATTTGGCTTTGTTGAGTTTGGCTCCCGACAAAAGATGCGACGCACTGTTGTTTATCCAGAACCGGAGCGCCATTACTTTTCGCTTACGTGAAAACATGGATGCTATAGCATTTCCAGCCACTTGGCTGCTGCACATCACTAATGCCGCCGGGGCCGGGCCGGCCGCCGCCACCGACGCCTTGGCTCTGCGGGAGCCGGGAATTTAATTTGAGGAGCCTTTTGAACAGTGCGTGCGCTGCGATAGGCACGGGATCCGACGGGCGAGCGTGCCTGCATGGGACATCACATCACACTATATAGGCACGCCGCGCCGCGCAACTAGCGAAATTTGACAAAAATAACCTTTTGCCCAAACTTCAACCAAAAATAACCCTTTTTTCAAAAAAAATCGAAATCTAACCCTTTTGTGTGGCTCCCGTACCGGGGGCGCCACACATGTATGCACCACTCCCCCGGCGGGGGCGCCACACATCTGCCAGCGTGGCAAAGCGGGCCCCAGCCTGGGTTAAGTAGCGCCGGCGCGGGGGGCGCCACACATGGAAGTGTGGCGCCGGAGGCCGGGGCGCCACACCTGCGTTGTGAAAAAATAATTTTCAACCTGCTGATCACTAGAACGCCTTCTCCGGCGCCATCCCGGACCTCTCTCCGCTCTCCGGCCTCCGCGTCCTCAACCTCTCCCAGAACGCCTTCTCGGGACCCTTCCCGTGGACCGCGCTGCGCGCCATGCCGGGCCTCACCGTGCTCGCCGCGGGCGACAACCCTTACCTCGCCCCGACGGACACCTTCCCAGCCGAGATGCTTTCTTAGTACAGTACATTCTTTCCCGCGAAACAAAATAACTGCCTCTTACAACATTCTCCTCAGTAATTGCTCTTCTTTACTACCCTTTGCCTGAGCCCTGAGGAGTAACTACTTAACGAAAGGGACGGTTCGATTTTACTCGTGCACAGTGGGTTGCTTGCCGCGGCCATGCATGCAGGGAGGCAGAGTACGTTTCCACTCTAGTGCTAAACTATCCTACTGCTAGCAAACTGAGTTGTGTACAGCTAACGATTTACTCCTCTACGTACGTACATCAGTGTATAGCACTGTATGGGTGTTGTAGTACTACGCGTATAGGATCATTCAAACGCCAGCAGTACCCTAGCCGAGTGTAAATTTTTGAGCCGTGTAGCTGCCTGGTGGACGGGGATATGAGCTGAGGAGGAGGTGCATGCGGATCCGTGAACAACGGGACGGAACGGGGACAGATGGAGCGCGGCGCTGTCGCGTCCCTCCCTGCTGCACTGCACTGCACTGCACATGCACGTCGTCCTCGCTCGATTCCTTCAGGGCAAGAGGAAGAGAAAGGCATCCGATGCGTCGACGGACGCCTTGCCTGCTCCGTGGGATGGAGATAAGTTACGACGACTTGGACGTTTCCGGTTACGGGCAGGGTTCGTGACTGTACGGGTCATCAGCTTGCGGCTGCCGGTAGGGGCCCATGATTTTTCCATCTTTGCCACTCATCCGAAATGCCAACCTACGGTTCGTTATTTCCACCGTTAAAACACGTCTAACCAAAAATGAACCCTACACAGCTGGGGATACCATTAGCCAGAGGACCACTTACGTACGCCAAGCTCCGCGCACGCGCACACGGCCGCTTACGAGGTAATCATAACGATTAACGATCCATGTGCTGTGGCACGCCCGCGCGCCTTTCAGAGTTTTCGCTCGATTTTCAGAGGATACTGTGACTGTGAGGCGGGCAGGCAGCCCCGTGTCCTTTTCTTTGCGCGCGGCAAAAGGGCATCACGCGCCAGGCGACGAACGGCGACCTGAACCTTCACTGTATCGACGGCGACGACGCCGACGGTGCGTTGGACGGCGTGCCGTCGACTCCACCCTGCGCCTGCAGACCTAGTCGCTACCGGCCGAGCCGAGCCTCTTCGCTGTGGCGTCGGCCGGCCTCTTCTTACCGAGTAAATTACACAGATCTACCACAATTGGGCTCTGACAACATGTCAATACCATTCCAGGTGATTTTTTCAAAAAGCTACCAGCTTTGAAACTAACGATAACAAATAGAGCTGATTTTTGTCTAATCCCATTTTGACAGGGGTGCTGACCGGTGGAACCCATCTGTCGGGCTGAGTTGGCAGCACACGTGGAAAACAAGCTGACGTGGAGGTGAACCTCACCTGTCAGCCCCATATCCCTTCTTCTTCATCCTCCCATCTCTCTCTGGCCAGATCCAAAAATTCCCAATCCTGGTTTGCTTGCCTGTGAATCTCGAATGGATCGATCCATTGAGCTATCAAGCAAGCACACTGGTCAAATCTATTAGCGTATTAATACGTACACAAATCATCTCGTCTACACAAATCCCGTCCCACGCCCGTGCCATGGCCGGCCGGCGCTCGTCCGCGCCCGTGGTCGGCCCGGGTCTGGCCGGGCTCGAGCTCGCCCGTGTGGCCGGCCGGCGCTTGCCGCTTCCACGCTCGCCCGCGCCCGTGCGTGGCCGGGGCTCGAGCTCGCCCGTGGCCGGCCGGCACTCGCCCGCGCTTGCGCCCGTGGCCGGCCAGCGCTCGCCCGCGCTTGTGCCTGGCCGGGGCTCACCCGCGCTCGTGGCCGTGCCTGGCCGTGCCGCTCGCCTGCGTCCGTGCTTGGCCGGGGCGAGCTCGGCCGCGCCGGCCAGGCCGGTACTCGCCCGCGCACGCAACCGTGCCTGGCCGGGCTCGCCCGCGTCCGTGGCCGGCCGGCGCTCCAGCTTGCCTTCACCCGCGCCGGTGGCCGGCAATCGCCGGCGGCTCCATGCCCTTCGTTGAGAGGGAGGAGAAAAATAAGATGTTGGACTCACATGTGGGCCCATGTCCACGTCAGCTCCACCTCCAACTGTGCTGCCAACTCAGCATGACGGATGGGCCCCACTGGTCAGGGCTGCTGTCAAACTGCTGTTATAAGAGAATTTGTGCAATCTGTTATCGTTAGCCCTATGATTGGTAGTGTTTTGAAAAAAATTACCAAATGGTACTAACATGTTGTCAGAGCCTCAATTGTGGTAGATTCTTATAATTTTTTTCTTCTTATCTGTGCGCGCACGAGACACGCTGGCATGGCAGGTTGTATGACCGGCCGGGGACCCGGGGAGGTTGAGGCCTTGAAGGCTGGACACTGCTGCGTATATGTAGTACAGTGTTTCTCTGCATAATATAGTAGCCGACTACTGACAGGAATGCAACGCTGTACCTGGGTGCAGCTAGCACGAGCGAGAGCTACTGCTCCTTCTTGTTAGGTTATATATTTCTTGTATAGCAAGTTAGGGTTTTAGTACGGCTTCCCTCTCTCTTGTGCTATATAAACCTTGTACCCCTTTGTTAATTATCAAGCAATACAATTATACAATTCTACATGGTATCAGATTCGATCTAGGGCCTATGGCGCCGCCGCCCAAACCACCTCCATTGCCGCCGCCTGGCTACTTCGACCAGACGGTCAAGGCCGCCGCCGCCGCCAGCCCCTCCACCTCCCTCACCAGCTTCTCTCCCCGGCCATCATGGCTGCTCCCCTCTCCTATACAGACACCATAGCCGATGTCACCCCCTTTATCCCGATCACTCTAGACCTAGCCCAGCACAACTACTACCATTGGCGCCATCTGTTCGAGGTTCACCTCGGGCGCTGCAATCTTCGAGATCACGTCGCCGCCAACGCCGCCCCTCGCCCCAACGATCCTCGCTGGGTCACGGACGACCTCGCCATCATCCAGTGGATCTACACTCGCGTGTCCACGGAGATCTTCAACCTCGTCTTCCGTGAGGCCGCCACCGCTGCCGCCCTCTGGACGTCCCTGCGCCAGCTCTTCCAGGACAACGCCGACGCCCGGATCAACAATCTCCACTCTGCGATTCGCAACACCCCTCAGGGGGACTCCTCGCTGAGTGTCTACTGTCAGCGCATTCAGACGATGGCGGACGAGCTCCGCGAACTCGGCGACCCCATGCCCGATCGTCAGCTCATCAACATCCTCCTTCAGGGGCTCAGCGACCGGTTCAAGACGCAGGCGGCCATGATACCGTTCATGCGACCTCAACCCACCTTCGCGGAGATCCGGACCCTGCTCCAGAACGCCGACGACGATCTGACCCGCCGGGAGGCGCGCCCTCATGTCTTCGCCGCCTCCACCCGGCCGCCGCTGCTGCCCACTCCTGCCCCGGCAGGCCATGCGGGCCAAACGTCTGCCGCGGCAGGCCCTCCGGTGCCGTTCCCCGCTTCGGCTGGGCAGCCCCCTCCAGGCTGGCGTCCCAGCCCTAACTACAAAGGGAAAAACCCGATGTACTGGCCGCCCCGTCCAGCTTCTTCGTCCTCGCCGGCTCGTCCTGCTCCACCACCGGCCCCGACGCCTGCGCCAGCCCCTGCCGCGCCTCCCGTGGCTCCCACTTGGCGCCCGCCTCATGATCCGTGGACCGGCATGGTTCAGGCCTGGCCCATGCCCTGGGCGGCCCCCTCTCCGATCGGTGCTCCTCCGGCATACACAGGCAACTGGGCGCCCGGACTTCGCCCCCACACTGGCGCTCTGGCCTCCTCGCGCCGCGTGCTCCGCCGAACGCCTACTACGCCGCCCCGGCCTACCACGACGAGGGGATGTCCTACATGCACTACCAGCACCCACCGATGTACCAGCCTCCCCCTGTGCTCATGGCGCCTCCTCCGACTGCACCGCTTCATCCCTCGGCACCAACTGCTGCACCTTCACCAAGCTGGGACCAGTCTGCGTTTTTGCAGGCCATGAACAACTTCGCTGCCCAGGGGAACTCAGGTATGGACTGGATTTTCGATTCTGGCGCCTCTAGTCACATGTCTGCTTCTAGTAATATGCTGTCAAATTTTACCTCTGCCCCTCTTTCATCAATAATTCTAGGAAACGGCTCTTCCATACCTATATACTGCACCGGCCAAACCTACATACCTACACCCACCAAACAACTTCTTTTACGAGATGTTCTTATTGCACCCGCACTAATCAAAAACCTTATTTCTGTTCGTCAGTTCACACGTGACAATCTTGTTTCTATGGAATTTGATCCGTTTGGTTTATCTGTGAAGGACTACCGGACAAAGCGGAGATCGCGCGGTTCAATAGCTCCGGCGACCTCTACACCCTCCATGGCGCTGCCACCTCCGATCCACCCATCTCCATGACCGCGTCTGTTGACCTCTGGCATCATCGTCTCGGCCACCCCCACAACGCTACACTGTCATCTTTACTTAGCGAGTTTTCAATAGTCTGTAATCGAGATAGTCACAATTCCTCTCTTTGTCCCTCGTGTCAGCAAGGCAAACATGTTAGATTGCCGTTTAGTTCATCAAGTACTGTTAGCACCTTTCCCTTTGAACTGTTACATTGCGATTTATGGACATCACCACATGCTAGTGTCTCTGGTTTTAAGTACTATCTTGTTGTTCTTGATGATTTTACTCATTTTGTATGGACCTTTCCTTTGCGCCACAAATCCGATGTCCACACCACTTTCTTAAACTTTCAAAAATATGTCGCAACACACTTCTTTCTTCCAATCAAATTTATTCAATGTGACAATGGCAAAGAATTTGACAACTTTAAAAACAGACACTTCTTTCTCCAACACGGCATCCTGCTTCGTTTTTCATGCCCCTATACTTCCCCTCAAAACGGCAAAGCAGAACGTTCACTTCGCACTCTCAACGACATAGTTCGCACACTTTTAATTCACTCTTCCATGCCACCTAAATTTTGGGCCGAAGCCTTGCGCACAGCCACCTATCTACTAAACATCCGACCCTCCAAATCCAACCCCAACTCTACACCCTTCTACTCCCTCTTTCTTTGTCATCCTAGCTATTCTGAACTCCGTGTTTTCGGTTGTCTCTGTTTTCCCAACACTTCTTCCACCGCCCCCAACAAACTTTCTCCTCGCTCTATTCCCTGTGTGTTTCTCGGTTACTCTGATGAACACAAAGGTTATCGATGCTTGGATCTCGTCTCCGGTCGCGTTCACATCTCTAGGCATGTCACCTTCTCCGAGCAAATTTTTCCTTTCTCCTCTCGAACATCATCACCAACTCCTACCGATCTTTCCCACCATCCTACCGCCCAGCCTACTAAGTTCCCGTACCAATACATTGCACCAACACCGCTGTCGTCAAACCACCTGCTGCCGCGGCAGCCGCTTCACCGCCCTCGCCTGCCGCGACAGCTGATTCTGCTGTTTTTCCTGCCGCGGCAGACGCTTTGGCAACTTCTCCTGCCGCGGCAGCCTCTCTGGGTTCTCCTGCCACCCCCGCTCCCAGCCCTGCCTCGGCAGCCACTCCATCTCACTCGCCTGCACCGGCCGCTGCTTCACCATCATCTCCGGCGTCTGTCTCTTCCGCTGCGCCTGACGTCGCTGCTCAACCTACACCACTTTTACCACTTCATGCTGTTCCTACACAAGCCCCCACCAATGCTCACACCATGCGCACTCGGGCCAAAACAGGGTTTCGTGTCCCCAGACAACCCCTCAACCTTCATGCCACCACTTCTTCGATCTCCCCCCTTCCAAAAACCTACAAAAGTGCACTTCTTGATCCTAACTGGGCCGCTGCCATGCGTGATGAGTTTTCCGCTCTTCTTCAGAATGACACTTGGCGCCTTGTTCCTCGCCCTGCCGGTGCTAACATCGTTTCCGGCAAGTGGGTGTTTCGCCAAAAGTTTCTTGCTGACGGCACTCTCTCTCGGTACAAAGCTCGCTGGGTCTGTCGCGGTTTCTCCCAGCAGCATGGCATCGACTATGATGAAACCTTTTCTCCCGTAGTTAAACCTAGCACCATTCGCACTGTTCTTAGCATAGCCACATCCTCTACCTGGCCTATTCACCAACTCGATGTAAAAAATGCCTTTCTCCATGGTTCTCTTCACGAAACAGTCTATTGTCAACAACCTCTCGGTTTCGAAAACCTGCTGCACCTGATCATGTCTGTCTTCTTCAGAAATCTCTGTACGGTCTCAAACAGGCCCCTAGGGCTTGGTTTCAGCGTTTCTCCACCTACATACAAACCATAGGTTTCACTCCATCACTTACTGACACTTCTCTCTTTGTTTATCACACCTCCACTCACACCGCCTATCTTCTTCTTTATGTTGATGATATCATTCTTACTGCCTCCACTCAGACTTTTCTCGACCACATCATCACTCTGCTTAATTCTGAATTCTCTATGACTGATCTAGGTGTGCTTCATCATTTCCTCGGTATCTCTGTTACCCGTGACTCTCATGGTCTTTTCCTCTCTCAGCGCCAGTACATTTTGGATCTTCTCACACGTGCTGGCATGCTTGACTGTCAACCCTCTCGCACACCTGTAGACACTAGTGCCAAACTCTCTTCTGATGGCGCACCTTATCCGATCCTTCACTCTATCGTAGCATTGCGGGTGCACTCCAATACCTTACCCTCACTCGACCAGAAATTTCTTATTCTGTCCAGCAAGCCTGTCTTTATATGCATGATCCACGTCTTCCCCACTATAACCACATCAAACGTACTCTTAGATACCTCAAAGGTACTTTAGATCATGGTCTACACATAAACACTTCTTCTCCTACTAGCTTGACAGCATACTCTGATGCAGACTGGGCTGGTTGTCCTGATACTCGGCGATCCACGTCCGGATACTGTGTTTTTCTGGGTAACAATTTGCTTTCATGGTCTTCTAAGCGACAGGTTACGGTCTCCCGCTCATCTGCAGAAGCTGAATATCGAGCTGTTGCACATACGGTTGCGGAGACAGTTTGGCTTCGGCAACTTTTGGCTGAGCTACATCGCCCCCTCCAGCAGGCGACCATTGTCTATTGTGATAATATTTCTGCGGTTTACATGTCCAGCAATCCAGTTCAGCATCGGAGGACAAAACATATTGAGATCGACATTCACTTCGTTCGGGAGAAAGTGACATTGGGGCAAGTTCGAGTTCTTCATGTACCGAGTACAGCACAGTTTGCGGACATTTTCACCAAAGGCCTGCCGACTCAGACCTTCCAAGATATTCGTTTCAGTCTCAACGTGATTGAGTCCCACGTTGACACTGCGGGGGGATGTTAGGTTATATATTTCTTGTATAGCAAGTTAGGGTTTAGTACGGCTTCCCTCTCTCTCTTTGTGCTATATAAACCTTGTACCCCCTTTGTTAATTATCAAGCAATACAATTATACAATTCTACACTTCTTACGCTACGTATAGGGGGATCTCGTAGGCCTGTACACACGGCGTACTAGGGAGTATTCTACTCTACATATGAGGAGGGCATCGAGTGCCCTAATCAAAGCACCTACATGCACCAATGAGCTCGAACGGGCCATGGCAGCAGTGGCCGGACGGACATGGCACCAATGCTGCTGCCAATCCCTACTATATATAAAAGCGTGAAGAGTCTGCAGCACAGTAGCGTGCTACAATGTAACATTAGCTACAGTCGCGTGGATCCGCACCGTCGATTACAGATCCGACGGCTCCCGTCCACCGATCGCCCTGTAATTTTGCAAAAAACAACAACTCGCGATCCCAGAAATTGCCCCGCAAACCTCCACTTTTCCGAAGGCAGGGACCTAAACGTAATTTCGGATAAACCCAGGGACCCCGCTGGAAAAACACCACAGAGCCCCCTACCTCCTTTTCTCCCCGCGCGAGCCGGAGTTCGCCGCCGGCCACCGCGCTCGATGCTGCCGCTCCGGTCCTCCCCGCACGAATCCGACCGCTCGCCGAGCTCCGCCGTCGTCGCTTCTCCTCCCTCGCCGATATCCGCCTGCCGAAACGCCGCGTCGTCGCCGGAATCGCCGCCGCCGTGCGACTGCTCCGTCCGCCGCGTCTGCACTCCGCCGCGGCAGCTCCGGCGACGCAGAAGAGGCGGCGCCGCCGTCCGCGTGCAGCCCGGCTCCGCGCGCGTACGCGGCGCCCACGCGCGCGCCCCAGAACGCGGTGGCGCGGCCTCGCCGTCTTCGTCGCCGCCGCGGCAATGTCAACCCTAGCCATTGCTGATGTCATCACGACGTCAGCAATGGCCCCACTGTCAGATTTTTTTTCGCAAAAAAAAACCAGAAAATAAAAAATAGCTTACACATGGGACCTAAAAATTAATACAAATTTCAGAAAATGGAATTTTTTATCAAACTCAACAAATTTAAATCTATCCACCGGGAAAAAAAAACTAAAAAAATTGCTCGCTGCTTATGGCATATGACCGAATTTCAAATTTAAATATTTCCAACTTTCAAACATCTTTCAAATCTCACCATTTTATTAAGTAAAACAATCCAAAACTAAATAACTTTCCAGACTGAACTATTTTAAAAATCTGAACAATTTTAAACCTTAACCTTTTTTTGCATTTCAATAGATTTCAAACCTAAACGATTTTTGAATGTGTACATTCTCAAATTTGAATTTTACCATACACCCACGACGTACAAATTTGAATATTTAATAATTATATCAACAACGATTATATATGAACCAACAAAATATGTCACATTTATTGATATGAATTAGTTATGATTTGTTATAAATTGGTATTTTGTTTCCCAATTAAGGCCATAGTGCAATCAAATACTCTTAGTGCCAATTAATATTAACCGGCTAAAGCTAAACCTTTTCGGATTGAGCTTCTCCAAAAATAGCTTATCCTTTTCTACCCATAAAAACAACAGCGAAAAGAAGCTTCCGAAAACTACAATGTAACTCTTATTAGAATCTTAATAATTTTCAAATATGAACAATTTTAAAACATAACCTTTTTTGGCACTTCACTAATTTTCAAACCTAAACATTTTTTGAATGTATACATTCTCAAATTTGAATTTTACCACACATCCGCGACATACAAATTTAAATATTTTATAAATTTAAAAGCCTTCCAAACCTAGCTATTTTATAAAACATATCGGGGGAAAAATGAAAAAAATATATCAAAATCTATCCACCGGGAAAAAAATGAAAAAATATATCAAAAAATATCACAAACAAAAAATGCTTATAGCATATGATCGAGTTTCAAATTTAAATATTTTAAAATTTTAAACAACTTCCAATTTTTTTTTGGAAAACTCTAAGATATATTAGCATGCTCACATTTTTCAATTTGCTAAATATTTGAAACTACGACAAAATATATCAAAATCCTTACAAAAAATGCATGCAATACATTTCAAAATTCCAATTTACTAAAATAAATAAATTAAAGATACTCAAAAAATATATATATCTCACATATTGCCTCACATATTGCATTCTCCCTAATTATGAATTTCAAATAAATATTTATGGCATTTCACTACTCTAATTTGAAGAATATTAGTACAAAATCCAAATGAATTTCCTCTAATTATAAATTGACTTTAACAAATGCTCATGTATTGTAAGTCCTCCAATTATGAAACTCAAACAAATATTTCGACAAAATACAAACATATAGAACCATTTCAATTTGCTAAAATTTAACGGTACTCTATAATATATGAAGGCACTCAAAAAAAATACAAAATACTAACTATTTCAGAGTATTTCCCTGTAAAAAAAACTAACACATTTGAAAATAAATGTTCAAGAAAAAATGCAACACATTTGAACATTTTGAATTGCTAGAAAATTAGAAACACTCTAAAATATATCTCACAAATTGCATTCTCCCTAATTATGGAGTTGAAACAAATGTTTATGGTATATTGCAAATATATCCAAACATTCCAATTTTCTAAATATCTGAAAATACTCAATATGACACATTGCTTCTTCTACGAAAAATATATCATAATTCTCACAAAAAAAATACATGCAACACATTTGAAAAATTCTATTTACTAAAAAAAAATAGAGAAACTCTAAAATATATATCTCACATATTGCCTTACATATTGCATTCTCCCTAATTATGGAGTTCAAATAAATATTTATGGCATTTCACTACTCTAATTTGAAGAATATTAGTACAAAATCCAAATGAATTTCCTCTAATTATGAATTGACTTTAACAAATGATCATGTACTGTACACCCTCCAAATATGAAACTCAAACAAATATTTTGACAAAATACAAACATATAGAACCATTCCAACTTGCTAAACATTTAACGGAACTCTAAAATGTATGAAGAGACCCAAAAAAAAAATACTAACTATTTCAGAGTATTTTAATGTAAAAAAACAAACACATTTGCAACTGAATTACAATAGTTTTCAAATTTAAGCAATCTCCGAAATCCAACCATTTTTAAAACGAAAGCATTTTTCAATTTTAATGATTTCAAACTAAAACAACTTTACAACGTCGCTATTTTCAAAATCGAATTCAAAAACACGCACGCGGCATTTGCCGCGCTCAGTTGCCTAGTTTATTTGCAGATGCAGTGATCTCTGCTTGCCCGGCCGCTCGCTCGCTCCGTCCGTGACGATGTAAAAAGGCGAACGGAGCCGGCTCGGCGTCAAGCGGCCGCACCAGGGCAGTGCGTGAAAAGACAAGCGGGGTAGAGGAACAAAAACCGTGACATGACAGACAGACACTTGGTCCGTCCATCGGACGCCGCTTTCAAAGCTGATGGTGCACCATGTTCAAAAATAAAAAAGGCGCCGATCGAATATCGTTCGGAAAAATCGCCTTTCCGCCGCACAAAACAGCATCGTTGCTCGTGCAGTCGTACGTACGTACGTTCCCGGGCGCGGAGGAGCTGTAGCTACTAGGCAGCGTACGTACGTACGTCGGTCTATGTTTTTGGCCGGGAATCATCGTATGTATGTACGGTGCGTCGTTGCCTCCTTGTTGCTACGTGGTTGTGAGGTTGTCGTCTGTCGCCCCGATTGGAGGGTGACGTGTCAGGGGAAAGCTGGTTTGCTTGTAGGATAGGATAAAACCTTGATGAACATTTGGACTAGTTGATCCAGGTCGTTCCGTCTTATCAGTCGCGGTGCTGTCTTAGGTTTGTTGCAGCACATCTCGCTCCTAGGGAGAAAGAAAGTGAATCAGGCAAGGACATCATGGGTGCTCGGCTCGGGAGTCGCTTCAAGTACCATCTGCCCAGCATCATAACCATTTAATTTAGGCACCCAAGACGAATTGTATAGCACAAGAGAGATCGGAAATATATTTTTGACTCGCGGGACTAGACACTCCTATTATGGGAAAACATATTTCGTAATGTCAAAAAAAAAAAATCCGATGCATATCTGAACATTTTATGTTGGCACACAATGTTTCTCCAAAAAGAGACTTTTTTGCGCCCTACGTAAACAATGATTTTGGAACACCCAATTTGTGTCAACATTATTGATTTTTGGGCAAAAATATTGTTTATTCGTGAAACTTTGTGTGCCAACATTAAATGTCTGAAGATAGATACAAAATTTCATTCTGAATTTTCTGACCTTTTAAAATGCATTTTTCATAATGGGACTAGATACTCCTGTGAGACAAAACACCGTGTCCGAGAGAGATTTTATACTCTGCAATGTAGCCAATGGTATACCCACAAAGATGCAAAATATGAGGTTTGCTTCAGTGCTCCGCCCCTGGCGAAACTTTTGTCCTGGTTGTTTTTTTGTTGGGCCCACAAAGGCTAGATCCAAGCCCCGTATTACCCAGTGTATTCATACGGTGTACAGGTATAAGACCCGGAAAAAACTGTGGCACACGACCCCACAACGCGTGTGCTCGTCTTTTCCGTTAGGTAAGTCGCACGACCTCCGTGATCGACGCACCTCCCGAAGAGAGCTCCATCATTCGCGTCTCGTCGTTGTGCGGCACCGATCTCGTCTCAGCTGATATCGTCTGCGCCGATCTCGGCCGACAGCGTCTCCCCGTCATCCTCCAGCGTATTTGTACGACGTATACAATTGCGCGGGCCATACGGGTTTTCTACAGGGTTGTACGTACCTGATAGATTTTCTAAAAAGACCATCGTGCCCCTAATTATGAAGGGGTACGGGAAGATCGTGGCCGTTCTTGTGTTGTTCGCGTCCGAATTTTGGCCAGGGGCGGAGCACCGGAGCAGAAACCGCAAAATATTCATTTCAAATTGTTTACATTCAGAGCAACACAAGGAAATCCGTCAAGACCGACAGATGGGTCAGCCCATCTGCCCATCTGCCCCAAGGAAACCCGTCAAGTTCGGCATCGACAAGCTACGGCTAAGGACCAGGTGACCTTCCGGGGTCACCCGCCACCCGTGTGAACAAGGCGGAGTACCCGCGGGTCCAGGCGCCCGGCAGGAGGCCAGGCATACTCCCGGGTCCTCCATCCGTACAGCTGACAGGATAAGCACGCCAGAGGATAAGCACGCCAGCTCGTGCTGCAAGCTTGTAGAAGACTTGGGCGCCAAGATGAAGAACGCGCCCCCAGTGACGTCGCCACGGGCGTGGTCGGTGGGGCGGACAGGCTTTGTCCGCCCCGCTTTTCCCTAAGGAGGGACGATCGCGCCACCCACAGAAGATACTTGGAGGAGAAGAGGCCACATCTCCTCCTAAGACCACCGAGGGGTTCTCCCGCCTAAAACCCCTCACGCACCTCGCGTGCCCTGTGGTATCCGCTTAGTCTATAAAAGGAGGACCAAGGCACCGACAGGGAACAGGTTGGATCCAAGCTGAAGACTAGACTAGGGTTCGGAGGGTAGAGAGAGAGGTGACCTCCCAGGGCAGGATCTGCTCTTCGTCTACCTCCGGCCAGAACTCTGCCGGGCTCACCCCTGAGAACACCCTTGTAAACCACATCATGATGATCATCGCAATCCAGACATGCAGGAGTAGGGCTTTTAGCCTCCGGGCAGTCTGAACCTGGGTAAAACTCTCTGTGTCTTTGTGTTGTTTGCCTGCCCATCCTGACGAAGAACTTGGCGACCTCCCTGGTGAGGCGTCTTCCAGCCTCCTTCTCGCCCCGTGCCGAACCTAAAAAGGGGGTATCCTTTACTCCCGATGTCCGTGATCCGAGACACGACAATAAACCTGCCTTCTTAGGTAGTTCTTTACTAAGATCCTGCATACCGAGGAGAGGAACAAAGCCTGTACTGGTGTTTCTGTCTCATAAATATGAATCCAATCTCCATCGCTAGCTTTCACTATATGGGAATGTATGAAACCACTTTTAGTTTGCAATTTGTAGCGGTCCAGCACAAATGGTGGTAGATCAACGCATTTATAAATGGAAAAGTTAACTTGCTTTAAGGGAGGATAACGTCCCATCAGGATTTCATTTTGCAGCGCGTTCTTATGATAGCCGTCCGCTCTCCGGTTGGACAGTAAGGGTCGAAGAAGGGCAATCACTCATTTTTAAAACCAGCATTCTTAAGTTTAAGATCAACGATGGTGAAAAAGACAAACATTTGGTAATTAACCTTGCTGGCTTTCTAACAAAAATTCCCATAAATAAGTGAAGCATCAACTTTTACACATGTGATCCCAATTACTTGAAATAACTCCAAACAAGTGAAGTAAAATCTGGAAAAAATGTAGAAAAAAATAGTTCATCATTATTACACAGTATGATGTTCGTCAATCAAATCACAAGTTTACGGAAACCGAAATAGAAACACAGAAGTAGTACAAAATAATGATCGTTGTTGGCCATTCCGTTAATGTGAGTCCACGTCGGTCGATCTAGCACCGGCACCATTTTACTACGGAAGGAAACTTCACAACACATGGAATCGGCCCCGATTCCTCTAAAACCCCGATCTGGATGGAGATCAACGAGATGGATCGCGCGAACCCCACATCCATAAATTACACGGTTAGATCGATCAACTCCTCGGGATCGCTTTGTACGCGTGCGAATCCCTTCTTGTTTCCACTCTCGCAACTAGCTCCATCCGTCCATGGGCTCATGGCTGGTCCCCTCGGACGGTCAGCAGAACGGTAGTACTAGATTTACTGAGAACTTGTGACTAGAGGAGTAGAGACAAGATGGGCCACGACAAGTATTCCAGGGTAGGTGAAAGTGAGCTCGTAGAAAGAAAAAGGGCAAAGCGGGGTGCGCCCAAGACTGTCCAAAGGGAATAATATTGTTCCAAGCCTCAACTTGCACCCTGGGTTTTAATAATTACTAGCAGTAGATCCTACTAGTTCGTCCCTTTAGGTCCGGTTGATGGATTCTAGTGTTGTACTCTAGCTAGCTAGGTTTTGACTGCGCCGTCTTCACTGCATTGGCAAGTATTATATACCAGAAATCCACTTTGACTCGGTATGCTCCTGTTATATTAAACCTAATTTAAAAAATAGTAAAATATTTATAAGAATTCTGAAAAAAATTGGAGGCGAACACATGCCAATGTTAAACATACGTGGTGAAATGACATTTGGTATGCCCTGTGCAAAAAAGACAAATTCATGGTCGAAATGCAATTTCAAAAATATGCTTTTTAGAGCACTGATTTTGCTATTTTTTGCGCAGACCAGCATACATCATATTTCATCACGAAACTTGGCACGTATTTAGAAAACATGTATATGTTCATCACCAAAAAAAATTCAATTTTTTTTAAAATGTTTTACTTTTTTTAATTTGGTCTAATATACCAGGAGCATATTAGCTCGGGAGCCAAAACGCCTCTCCCATTATATACTGTCTCCGATCCAAATATAATGTTGCAAGTTGTACCAAAGAATTGTGCTTCATTCCTTGTTTTTCCGTGACACTTAAAATGGATCAGAGGGAATAGTTTTAAACGAAGTGTTGATAAGAGACATTTTCTTTCTCTCTTACTCATCTCCCCCCCCCCCCCCCCCCCCCCCCCCCCCCTTGAGAGTCCACCCTAACTTGCGGGGTCGTTCCTCCCTCCTCTCCGGCAGTGTCGCCGCTGGGGGTCGAGGAGGACGTGGTGCCGGTCAGCACATAGTAGTCTAGGTAGTAGGTCTAGGGTTGTGACTGGTCCTACGTGGCTTCTGGAGCTATGCCGTGAAGGATTTGTGCTCGTAGGCGACGCGGCGTCAAGCATGTCGGGATGGTGCTCCCAAGTGGACCTTCGCGGTGGAGAACCGGTGGTGGTGGCGGATCTACGGTGTCCTTCTTCAATAAGTGTGCTGTTGGCTACGGCTTTTGCAAGCGGATGTGATGCGGCCTCCTTCTCTGTGTCGAGGTGATAGACGGGAGGATGCTGCTCCCTTGGCGTTCGTCGACCGGATTCGCGGCGGGTGGTATGGTAGCTGCGACATCTCCCAAAAGCTCCTCAGCTGCGGTCACGTGACAACGTCATCTTCTTGCCACGGCGTGGTGGATAAGAACCTCAAGGACCAGATTTCTTTTTTTAGTTTTTATTTTAGGGTTCATGCTGTGAAATGCAGGTCCTGTTTGCAGTTTCAACTTATGTTGTGGACTTGCTTGTAATTTACCCACGGTGTAATATGCAGCTAGGTCCTTCGGGACTTACCCCTTGTTCAGAAAAAAAGAGGGACATTCTTCTCTCGGGTACTAGAGGAATGTACAACCTGATAAATGAAGGAACTGAACTAACATAGCACTTGTACTGAGCTTAGGGTGAGTTCAGTTTTCGTCGCATGACCAAAGGCTGGTTGAATCATACTTTGGCCTGTGAGTGAGTCTCGCAAAATGCCAATGCAGATATGCATACGTACACGCCGTGATAGAGGATCTTTCGCCGTAGTTCGAAATTAGATCAGTGATGTGGCGACACTAACGGATGATTCTCTTGCCAATAATTCGCAATCGTCGTGCCCTTCAATCTGCTGCGCGCATAAAGAAATCGTCGAAAGATCCATGTTGTTTTGCCATGAATAAATGAATCGGCAACGTGCCGAATCTGCCGATCGGAAAATTAATGCGCAAATTGCTGATTATAAAATCGTGCGCACGATCTTGCCCGCTTTGTTCCGTTGAAGCCTGAGAGTGACGTCTCCTCTCAGCTACACGCCTGATCTTCCAAGAGATGCATCGAGATGTGTCAAGTGTGCCTTTCCACTCGGGGTAGGCGTACTAGTACCCTCTTGTCGTGCCATTAATGAGTAGGCTATTGAAGGTCGACGGTTATTACAGTTTGGGTCATCATTTCGCTGCTTGATCCTTACGGACAAACCTACGTACATTAGGCTTTTATCAATCAAAATTAAAGGAGTATAGTATTACAGGAGTTCAAAAATAGTTTACAAGTGTCTTCTATTTTTGCTTAGGACAAAATCCGTTTTCTTTGCACATGCACAAATATATTACTAGATCGGTTTTTCCAGAGTGAAGCTTTCGTGCTCCTGATCTCTAGTGATATCACTATTTAAAAAAATGAAAAAAAAATATATTTAGAAGTTTTAAAATATCTGAAAAACATGCATGTTCTCAACAATATATACTAAAAGCGTGCAAAATACTTTGCGTTCTGATCCTCAACTTGGACTTTGACCTCTCTGGCCGGCTCGTCATCGTCGTCGTCGCGGATCGTCAAGTTACCGCACTCTGTCGCCGACCACTCCTCCGCCCATTCATCGGTGGCGGGCTGGACCGTCTCAAACGACATCCGCTCGGCAATGTCGAGGTGTCGCTAGAACTCAACCTCCGTCATCGGAGGCGGCAGAGGAGGAGGCGGAGGAGCGGGTGCTTCCCTCTTCTCTGTCTTGGGACGGACGAAGAGATGGCCTCGCAGCGGTGAGGGCTACTTCTCATTGACCTTGACGGGAGGGGGCGCAACCATTCTTCACGACCCTCCGGAATGCCTTGGTAGGCGATGTGCGACACGTCTCGCGCAGGGGAACCTTTGCGCCATTGAAACACGAAGACCGGTCGTGCTGCCTGCAATAAATTAGGCTGACTCGGTTTGGGTCAATTACAGTCGTGGCCCACTATGCGGTATCGCAGCTGTCGGCACTCACACTGCCTTCCAGTAGATCGATGTTGTTGCAGGGTTATCAGATGTGGTATTACAGTGTTGATTGGACTGTTTTCATATCGGCGCACCCAATAACTATGCTGGAAGCGATATTGTGAGCGCAGTGGAGCTACTCGAATAGTCGACCGGTCCAATCATTTAGATTCACGCAAATTCGAAAGAGTAGGAGAACCCACCCAAAGCCTATAAATATCAAGTGAGAAGTAACTACTACTCCCTCTGTTTTTTAATATAAGATGTTTTATCATTTGTCCACATGCATGTAGACATGTTTAAGTGCGTATGTTCACTAATTTTAATATGTATCTAAATAACATGTACAACACCAAAAACATCTTATATTAAAAAAGAGGGAGTACCTTTAAGCTCGAGACATGCGGCCAAACAGGTTCATTGCTTCAACAACACGATCCTTTGGTTTGATACACCGCAGCACATGGCGTTTCCGTCCATTTTGTCCACGTACGCGAGGCCGGCAGCAAGGTAACATGCGGCCGCCCGGGGTCACGAATAGTCAAGCTCAACACATGTGTCTTGTACCATCAGAGCTTCAGAATCCATGTCGCCATCCCAAAACGCCCTGCACCTGAACAAGTTCAACGTACACCTACTGCGCACTTCAAAATACCACATGATGAGCCTTTCGTCGCCGTCGAGAAATTCTCCGGCGACGACGAGACGGCCATGATGGTTAGCGAGACCATGCATATAGGAGTCCCGCCCGTGTGTAGTCAGCAGTCACGTACGAGTAGAACAAGACGATAACGAACAAAGCTGGAAAGCGAGTATCGGAGGGAAAGAGACGGATGGATGGTGGTAGGTTTTGGCGCCGATCTGTCTACCGATGGATCTGAAAAGAAGCTCAGCCCGTCTGCCGAGGCGTTCTGCCCTTGCCTTTTCGCTCGCCCAAGGCGGTGGCCGTCGTGGAATGTCGAGTCCATCGACCGGCGCCGGGTAACGTGCGCCTGCACAGGGAGGCCACTGCCCTACTACGTAGCTAGGCGCCTAGGCTCAGCATCTCTCCGGCTCCGGCACCGGTGCACACGGAGGACGATGAACTCCGCTCCGTGGGCATGGTCTATGGCGACGGTGGTCGGATCACGGGCAGTAGGGAGGCGCGCCGCCGGGTTTCGAGAAAACGAGACGAACCTGCACTGTGCGCACCTAGACTCTGGTCGGCCCCGAGACCGGACCGCGTGGCGACAAGTCCTCGTCACATCCACCGTTTCCGAGGCTTAATCGATGTCCCATCCTAATCTTTGAGTAATCCCCGGCACCTAAGTCTAATCTGGGTCCCATGTCAACAAACACCGGTTTATATCTGGCCATGATAAGCCCGGCCCGGCCGGTCCAGAATTCCAGGGCATGTGCTTGTCCATGGGCCGGGCTTGGGCCTGAGGTCACACGGGACTGCGTTTTGCACGTTAGCGTTATTGGCGTTTTAAGGAAGAGGTCCGGTCCGAGACTCGAGCCCGATGGGATCTTGCGGTTGTCGGTGGGCCTGGTCCTGAAATATAGGCCCAAAGGTCGGATGTGTCTGGACCTAGGATTTCGACCGTGGGATTTGTTAGGCCCGACCCGGCCCATGGCCAGGTATTATACACATCGTAGTAGCACTAGGAAAAATATGTAGCCGAACAAAATGGAAAGCGTCTTTGGCTAGAAATTCAAAATCATATTTACGAGTTTCAAACAATTATAAAAGAAAATCAAGATGCGGCTAATGGTGTACGTATCTCACAAGCGCGTAAAATATCAATTTCAAATACTTTACATTATGGGCTACATAAAAATAAAAAATCTAATTAAATTTACATGTGTGAAAATATGCATAGTCACATCCACATTTTTGCCACTTTTTGGGTAGCACAAATACAAAATATTTAAAATTTATATTTCGCATGTTTTTGGGATCCACCATTGCTACATCGGACTTTTTTCAGAATTTTTCAAAATCATAAATATGATTTTCGATATTTTTTAAATGGAGGGATCACTTGAGCTCGGAAGCCAATAGTATAATACGGAAACCCTAGTTTAACAATAGTACCGATCTCATTTTGGGTCACCACATTTGGCTCTCGAAGTCGCTCAACGAGGATAGTCTCTCTTCGTTCAAGAGTCAAGGTTGAACCCGCTTAATAAAAAGTATCATGTCAGAAGTGTCATTGTTCGACGCCCAGCAACGCGATCATCGTGCAGGACTTTTACTCTCCCAACACCAATGTACGAAACCCTTAATGTTGTTTTCACCATTACAACGTATAGTGTGTCTGAGCAACGAATGGAAATTATTTGTGAGCTGGGCAAGTTTTGTCTCGTTTCTAAGAGGCCGTAACGTTAGTTCCAGTTAATACATTTGTTTTTTGGACATTAAAAGCTTTGTTCTTTGGACATGAAAAAAGAAAAGGAAACACATGCAAGTCCATGGCGTTTATGTTTGGATCACGAAACAATTGTTCAAAGTCAAAAAGAAATCTTTAAAGTTTTATAGGATTCAGTGTATATTATATATTCGATATACGTGAATATTTTCCATGGATGATGGAACATACATGATAATTTCTTCCAAAATAAATAAATTTGAGATAAATGTGCGGTAAAAATTACAGTGATACATTTCCCATTTATTAATGCACATAAAATTAAAAGAATAAAAAATTAGGTAGGCCAGCCAAATGGACCGGCCCTCCTCAGTCCCCGTGAACGAAAGCCTCTTTTGCGGGAGACGATCAGCAGCAGGCCACTTTTGGAACAAGACATCCCATGGCCCAAATGAAATTGCAAGAAGGCCGTATCTCGAGCTCACAAAAAAAAAAAACAAAGCTGGGAACTCTGTTTGCCCCAAAATGAAACCGTCACAAACTCGGGCCATCTTGCACTGTAATTTCCTTATCTTGGTTCCATTTCCCTTTTTTTGTCAGGAAAAATATGTGAATGCATCTTTGCAGAACAGAGAAAACTCTTAATAGTTAGTCAAATTACCAGAACTCTAGCTTGGAAAAATGTCGTGGTGGGATCACGGCAGATGCCATAGGTATGGCTAAGATGGGGCCGAATGGTCGTTGGGGGAATCCGGGGAGGGTTTATGCACTCAAGAAGTGCACACGCAAGAACACGAACGAAGAACCAAGAAAGCAAGAACACAAAGCACACCACGATGTACCCTGCTTCGGGGCCCTCTTGTGGAGGTAACACCCCTACTGCAGCACTATCCTAGCCAGTGTATAGCTCAGAGTGACAAGTACAAGCTGCTCCTCGAGCTGTATGACGCTACAAGGTGAGAACTTGAGGTAAAGATGGAGCTAGACGGGAGGAAGAAGGCACTCCGAGCTGAATCCGAGGTGTTTCCGGGGTGTTCCGAGCTTCCTCTCTCTCTCTTTTCTCTCTTGATCAACTAGTTCCAGCGCGGGGGGGGGGGTCTCCTCTCTAGCAGGAGGGGGTGAAGCCCACTATATAGGCCAGCCGGGTTACCATTGTGCCCCTCGCAGAACACTGTTGCCATGCCTCTGCAACGGTCACCACCGTACCACCGTACCTCGGTCAGGGACAAGACGTGGCTTGCCCATCTCCTGTAGCCTAACGGCAGAACTAGCATGTCCCCTCTGACCGAGACAGGACGTGGCCTGGCAGAGCTACCTCGTAGCCTTTTCCCAGACCTCGCGTGGTCAGCGGTCAGAGACGTGCAGGCCCGCCGAACCCGGAGCACGCCTCTGCCATGCTCCTTGACAGACGCTCCCGTGTCAGGCGCTCTTGTACCCGGCTGGAAGTGACAGGAGCATTGACTCCTGCCCGACCTACAGCCCATCACCTCGGTTAGCTCGGCACGGATGTGACGGGCTCCGTACCTCGGGTCTTGCGCTTAATATCTTTTACCAGGTCGGATCTTACTTCCTCCCACAGCTTCTCCTGCACTCACAACACAAACCACTGCACTGAGGTAGTTAGGTCGGCTGAACATAGCTCGGACAGTGAACCTCGGCCCTGGCCAACAGTATACCTCGGACCCCTCTGGGCCAAAATAGGTCGGCCTGTACTCTCCAGGTCAAGATGAAGCTCGGACCTTCCCAGGCCCAAACAGGTCGGCCCTTTCCGTACCTCGGCACAACTTCGAACACCACCTTATGCCAAGCCTTGACCCTACCCGGGGATACTCCCCCGACATTAGTCCCCGAAGCTGGTGCGGTCCTACGACCTCGGAAGGAGGGCCGTAGCAGGTTCAAAACAAGCATCACACCACCTCCTAAACCGACCTCCAACATAGTCACGCCGAGGTACCTCCCACACACCACCATCCAATCCGAGGTAGATATGCGAACTGAACTCTCCGAGCTATCTGACTCAGCACCATCTTGCCTCAAGATTTTCCGAGGCACGTGGCGAAGAATCTCTGCCCGGGCTTCGGAATCCGGACCTCTGCCAGGTTCTGACCACACGCCGCCCTCGTCAGCCGGACCCACCGAACAGCGCACCTGCGCACTCAAGTACTTGACCGCCCCGACCCCTCGATTCTCGCGCTGACCAGCGCAGGAAATCCGGGGTGGCGGTTGCCACCTGCGGCCCACGATGTGGCCGATCGTGCGGCCACAAACCGCGTAACCGTGCGCCCACCGCACACGATCCCGCGCCTTCCCGATAACCGCGCGGTAGTGGCGCAGTTAATGCGTGCAGTTACCGCACGCGGCTATAAGTAGGGCCCCACGGGCAACTTCGCCATCTTCTTCCTCCTTCACTCGCCGTCTCGCCTCCATCGCAACCAGTGCTGCTGCTTCCAGTTGAGAAGAAACGTGTTCCCGCCGCCGCCGACGAGCAGCTCCTTCGTCGCCGCTGCGACCGCGTCACCGGCGCCGCCCTTCAGCACCTCGTTTTCACGGTATGCACTCCCTTTCTTGATACCCTAGGCATTGCCCTAGGTTTCTTCCTCTTCGCGCTTTGGTTCTTCATATGTTCTTGAATAAAATCTATTTACCTCCTCCGGTAGATCTTACTCGCATACTTTTTTGGGTAGAAATGAGTTTCATACCTCGGACTGACGTTCGCCTAGCATATATGTGCCTCTAGTACATTAGATAGCCGTCCAACTCCTCCTGAGTTAGCCAGATATAGCCTTAGATTCCAGATTTACTTTTTCTTTGCTAAACTTCTGTGCATTCTCTGCAGATTGATTCTGCCGAGATGTCTCCTCCTGAGACTTCGGAACAAACCGAGGTTCCAGACCTCGAACTGGAGGTCGGAGAACGAGCCGGCTGGGAAGGTTCGGATGTAACTCCGGACGAAATCCAGTGGCTCAGGGCGACTCGGCGGATTCCCGCCGGGGTAGAGTGTCGCCTGCCAGAGGGCGAACTCGAGCCTCAAGTCAAGGAAGGGGAACGGGTGGTCTTCGTCGCGCACTTCCAGCGCGGCTTCGGACTGCCCGTTAGTGATTTCTTCCGGAGCTTCCTCGACAAGTTCGGACTCCAGGTTCATCACCTCCCCGCCAACGCCATCACCACTCTCTCCTGCATCGTTTCCTTCTCTGAGGGATACCTCGGCCTCAAAGCCACGGTAGACCTCTTTTCTCGCTACTTCCAACTTAAGCGGCAAGTGATCCCGGATCCAAAAACAAGGATCTGCCCAAGCTACTAACCGCCTGCGGAGCAGCCACCGTAGCTCCTCGCCGAAACTCCATCTTCCCACGTATCACTACTCCGGACACCGTTCGCAAGTGGCTCCGGACGTGGTTTTACGTGAAGAACTCCGGCGAAGAGGACTTCCTCAACCTGCCGGCGTTTAACCTCAGCCCTCCTACAGAACGCTCAACTGGGACTACACTCCCCCTCACAGCGGCGAAATCAAGTCCATCCATGGGTATTGCGAAATGGCAGGACCCGGAGGACCCTGCGAACGACGGGAAAGTCCTGACGGCTGACGACTGGCCTGCACATTCGTGAAGCGCAGGGTCTCCCCTCTCCAGGCGAGGACTCACAAGATCTGCCACATGAGCGGTCTTTATGATCCACCCGCCATACGCACGTTGCACTGGACAACGCCGCGGTAGCTCGGCGAGTCCGAGCTATCACCAAGTCCAAGATCCTGACGCTTGGACATGGGGAAGGGAACCCCACTACGGACCAAGCCACCAAACAGGTACGCTATTCCGACGTTTTCTTCGGTACTCCTTTACCACCGAGGTCTTGCTACCGACGTTCATCTTGACCATTTTCTTCCTAACTCCTTTTCATATGTCTGCCATATAGCTGTTCTCCCGCCAGACCGCCGAGGATGGAGTCCATCCTGCGGACCACTTCGGCAAGGATCTCCCTGTCGAGGACCCACCATCCAACGTGGATCCTGACAACGAGGATTACATGCCCATTGCCTCGGCCCGCGTCACCACCGCGGGTAAGCCTCAAGCACAAGCTTCAGTTCAAGAGATTTCGGATGACGAGGAGGGATTTCTCGTCATGGAACCAATAAACGCGGTACCTATCTCCTGCCTTCCTCACCTTCCGAACTTTACTCCAGCAACCAGCCGGAAACGCGCTGGTGCCGCAACTTCGGCCGCCGAACCATCCGCCACTGGAGCCTCCGGACCCACTGAGGCTCCGGTCAAGAGACGTCGGCTGAAGAAGTCCGGAAATCCTCCTCATGCCCGAGGGGGCAAGAGGTTTCCTACCTCGGATGGGTAATGCTTTGCTTCTATAGCCAACAATGTTTGTTGCTTAAACATATTACCTCGGTATTAACACTTAACCATCTTCCCTTCGTTGCAGTGACCCCATAGACGTGGATCAGGAGGTATCCTCCATGACTGCACCCGTTGGTGCCTCTGAAGCCACGACCACCCCGACGAACTCTCGCCCCGGATCTCCTCCACCGAGGTCTGGCCCGGCCTTGGAGAAATCTGCCCCACCCGAGGTCAGACTTCTCCGCGTCCTCAAACGGATGCGGGGACCAATCGCGCCAGAACTCCGGCTACCGCCTTGCCGGAGCCTCGACTCTCCCCCCGCAGCCAGACTGCCCGCAACCAACAGCAGCAACAGCAAAGCATCAGCAGAAGCAACAGCAAGCAACAGCCCAAGCAGCAGCCCCAAAAACCAGTTCGCCAGACTACCTTGCCGTTGGAGAAGGCAAGGAGAAAGAGAAAGATACGGTGAAGTCAAGGTCACCCCCAAACCAACATCTGGGTCTGGCACCCTGACTATCTCTTCTCCTTCAAGGATGCAACCGAGGTCTCCTCCCCCGGTGACACGCCGAATTCCTCCATTCGCCGCACCCGTTGATGAGACTGCCCTCCGGCCGAAGAATATGCTCGGAGGGCATCTCTTATATTGGATAACCGGCCTGCTTCAAGCTCCGAGGCTGCTTTGGCCTTGGAGGCCTCGGTTAGGGGCATCGAGCAGGGCGGACCGTGGGGATATCCTCCTCTGCGCACTGACAGTGACCAGAGCCTCGGCTCCTTGGAACACTACAATGCAGACTGGAATTCTGCAGACGAGGTCTCCTCGGCCTCCCTAGCTGCTCCGGTGGCTGAGCATCCTGCGGGAAACAGCGCCTGCGGCCGAAGCGTATACGACCTACAACGCTGCCCTGCGTGCTGCTCAAAACATCGACGTAAGTCCTATTCTCTTTACTTTCATGCAGTATCTCATCTAATATCCACCATTCCCAGTCCCCGAGATTCGAGGTAAACTATTGACGCTCCGCCGGAGTTAAAATTGTTTGGCTTGAATCTCAACTTTCAATTTTCATCCGACGTATCCAAACCATTTTACCTTACTTTAGCATGCACCTCGGGTACGAGTCCCCGAGACTCCTGTCGAGGCATACCCCGGCAACATTTTCCCAATGATTTGACTCCGAGTCCCCGAGACTCTTGTCGAGGTATAGCCTTTCTAACCGAGCTATGTTTTTCTTCCTTGCAGAATACTATGAACGTCCGCACGGACATCTTTCATACCCTCTTGTTTGACCACAAGAAACTCCACGACGAGCACAAGGCCGTCCTTGCAGAAAAGAACTCTTTGGACGAGAAGCTCCAACAAGAGAAAGCCGAAGTAGCTCGTCTGGTAAAGGAACTGAAGCGCATCACTGAGCTGCGGACGTCGAAAAAGAGCAGCTGCAGGCGGAAAAGGCCAGTGTTTGAAACAGAGAAGAAACTTCGGGAGGATGCCGCCAAGGAACATGAGAATGCGCTCCAGTTAGCCGAGGCCCGCGCCACCTCGGCCACCGAGGCTTATGAAGCCCTTCAAGCTTCGGTTAACCAGCTCCTCCCGACGCTGGAACATCAACCAAGAAATGGACGGTAAGCTTCTTGCCCCCCTTATCCTTGCTTTGTCCTCAACATTGGCTCTTTGCCGAACTGTTTCTTTCATTATTAACAGGCTATCCTTCTGCAGAGCACTTCACCTACACCCAATCTCGGCCGCAATATCACTGCTCAGCACAGGAAGAGGCGTAACGAGACGAACCCCGTCTGGACCATTGAGGACCACATCGTGGCCATCAAAGCTCGGATCCATCCCTTGAAAACCATTGGGTCCGAACTTGATGCAGGTGTGTCTGCTTTCCGAGCCTTGTGGCCTCTTGCCGATGCTCCCAATACTACGCCTGAGCTCGCCGCCAAGCTTCGTGAAGCCGAAAAAGATTCGAGAGTGGCGCTCATCTTCAGCTCGCGCTGGAGCTGATGCCGCTCTCAAATTATCATGACTTGGTGCGAGAAGATCGACCTCGAAAGATGGACACTCTCGCGAGGCTCACCTGGTCGTCCGACCCAATTCTTGTCGCGCGCGAAAAGATGGCCCTACTTTGCTGGATATGCCAACACAAGAACTTGAGCGAGGAGACACCTACTCCGACGCCGAAGATACGAGCCAGAAGACGATGAATACGAAACAGAATCCGACGTCGAAGCCGAGCAAGGTGACGATGGTGACACCCGCGAAGCAGAAACCGAGGCTTCTCCACAACCTGGTGCCGAGGTTACTGCCGACGTTGCCAGCACCTCCCAGGCTACCTCGGCTCCGGACGAAATCCCTGCTGCATCGGCTGCTGCCGACGTAATTCCTGATGCCTCGACCTGAACTTATGCTTGGCCAAAAAACTTCATTAAATCCCCGGTATGCCGGGACGCAGATGTAATCAAACTTAAGTAGTTCCTTTTGCTACCTCTGTTACTATCATGCTTATCCGAACCATGCTTTTCTAAGCTTTACGTCGAATCCTTTTGAATGATTGCTCGAGTTTACTTTCGTGTTTACTATATTTGGCATTCTTTGCTCTTGTCTGCCATTCTGGCGTTCGACAGTCGAGTCACAAGATTGTTGTTCATAGCATACAGTACTTGGTAAATCCGAGGTATGTTTCAAAGTCATCCGACATAAACGAAAGGTAAAGACAGGGGTTAGTAAACGACACATGCCGAACTATATTTTGGACCGAGTCCCCGAGTTCATTTTCATGTCTCCCACGTTTTTTCCTCTTTGCTCTTGACTACCTTTTAGGCAGATGCCAGTCGAGTCACAAGATTAGTTTCATAGCACACATTACTTGAAGTTTGAGACGAGGTTCAAAATAGTTCGGCATATGAACGAAACTGACAAACAGAGATAAAACATAAGCACAAGAGCGAGGCAGTCCCCGAGCTTTAACCTCGGAGTGCCGACATTTTTATTAAGGATTAACCGAGGTACATACATTGCGCCTTTCATGAGTAGAAAGGTCGGAGTAGAGCTACGTTCCATGGTCGCCTGACCTCTGACCGGGGTTGTCCAGCCCATCTTCCCTTGGTTCCTGCGCATCTATAAGATAGTAGGAATCATTGAGCAGAGCTCGGCTCACAACGAACGGTCCCTCCCATGGAGGTGACAACTTGTGCCGGCCTTTCTTGCGCTGCACCAACCTCAGCACCAAATCTCCCTCGTGAAACACACGAGGGTTGATACTCCGGCTATGATAACGTCGGAGACCTTGCTGGTAAATTGCTGACCGAGATGAGGCCAATTCTCTCGCTTCCTCAAGCAGATCTACTGCATCCTCCCGAGCCTCTTTTGCCTCGGCTTCAGTGTACATTGCCACTCTGGGCGCATCATATTCGATGTCAGTGGGTAGCATAGCTTCTGCCCCATAGACCATAAAAAATGGCGTATAGCCAGTTGATCGATTTGGCGTGGTCCTTAGACCCCACAGTACTGCTGGTATCTCATCTATCCAACACCCCGGCGTTTTCAGCAGTGGTTCAATGAGCCGAGCCTTGATGCCGGCCAACACTAGAGCATTTGATCTTTCCACTTGTCCATTAGACTCCGGGTGTGCCACCGAGGCTATGTCCAGCCGGATTCCCTTGTTCATGCAAAACCGAGCGAACTCTCCAACAGCAAAGTTGTGCCGTTGTCCGAGATAATGCTATGGGGGTAGCCATATCGCAGAATAATCTCCTTCAAGAAAGTCACTGCTGAATGACCATCCAACTTCCGGATTGGTTTCACCTCGATCCACTTGGTGAATTTGTCCACCATCACCAATATGTGTGTCATGTTACCTCGGGCTGGTTTGAACTCTCCCACCATATCCAAACACCATACCGCAAACGGCCAAGTGATAGGAATTGTTTTGAGCGCCGAGGCTGGCATATGCGTTTGCTTGGCAAACCTTTGGCATCCTTCACATCTCCGGACTATGGCCTCTGCATCAGCAAGAGCAGTGGGCCAATAGAACCCATGCCTAAACACCTTGGCCACCAGAGCTCTTGTGCTGCAATGATGACCACACTCTCCTTGGTGGATCTCCAAAAGCATCTCCTTGCCTTCAGCTGGCTCACACACCGTTGCAACACCTCGGTTACGCTTCTTTTATAGAGCTCCTTGTTGATGATGGTGTACGCCTTGGCCCTCCTTTGAATCCTCCTAGCCTCGGTTGTGTCACTTGGCGTGCTTCCCTCCGTTATGAACTTCATGATTTGCTCCGCCCACTCCGGCACCGGGTGCAAAGGAAAAAGTTCCTCATCCACCTCCATTGGCTCGGCCACCATAATCTCCTCCATTATTTCCTCCACCATCCTGCGACCAGTCCCCGAGTCTGGATGAGCAGTCCCCGAGCTCTGCCACGCAGTCCCCGGGTCCGACCAAACGCATCCGACGTCTACCTCCATTGGAACAGGTCCGGGCTCTTGCTCCGCCGGGATGAAAATAGATTCGGATTCAGGAGAAGGTTTGATTGAAGGAGTTCTCAAGTGATTCAGGGCTACCCCTGGTGGTACTGCCTCTTTTGATGAACCGAGCTTTGACAACACGTCGGCAGCATCATTTTCTGCCCGAGGTATATGCCTGTACTCACACCCTTCAAAGAACCCGGATATCTTTTGCACATGGAACCGATATAACGCCATGTTGGCATCCAGAGCATCCCAAGTTCCAGAAGATTGTTGCACCACCAGGTCGGAATCGCCGAAGCACTCTACACGCCGGATACCGATCTCCTTTGCCACCTTGAGGCCATGGATTAAGGCCTCATACTCCGCCACATTGTTTGATGCTGAGAAATGAATCTGCAGCACGTACTTCAGCTGATCTTGCTTTGGCGAGGTGAGGACTATTCCAGCCCCCAGCCCGATCTTTGTTTTGGACCCATCAAAATGCATTTTCCAATAATTATAGTCCGGCCTGGGTGGCTCATACTGCATCTCGGCCCAATCACAAAAGAAGTCCGGCAACGCCTGGGATTTAATTGCGTCTCTTCTCTCATAATGTGGTGCATATGGAGACACCTCAATCGCCCATTTGGCAACTCGGCCAGTTGCATCTTTGCACCCGATGATCTCCGAGATTGGAGCTTCGCACACCACCGTCATGGGATGCTCCTGGAAATAATGCTTCAACTTCTTGACCGCCAGGTAACACCATACGTCATCTTCTGGTAGTGAGGATAGTTCTGCTTCGAGGTAGAGATCACCTCGCTCAAGTAATACACCGGTCTCTGCACCGACCTGCCACCTTCTTCGCGCTCCACCACCACTGCCACACTTACAACTCGGTTTGTGGCCGCAATGTAAAGTAACATCGGCTCATTGTGCAATGGTGACGCCAACACCGGGGCAGTGGACAACATCTTTTTCAGCTCACCAAACGCCACGTCGGCCTGCGGGGTCCATGTAAACCCGGTACTTTTCTTCATGAGCTGGTACAAAGGCAATGCTTTTTCTCCTAGCCGAGCTACAAATCGGCTCAACGAGGCTAGGCACCCTGTGAACTTCTGCACATCTTTCAAACACTTCGGTAACTTCATGCTCTCAATAGCTCGGATTTTGGCCGGGTTAACCTCGATACCTCGGCTAGACACCAGGAATCCGAGCAACTTTCCAGCCGGGACACCAAAGGTGCACTTGTCCGGGTTAAGCTTCAACCGATACTTTCTCAAATTCACAAATGTCTCCTCGAGATCCTCGAGGAGAGTATGTTTCTCCTTAGTTTTGATGACAATATCGTCGACATACACTTGCACATTTTTGCCCATCTGAGAGTGCAGGCATTTCTGCATACACCTCTGATAAGTTGCCCCGGCATTTCTCAGACCAAAACACATGACACGATAGCAATACGCCCCATACGGGGTAATAAAAGCAGTCTTTATTTGATCCTTTGGGTTCAGTGGTATCTGGTGAAAACCAGAGTACGCATCGATAAAAGATAACAGTTCACAACCAGCAGTGGAATCGATCACTTGATCAATCCGAGGTAATGGAAACGGATCTTTTGGGCACGCCTTGTTGAGGTTAGTGAAGTCAATGCACATGCGCCACACCTTGACCACGGCTGGCTCGTCTTTCTTCTTTTCCACCAGACCGGATTGGATATCCAGTCCGGATGCAGTACCTCCATTATGAACCCGGCTGCAAGCAACTTAGCCAGCTCGTCCAGCACCACTTGTCTCCGGTCGTCTGAGAGACGACGGGTCGGTTGCCTCACCGGTTTCACCTCTGGCCTAACAAATAAAGAGTGCTCTGCCAACTCCCTCGGAACACCTGGCAGGTCCTTAGCCGACCATGCAAAGATATCCCGATTCTCACGGAGGAAGTGACAGAGCTCGCCTTCCTATTTCTCGCCTAGCCCGGTCCCAATGATGGCCACATGCTCTGGGTGCTCCGGGTCAATGGGGATCTTCTTGGTCTCCTTGGGTACCTCGAACGCCGCAGTTGAGTCCGGGCTCATCAGTCCGGACAGGCCGAGCTGTGTTGACTGCGCCATTGCCACCACTTGATGCAGCTTCTTCTTCTCAGCTGCGATCACCAAAGACTCGGCCAGGTTAGACCCCGCCGAGGCACACTGAATGGCTCGCTTGTAGTCACCCGAGATGGATATGATCCATTAGGCCCTGGCATTTTCATCTTCAGGTATGCAACATGGGTGGAAATCATGAACTTGGCCAAGCCGGCCTTCCAAGCAGTGCATGGTATGCACTCTCCAAGTCCACCACCTCGAACTCGATACTCTCAACTCGGCAATTTTCCTTGGTTCCAAATGCTACATCCACCCATATCTTGCCCATGGGTGCACAGGAAACGCCGGGCACAATCCCATGAAAAGTACAACTGCTTGGCATCAACTGATTAGGCGAGATGCCCAATTTCACCATTGTGTCTCGGTACATGATGTTGATGGCACTGCCATTGTCCACCAGAACTCGGGTGAACCTCACATTGTTGGTAGGCCCACACAACGTTGGATCTACCACCAGGGCATACTTTCCAGGGCTCGGCATGATCCGAGGTGTGTCCTTTCTGCTCCAAGTGATCTCCTGCTCAGACCAGTTCATATAGGTCGGCACCACCGGCATTACTGCATTCACCTCCATGGCACGCCTCTGCACGCTCTTCTTGTCAGTGGGCTCGGTCACAAAGACCACATAGCTCGCATGAACCTCTCTATAGTCATTTCCGGGGTATTCATACTGCTGACTTGGTCCGGCACCATTGTTGTTGTTATTACCTCGGACATTCACAACATTCACGGGTCTTGCTGCTGCAGGCCTCGGAAGAGGTGCAGTGGTTATCGGGGTAACATTTGCTCCGGACAGATTAGGGTGGGACCTCGGCTGAAATCTCTGAGGTGGTGGTCCTGTTCTGATTCCTCCGGCCCTTGCCCCCTCTTCTCTGATTCTGCGGTTCCAGCTGCACTGCCGGGTTGAATGGTTGGCTGGCTTGCGCGGGTCAGTCGTATGGTAACAGCACGGACCATCTATCATTAATTCATAGGTCATGGGTGGCTCCGGGTTCGGACTAAATGCCGGACCATTGATTTTTGGCCTCTGGACACCTCCAGCTCCGGGCTGATCCGGGTTCACCGCTGCAACTTGGTTGGGTGTATGGATAGTCCGGCTCCCTCCTCTTCTGTCCGAACTCCTGACGGTCATTACACCTTGGTCCGAGCCGGTTGTTTATTGGCTCCCTCCTTCTGTTACGTGCTCCTGCCTCTGCTGCTGGCTGCATCGGATCACCCAGGGCATAAGAATCTGCAACCCGGATTGTTTCTGCTAGGGATCTCGGCATATCTCTCTGGAGCCTCTGCCACAGCATGCTGCCATGTCGACAACCATCTGCAAACCAGGAAATGGCCTGTGCCTCTACCACTCCTTCACAGGAATTCCGAACATTGCTCCACCGAGTTAAGAATTCTCGGTCAGTTTCATGATCATCTTGCTTACATGCCGCCAGGAGCTGAGGTCGGTTTGGCCTCTTGTATGTACTAGCAAAGTTGCTGTTAAACGCCAGCTCCAAGTCTATCCAGGAGTTGATACTATACTCCGGCAAATTATTCAGCCAGATCCGAGCTGGACCTTCCAACATGTGCGGGAGATACCGGACCGCCCATCGGCGATTGCCCCCCGCAATGTGCACCGAGGATACATAATCTGTCAGCCAATCTTGTGGCTTGGTGCTCCCATTGTATGGCTTGGTGTTCCGACCTAACTGGAACTGAGATACTGGTGGTGGTGGCTCCTTCATGATCCGAGGTCCAAAACACGCCGGACCAGGAGGGCCTTCCTCCTCCAGTTGCTCAGACAAGTAGATTCTATCCAGCTTGTTACGGACATCGCCTGGAGCTAACATCCGACCTCCTATCCGAGGTCCCAACGCCCCATCCACTCTGTGGTATCCAGCTCGTGCCATGGCCGAGTCTCCATCATCATATCGGTCATCGCCTTGACCGACGTTCTGAGGTTGCTGAACATACTCCGGCTCTCGCTGATATTGCCCCTGCTGCCGAGGTTGTTGCTGATACCTCGGGGGCGGAGGTGGTTTACCTCGGCCAGCCGATGCTGCTTGACCGCCGTTCTGATTTCCCTGACCGGAGTTACCCTTAGCTCGGCTCGCATTGCCTGGGCCGGGGTTTCCCTTAGCTCGGCTAGCATTGCCCTGGCCCACCTTCTGCTTTGCTGCTAGGACTGGATCATACATCTGCAGCTGCTGGTTCTGACCCGAGGTGACACTCCGGGCTCGATCGGCTCCTCCGACGAGTGGAGACGAGGCTTGCCCCTTGGACACCTGACTGACTGGCCTAGCTGAATAAACCATCTCTGAATCACCAGCCCCGGCATATGCTCTGCGGAGAGCCTCATTCTGCTGGTTAGCCACATATACTAACTCATTGACTCGCTTCTGCTGCGCACGCCATGCATCTCCAGATAATCCGGATAGCTCGGCCCTGCCTGCCTCGGCAGCTCTGAGGTTCTTAGCAGGGGAACTATACACCGGCCTTCCAGTTGACACGCGACTCCCACTCCTAGCCGAGGTGGTAGGTCGAGCCTCCCTGTTTATCTCATCGTTGAGCCCCTTGCCTCTCTGCCGCACCTCGGCTCCCCTATGTGTATCAACCGCTACCGGGGTGAAGCCATTCGCTGCATTGTACTCGCGCAGATCTCTATTGAACTCATCTCTAGCTGTTATCATTGCTACAGCCTCCTTCTGCAACAGGACACGCTTTGCCTCTAGGTCGGCCACAGTCACTACTATGTCCACTCCTGGATTTACTGGGTCTGCCAGTGTATCCACTATCTCTACCAGGGTCGCACCTCGGCCCTGCAGCTCTGGGGTGCCAGGCAAGTCCTTCTCTAGCCTGGGCTTTGCAGATCTCACCTTAGCAACCTCGGCTGCCTTGGACTGGCTGGCATCTACTTTGCCAACGGCGTCAACCGGGCCTGTCATCATCACCTCTACGCAGCTCTCGGGGCGAGTGATACGCCGACCTAAAGCCGCGAGGAGAGGAGTTTCGTCGTCCACGAGCACCTGCTCCGGGTACCCGCGAACAACCTCGACAGCAACGTACGTGACGAAGCTGCCGAGCATCATGGTGAAGCCGTCCTCGGGGAAAGGCTTGCCGGCGAAACACCCCGCGTTGTCGCTGATGAAGGTGAACTCTCCGATCTTGGCGACAAGCCCGGAAAGAACACGCTCGCCTGAGCCCGTCCGGATGAAAACTCCCTCCAACGCCTCAATCTGCCCCACGGTGGGCGCCAACTGTCGTGGTGGGATCACGGCAGATGCCATAGGTATGGCTAAGATGGGGCCGAATGGTCGTTGGGGGAATCCGGGGAGGGTTTATGCACTCAAGAAGTGCACACGCAAGAACACGCAAGAACACGAACGAAGAACCAAGAAAGCAAGAACACAAAGCACACCACGATGTACCCTGCTTCGGGGCCCTCTTGTGGAGGTAACACCCCTACTGCAGCACTATCCTAGCCAGTGTATAGCTCAGAGTGACAAGTACAAGCTGCTCCTCGAGCTGTATGACGCTACAATGGTGAGAACTTGAGGTAAAGATGGAGCTAGACGGGAGGAAGAAGGCACTCCGAGCTGAATCCGAGGTGTTTCCGGGGTGTTCCGAGCTTCCTCTCTCTCTCTTTCTCTCTTGATCAACTAGTTCCAGCGCGGGGGGGGGTCTCTCTCTAGCAGGAGGGGGTGAAGCCCACTATATAGGCCAGCCGGGTTACCATTGTGCCCCTCGCAGAACACTGTTGCCATGCCTCTGCAACGGTCACCACCGTACCACCGTACCTCGGTCAGGGACAAGACGTGGCTTGCCCATCTCCTGTAGCCTAACGGCAGAACTAGCATGTCCCCTCTGACCGAGACAGGACGTGGCCTGGCAGAGCTACCTCGTAGCCTTTTCCCAGATCCCGCGTGGTCAGCGGTCAGAGACGTGCAGGCCCGCCGAACCCGGAGCACGCCTCTGCCAGGCTCCTTGACAGACGCTCCCGTGTCAGGCGCTCTTGTACCCGGCTGGAAGTGACAGGAGCATTGACTCCTGCCCGACCTACAGCCCATCACCTCGGTTAGCTCGGCACGGATGTGACGGGCTCCGTACCTCGGGTCTTGCGCTTAATATCTTTTACCAGGTCGGATCTTACTTCCTCCCCACAGCTTCTCCTGCACTCCAACACAAACCACTGCACTGAGGTAGTTAGGTCGGCTGAACATAGCTCGGACAGTGAACCTCGGCCCTGGCCTACAGTATACCTCGGACCCCTCTGGGCCAAAATAGGTCGGCCTGTACTCTCCAGGTCAAGATGAAGCTCGGACCTTCCCAGGCCCAAACAGGTCGGCCCTTTCCGTACCTCGGCACAACTTCGAACACCACCTTATGCCAAGCCTTGACCCTACCCGGGGATACTCCCCCGACAAAAAATATGTCCGGTATGACGGCTCGGGGAGGCGGCAGCAGATATCACCGAATCAGTCTGCGATTGTGTATCCCGAAGAGTGCGCTCCACGAAGCCGCACTTGTAGGCAGGATAGCTAGCGCCGCCAGCGGAACCCGTCATTGCCTGTAAACCCTAGCGGCTCCCTATATAAAGCCGGCAAGGAGCAACCCTAGGGGAGACAGATCTCATTCCATAGCCTTCGGAGCACCCGCAAGCTCTGGTGCGCACACCATTGTACACCCCATTCAGATCCAAATACATACAAGCAGGAGTAGGTCTTTACCTCATACGGAGGGGCCGAACCTGGGTAAACTCTGCGTGTGCAACCTCTCTGTGAATCCTACGTCGCCTGACTCACACCCGAGTTAAGCCACCCCGTATGGCATCTGCCGTGATTACCCCACGACAGTTGGCGCCCACCGTGGGGCCAGCGATCGCTGGAATTTACTTCATGGAGAGTCCTGAACCCGGCACTGGCGTCTACTTCAGCCCTCAAGCCATGTCGGGTCGTGGTGACATCGTCACCGGCAGCTACTTTGAGCACGGAGGGATCGGCTACGTCGCCGATCCACACACTTGGGCAGGCCCAACTACGCCTGATCACTCGCGCGATGGCTATCCCGTTCGGGACCGCTGTCACCGCCTACGTCGGCTTCTGCGGCTCGATGAGGAAGGAGTCGCCAACAACTACGATGGTACTTCCTCCCCGTCGACCCGCTTGACGAAGCCGCCGTCGACACCGCGGTTGCAAACCACCTTGCACCCGCCCCATCTGCCGAGACCGTCCAGATCTCGAACGACGACGACACCGGGTCGATCTTGCCCGTTCTCGACTACGAGTCGGAGGGTTTGACCGATCTGGCCTCGGACGGCACGGCGACACCCGCCCACATCTACATGACGGGCGAGGCGGCTAACTCTGCTGCCGCCAAACCCGCGGCGGCAAACGCCGCCACAGCAGAGGCCAACGCGCAGAAGCAGTGCGACCAGGCACGGCGCGAGCAGGAGGCTCGCGAAAAGCAACAACGCGACGAATCTCTCGCCGCCTTGCGGGGACAAGCAGGTCGGGTGGCCGACCCGCTCAGCACCCCGATCACGCCGGCAAACGTCGCCGATCAGGCGACACAGCTCGAGCAGCTGCGCCGAAAGATGGCCCTCCAGCAAGAGGAGATCCGCCAGAAGGAGCTGGAGGTCGATGCTCAGTCGACCGCTCTCTCCGCGGTCACTCGGCATCACAAAAACCGCAAGTCGCGGCTTAACCCTGATGCGCCAACTCGCGCGCTCGACAACGCTTTCGCGCGCAAGACAGAGCTGGAGAGGCAGCGTGACGAGTGCCGCAGGGCCCAGCCCGGCGGCTCGAGTCAAGTTACGCCTCAACCTCGCCCGGCGATGCCGCCTCCGGCGCCGCGGCCTCCCCCGAACCCGGCTCGTCCCCAACCCCAGCCGCGGAACGACGATGACGCCGACCTCGCAATTTTCGGCACCCCAGTCGATTGCATGACTGCGCCCCGCCTCTCTCTTTAAGAGGATCCGGGTCAAGGACAACCCCTATTGGAGCAGGGGTGCAAGCTGGTGGACAAGGCGCTGGAGCTGCAGGAGAACATGTCGCAATCTGACGGCAAGCTCTACTCCAGATCGCCACCAGCGAGAAAACGGCCTCGGCACCACGCCGAAGCAGGGAAATAAGGGTTCCCCCAGGCGTGACGCTGCCCCACAGCCGCCACGCAGCCGACACGAGGAGCCGGCAGTGTCGAGCAACACGAGGGCTGGAGGCAATCCGCCTCGGCTCGCCCGCAACGACGCCCGGCACACCATCAACAACAACCAGGCGCAGGCGCGCTCCAATTACTCCGCTCCGGATCTACGCCACCACCTCAACGACAAGCGCGCCGAGGCGACGCGCAACAACAACGACGACGACGACGTCGGCCCTAGATGCTTTGGACCCGCCATCAGAGGCGAGCGTTTCCCTAGCAGCTTCAAAAGACCGAGAGAGGCGCCCAAGTACAACGCTGCCATGAACCCGGAAACTTGGGTCCAGGACTACTTGGCCGCCATGAGCATCCAGAACGCGTCTTCGCTCTGTTGCGCGCGCTATTTTCCTCTCATGCTTGAGGGAACGGCTCGCACTTGGCTTAACAACCTCCCCAGGAACAGCGTCAACTCCTGGGGCGAGTTGAAGAGGCTCTTCATCACCAACTTCGAGGGGACCTGCAAGCGCCCGGCCACGGTCGAGGACCTCAAGCGCTGCGTCCAGAAGGAGGGCGAGTCCACTAGAAAGTGGTATCGCCGAGTCGCCGACCTCATCAACTCGGCAGAACACCTCAGCGTCGACACGGTGCACTCCCACCTTGAGGACAACACCACCTTCGAGTCGCTCAAGCAGAAGCTGCGGCGCTCGCACAAGGGTGACATGACGATGGGCCAGCTACTCGCCATTGTGCACAAGTACGCCGAGCCCGACGTCACCAAGGACGACTCCGAGGAGGACGACGACGAGAAGAAAGGCGGCAAAAACAAGAGCAAGGCCAAGCACTCCAGCGCTCATAAACGCAAGGGTGACGGCGGCTCCGAGCTTGTAGCCGCCACGGCTGCGGGGGGCCGCGGCTTCAAGAGCCAACGCGGCAACTCCCGCGAAAGAAGCTCACCGGCACGGAGATTCTGGCCATGCCGTGTAGGTATCATAGCCTACCCGGCAAGCCAGCCGGCCACACCACTGACGAGTGCAGTTGGACTGCAGAAATCGTCAAGGCCAAGACCGGTGCCAAGAAGCGGGCACCCGACGGAGACGACGACGGTGAGCAGCAGCAGGGCATGCCTCCCACTGCCGGCTTCATGGGCCACACCTTCGTCGGCCTCGATTCCAGGCGGGAGGAGAAGGTCATACGGCGCGCCGTCCACGCGACTCTGCCAGACGTGCCCCAGTGGCTCGACTGGTCAGAACAGCCGATCTCATGGAGCCGATTACCCGGGCAAATTCGCTCTGGTGGTCGCGCCCCAGGTCAAGGGCTACATCTTGACCAAGACATTGATGGACGGGGGTTCGAGCATCAACATCCTCTACTACGAGACGTTCCAACGCATGAAATTGCGTGACGAACAGCTAGTCCCCACCATCACCACCTTCCACGGCATCGTCCCGGGAAAGAAGGCCTACCCGCTAGGCAAAATCGCACTCGACGTCGTCTTCGGCACCGCCAAGAACTTCCGGCTCGAGAAGATCTGGTTCGACGTGGTGAACTTCCGTAGTTCCTACCACGCGATCCTCGGGCCCGGGTCCGAACGGCATCATCACTGTACACGGCGACGTCGACCGCGCCATCGAGTGCGAAAAGGGCAACGCCGTCTTTGCCGAGTCCGTCATCGCCACGGAGCAGCTGGAGCAACTCAAGCTGCAAGTCGACCCCAACGACATGACCATCGTCAAGAAGCCGACTCTGGACTCACGCGACAAGTTCCAGTCGGCACAGGAGACCAAGCGCATCCCGCTGGTCGAGGGCGACTCCTCCAAGACGGCGGTGATCGGCTCGCACATGGACGTCGCATAGGAAAGCGCGCTCTGCGACTTCCTCCGTGAGAATCGGGACATCTTCGCATGGAAACCATCTGACATGCCAGGCGTCCCGAGGGAGCTCGCAGAGCACAAGCTCAACGTTGACCCCAAGCTGAAGCCAGTGAAGCAGTTCCTGCGTCGCTTCACTGGTGAGAGACAGAAGGCTATTGGCGAAGAAATAGCCCGGCTCCTAGCTGCCGGGTTCATCGCCGAAGTCATACACCCGGAATGGCTTGCCAACCCGGTGCTCGTTCTGAAGAAGAACGGAACGTGGCGGATGTGCATCGACTACACAGGCTTGAACAAAGCCTGTCCCAAGGATCCATTCGCATTGCCTCGCATCGATCAGCTGATCGACTCGACGGCAGGGTGCGAGGCGCTATGCTTCCTCGACGCCTACTCCGGGTACCACCAGATCAAGATGGCGCCCGAAGACCAGGAGAAGACGTCTTTCATCACGCCCTATGGCGCGTTTTGTTACGTCTCCATGCCCTTCGGCTTGAAAAATGCCGGAGCGACTTACCAGCGGTGCATACAGAACTGTTTGCACGAGCAGATCGGCCGCAACGTCCACGCATATGTGGACGACATCGTCGTCAAGTCCAAGCTGAAGACGGACCTGATTGCCGACCTCACGGAGACATTCACCAACCTCCGCAAGTACAGGATAAAGCTCAACCCGGAAAAATGCGTCTTCGGCGTACCCGCGGGCAAGCTCCTGGGCTTCATCGTCTCCGAGCGAGGCATCGAAGCCAACCCAGAGAAGATCAAGGCGATCGAAGCTCTGAAGAAGCCGGAGAACCTCCGGGACGTGCAGCGGCTCACAGGCTGTGTCGCTGCCCTCAGCCGTTTCATCTCACGACTCGGCGAGAAGGCCATGCCCTTGTACCGGCTCCTCAAGAAGTCGGACACGTTCACCTGGAACGACGAGGCAGACGCCGCCTTGACGGCACTCAAGAAGACGTTGGCCGAGGCGCCGATCCTCGCATCTCCACTGGAAAAGGAGCCGATGCTCCTCTACATCGCCGCGACCAACCGAGTCGTCAGCGCGGTGGTCGTCGTCGAGCGCAAGGAGGAAGGCCACGAGCAACTGGTCCAGCGGCCAGTTTACTACGTCAGCGAAGTCCTGACGGATTCGAAGCAACGTTACCCGCATTACCAAAAACTTGTATACGGTGTTTTCTTTGCTTCAAGAAAATTGCGACACTACTTCATGGGCCACCCGATGACGGTGGTCAGCTCATCTCCCTTAGCTGAAATAATCCGCAATAGAGAGGCAACTGGGCGCGTCGCCAAATGGGCCTCCGAGCTGCAGCCTTTCGGCCTCAGCTACGCAGCCCGCACTGCGATCAAGTCGCAGTCACTATCCGACTTCCTCGTCGACTGGATGGAGACACAGTTGCCGGCTCCAACCTATGAAGCCGGCAGATGGACCTTGTTCTTTGACGGGTCAAAGATGTATGAGGGCTCGGGGGCTGGAGTCGTCCTCACTTCTCCCCAAGGCGACAAGATGCGATATGTGCTGCAGATACACTTCACTGCACCAACAACGTCGCCGAGTACGAAGCCCTCCTACATGGCCTACGCGTGGCCAAGGAGATGGGAGTCAGCCGTATCAAATGTTATGGCGATTCCGACCTCGTCGTTCAGCAAACGATGGGGACCTGGGATGCAAATGATCCCAACATGGCGGCTTACCGCCGGCTCGTCGATCAAGTCGGCGGCCACTTCGCCGGCATGGAGCTGGAGCACGTCGACCGAGGAAGAACGAGGCGGCTGACGCACTCTCTCGCTTCGGGTCTAAGCGGGACCGAGTCCCACCCGGCGTCTTCCTCGACCACCTGCACAACCCGTCGGTACGCCCGCCGGCCGAAGTCGACATCGCCAACCCGCCATCATCAGATGCAATTCTGGTGGCGGTAACCCAAGAAACAAGCGACTGGAGGGAACCCTACATCGAGTTCCTCACCACCAAAAAGCTGCCAGCCGACGAGGTCCTAGCACGGCGAGTCGTGCGCCGGGCCTCAGCTTACGCCATCATCAACAGCGAGCTCTACAAACGCAGCACATCGGGAGTTTTCCTCCGCTGCGTCGAGCCGGAAGAGGGAAGGCGCATCCTTCATGAGATCCACTCGGGAGATTGCGGCCACCATGTCGGCGCTCGCAACCTGGTCGCCAAGGCGTTCAGGCACGGTTTTTTCTGGCTCTCTGCTCATCAGGATGCAGTCGACATCGTCCGTCGGTGCATCGGGTGCCAGAAGTACGCCCGGCAGGATCACCTACCCGCCGCGGCTCTGAAGACCATCCCTCTGACATGGCCATTCGCAGTCTGGGGAATAGACATGGTGGGCAAGTTCAAAACAGCTCGCGGTGGCATGACACATTTGCTCGTCGCAGTCGACAAGTTCACCAAATGGGTCGAAGTTGAACCTATCAAGAAACTCGACGGCAAGACCGCAACCAAGTTCCTCCAGAAGCTCATCTTCCGATTCGGCTACCCGCACAGCATCATCACTGACAACGGCACAAATTTTGCTGAAGGAGAGATGAAGGCCTTCTGCAAACAAAAAGGCATCCGTCTCGACTTGGCGTCGTCGCCCACCCGCAATCAAACGGGCAGGCGGAAAGAATGAACCAGACAGTGCTAGCCGGGATCAAGCCGCGACTTCAAGTCCCACTGGAGCGAACACCGGGTTGCTGGCTGGACGAGCTACCAGCCGTACTCTGGGGCATCAGAACGACTCCAAACCGTTCCACCGGCTACACGCCATTCTTCATGGTGTACGGGGCGGAAGCCGTCATGCCGACCGACCTCGAGCACGACTCGCCTCGGGTCGCCCTCTACAACGAGGAAGAAAATGAAGAAGCCCGCCTAGTCGGCGTCGACCTCCTGGAAGAAGCTCGCGAACTCGCACTCTCCAGGACGGCGATATATCAGCAAAGCCTGCGCCGCTACCACAGCCGCCGGGTTAGAAGTCGCTCTTTCCAGGAAGGCGACTTGGTTCTTCGGCTCATCCAAAAGTCGAAAGGGATGCACAAGCTCTCGGCACCATGGGAAGGACCGTTCGTCGTTAGCAAAGCGATGGGCAACGGCTCCTACCACCTCGTCGACTTGCGTGAGCCGAACAAAAGCTCCAAGTCGGAAGAGGAGACCAAGCGTCCATGGAACATCAGCCTGCTTCGCCCCTATTATACATAGTATCCATTGTAATGCTGTGTAATCAATCAAGGAAATAAAGTCGATACACACCCGGCACGCTCGGGGGCTATCGTTTCGATTCAATCATGCTTTCGAGTCTTTATTCTTCCTACTCACACGTTATATGATTGATGGGTTGTCAAAGAGAGCCGGATGCCATGATGCGCGGCTCACCACTGGACCCCCTGCTCACGAAGCAAAATCACAAAAATTGTTGTTTTCTCCCAAGTCGTCAGCTACCCGCACAAAGTGAAGAAGTAGTGCAGCCGGTTCAAACCTAACTTGACAATGAAGCCGCACTCGGACTTTGTCACCATGGGTACCGCGCGCGTCACGAAAAAATCACGCGAAGCACACTTGGCGAGGTCGCACGATCGACTAGCTTACAAAACAAGCGAAAAACAAACAAAGTGACGAAAAGCGCACAAAAAACAAGCATGGGAGTGCCAAAACAAAGATTAATAAGCCGCAGAGGCGCACGCTGAAACGCAACCCGGCACATATCATACTTGTTTCATTACATAATATTTTTTCGCCCGCAGGCGACAAACCCTAACTACTTCAAAATAACCCCTCTTTTGAAAGCAGGGGAGCAAACTTCAAGACGGAGGAGCCGCCCGAGCAGAAGACGTCGACGCCTCGTTCGTCGCAGCCGGCGGTGGCAGAGCTGAAGCCCTTTCAAAAAGGTACTCCGACGCCGGCTCCCTGTCCGCCACCTCGCCAAGGTCGTTGCCCTCAGGCACCACGTCGAAGACGAAGTCGTCGTGGTCGACCATCTTGGCAGCCCGGCAGGCGTAAGGGGCGCAGTACTGGAGCACCGGCTGCAGATCGATCTCCCGGCCGCTGCTATCGGTGGGGATGCTGGCCGTGATCTTGTCCACGTTCGTCTGCCTATACCGGCCTCGCACAAGCCCGAGGGCAATGCACGCGCCGGCTCGGGCCGACGACTCCCGCACCCAGGTGATCACCTGGGGCATCAGCTCCAGAACCCGCAACACCTTGCAGACGGGTGCGGGGACACCTTCCTTGGGCGACAGCATCTGGACGACCTTGCTGGCCCGGCCGTGAACGTCACGGGCGAAGACTCCGAGCCGGTGGACATGCTCCGCAGACGTCAGGCCAGCCGTCTCCTCGCCTGTTCAACAAAACAAAAATCAACAACAAGGCCACAAGTCAAGTAGGCACAAACTGCAAAGGGTCGCATGAAATCTTTACCCCAGATGCCAACGGCGAGGGTGGCAAGCCGCTCGGTCAGCTCCTTCATCTCGCGCTCAGCCTCGCGGATTTGCGCTCGAGCTTCTCGAGGTCCTCGCCGTACCCCTTGGTCGCCTGGGTGAGGGCGGCGTCCGCCTCCTCCTTCTGCTTGCTGAGCCGCTCGCAGGATTCCTGCACCGCGGCAAACGCCTGCGTGTGCCGGCTCTCCTGCGCGGCCAGCAGTTGCTGGTGCTCAGCGACGGAGATGAAGCCGTCGCGCGCCTTCTTCAGCTCCTCCTGCAGGCGGCGGGTCTCCTGCTGTTCGGCTTCGAGGAGCCAGGACAGCTCCTGCAGTTCACAAGACAATCAGAAGAGGCATGGGGGCTACGCCACGGGTTACCTCTACACCAACATTTGCTAACCCGGGGGCTAGCCCCAACAAAAAAAAATAATACGCCGAGTCAGGAACTCGGGGGCTACGTCCGAGTGGCATACACACCGCCACCGGCCTGCCTCTACATCGACATTGGCAAACCAAGGACTACGCTATTCGCCAAACTTCGCATCCAGAAAACTATGAAGACCCAAGCCGCTTTCTACGAACACGACTCGGGCCTTGGGGGCTACATATACGCTACGGACGCAACAGGTGCAAGAAGATTCTACGTACCTGGTGCGCATCCATCGCTGTTTGGATGGCGGCTCGGAAGTCAGGCCGGGAGCAGACGCACCCGGGACGGAGCTCGGGGGCTGGGCAGTCAGCCCACCCGACGAGGAAGCCGTCGCGGCGGCGCGGGTCGCCGTCACCACCAGCGCCGTCTCCGGCACAGGCGTGGCACCCTGTGCCAGCCGGCACGGTGTCATCAATAGTGGCCCCCTCGGGTCGAGGGGGCACAATAACTTCGTCGCCTCCGCCGCGGAAGGCGGAGGACTCGGCGCTCTCGTGGTCGGCTCCGACGTGCGCGGCGGGCTCCGCCCGCTGGGAGTCGCTCTCCAGCGCGTCCTCCATGTCACTGAGGGACGCGTCCTCAGCCCTGCGACACTCGCACGGGTCAAACTCAAGATAGCGTTTCCACGGAACTTTGGATGAGGATCAGCAGCAGACCTGTCACCCGCAGGTGGAAGAGTTGAGGTCCGAACCCTCGGAAGCGAGGCGCAGGCGGCGAGTCGGCGCGGGCCCTCGCAGGGATGTCCCGCAAGGCCTTCTGCCTCCGCTCGGCAACGACGGTGCGCTGCACGGCAGCCCCAGCCGATCGCTCCGGTGGCGGCGGCGTCGGGTTCGCCGACTTGGAGCGCTTGGAGTTGGGCCCGGCGTCCTCAGCCGCAGGCCTACGCCTCCGCCGGATGCGGAGCGGCTGATCATCTTCATCATCATCTTCAGCAGGCGCCGGGTTCTTGGACCCGGCGCGTTCTTCTCTTCCTTCTTCTCCTTCCTCCTCATCCTCAGACAGGATGGGGATCGGTTGGCGGGAGGAGAAGGCGGCCTCGTTGCCATGGTGGCGCTGTCGGCTTCGTCGTCGGAGTCGCGCTCGACGACGTCGTTGGGGCCGGCAAGCACCGTGGGAGCGTCTCCGCGGGTCGGAGGCAACCCAACAAGCGATCGAAACTCCTGAATTCGACAAGCAGGAAGGATCGGTATAAAAAGACCAAGAAAAGGAAAGTTTTCGAATCGTCAAGCAAAGGGACTCACCTCAGGAGCCGGATGCTTGGCGGAGTAGGCCTCCAGGCCGCCCACGATCCACTCGGGAGCCGGGTGGACCGTGACACGCTTCATCCGCAGCGTGAATTGCTCTACCGACTCGAACAATGTCGGGTCATGGCGCTGCGGGTCCTTCGTCCCCTTGTACTCGCAGATCAGCGAGGGCCGGTGCTGCAGAGGCGCGATCTTCCTCTTCACCCAAGTGGCGATGAGGTTCAGACCCGTCAGCCCTCCGTTCTTCAGCTCCTGAAGCCGCGCCATCAGCCGGCGCACCATGGGCAAGTCGGCGTCGCGCGGCAGCTCCTGAAGATTGCGAGGCCGGCTCGGCGATGGCGAGAAGCAGGGGATCCCGATCTCGCCGTCAGGCGCCGGCTCCCGCATGTAGAAGCCCGACTTCCTCCAATACACTTTGGAGGGGAGGCCGAGATCCAGGTAGTCGACGTCGCCGCGGACCTGGAAGTTGAGGCCGCCGCAGGGCGCCATGTCGCCGCCCTTCCCCAGCTTGCCGTGGAAGATCCACAGCCACAGCGGGAAGAACGGGGCGCACCCGAAGTAGCCCTCGCACAGGGTGACGAAGCAGGCGAGATGGAGGATCGAGTTGGGCGTCAGGTCATGTACCTGAAGCCCGTAGAAGTCCAGAATCGCCGGAAGAACTCCGACGTGGGGAAGCCCAGCCCGCGCTCGAGGAACGCGAGGAAGGCGACGAACTCGCCCGGCGATGGCCGCGGGCGAGGATCCGCGGAGGCGATGCGCCACCGACGCTCCGACGCCGGCGGCAACAAGCCCTCGTTGGCGGCTTGCTCCAGCGCCTGCGCCGTCACCGACGACCTCTCCCACTTGTTCTTGGGCGCCACCATCTTGGCCGGAAGAGAGGCGGAGGAGCAAGAATGTCCAATGGCTGCGGCGGCGATGCGGCGAAGAACTCAGGCGCGAACTGCTTGAGGAGTGACGGCGAGCGCAAGGAAGAGGTGGAGAATGAACTCACCAGCCGCGCTCCCCTGCCGTTTTAATAGGCACGGTGAGTGGAGCCGTTACCGCAGTAAATGGCGCCCGCGTCGCCCACGTCGCCCACTATCGCCACGTCGCACGACGCCTCGATTCCCGCGCGACGCCTCGGTTTCCACGGGAGCGTGCCGAAAAATGCGGCTCAGATTCGGCCACGTCGCTCTGTCACGACGTTTGGACCGATGGATCGGGCGCGTGCGGGTCAAGGAGCGTCATCATTGCCACTGCTCCATCCCGAGGTGGAGGCAGTCGATGCGCCGTCAAGTCCCATCAATCGACTCGGCGCCAGACAGACAAACACTACAGGACAAACGGTCAAAGATGCCGTGACGTCAGACGGAGAAGGCAAGGAGACAACCCGCACCGAGGCGAGTCGGGATGGCAAACGTCCCGACGGGCACAAGCCGGCATCAAACAAAAACTTGAGTTAGACCGGACGTTAAAAGCCAAAATCCACCACTCCGAGCCGTTGTTTTCTTTTCTCTGTTTCAGGAGTTCGTTCAACGACACGACCCGGCAGTTCGCAAGACGAAGACCAAGCCGGAGACGAGTCCCTGACGAACTCGGGGGCTAATGATGGGGGGATGCCCAACCGGGTAGGCCCAGGACCCCGAGTCGGCCTTCAAGGCCGGGTGGCCCAAAGCCCACCCGGTGTACATCTTCCAGGATACCGGGTCCCCGAGGATCCCGGTATGACGGCTCGGGGAGGCGGCAGCAGATATCTTCGAATCAGTCTGCGATTGTGTATCCCGAAGAGTGCGCTCCACGAAGCCGCACTTGTAGGCAGGATAGCTAGCGCCGCCAGCGGAACCCGTCATTCCCTGTAAACCCTAGCCGGCTCCCTATATAAAGCCGGCAAGGAGCAACCCTAGGGGAGACATCTCATTCCATAGCCTCCGGAGCACCCGCAAGCTCTGGTGCGCACACCATTGTACACCCCATTCAGATCCAAATACATACAAGCAGGAGTAGGTCTTTACCTCATACAGAGGGGCCGAACCTGGGTAAACTCTGCGTGTGCAACCTCTCTGTGAATCCTACGTCGCCTGGCTCACACCCGAGTTAAGCCACCCCGTATGGCATCTGCCGTGATTACCCCACGACACTATATGTACAGTGTTTCTCTACATAGTAGTAGCCGACTGCTGACAGGAATGCAACGCTATACGTGGGTGCAGCTGGCACGAGCGAGAGCTACTGCTCCTACTTACGCTACGTATATATAGGGGTATACAGAGCCTCTGTCTGTGTAGTCTGTACACACGGCGTACTAGGCAGTATTCTACATATGAGGAGGGCATCGAGTGCCCTAATCAAAGCACCTACCCTAATGAGCTTGATCGGGCTATGGCTGGCAGCAGCGGACATGTCTCCTGCTGCTGCTGCCAATTTATTTGCAGATGCATGCAGTGATCTCTGCATGCCGGCCGCTCGCTCCGTCCGTCCGTGACGATATAAAAAGGCCAAGGGAGCCGGCAGGGCGTCAACGGCCGCACCACGGCAGTGCGTGAAAAGAAAAGCAGGGTAGATCAGGAGCGTGCCAACAAAAACAGTGACATGACAGACACTTGGTCCGTCCATCGGTCGCCGCTTTCAAAGCCGATGGTGCACCATGTTTCCGCGTTCAAAAATAAAACTTGATGAACATTTGGACTAGTTGATCCAGGTCGACCGGTCTAAGAGCATCTCACTCGCGGCGCCCAAATGGGCGCCCAAAGGCCGTCCGGACAGGTCCTTTAGGCACCGTCCGGACTACCTTGCCCATTTGGGCGCCCTCGCTCCCCATTCGCGACGCCCAAATCTTATTCAAATATGAATTTTGATACGAAAATGCATATATTTCGTTGAAATTTCATTCAAACTAACATAATTCATTCAAATTTAAATCTAGACCTAGACTAGATCTAGTAAGTAGGGTGGCACGCCGGGCACCGGCAGTTGGGGCAGGTGATGACCCACAAGTATAGGGGGTGTATCGCAGTACTTTCGATAAATAAGAGTGTCGAACCCAACGAGGAGCAGAAGGTGCTGGCAAGTAGTTTTGATCAAGAATTCACTGTAAAAGCTAGCAGACAGGTTTTCAGTAGTATTCGAAACAGCAGGTAAAAACAGTGCAAGTAAATAAACGAGCGCGGCAACAAATGCAGCGAGTGGCCCAATCCTTTTGAGTGCAAAGGACAAGCCGAGTGTGTTACTTATAAGAGACAAATGTTCCTGAGGACACATGGGAATTTCGTCAAGTGCTTTCGCTTCGTGCAACTGGTTAATCTTCATTGTTTTGATAAGTGTTGTGTGGGTGAATCTATGCTAACGCACCGCCCTTCCTAGGACTAATACGCACTTGTGATTATACCCCCTGCAAGCATCCGCGAATGCAGAAAAGTAATTAAGATAAATCTAACCACAGCTTTAAACTCTGAGACCCTACGCTCCCTCGTGCACTATCTTACTAACGGGGGTTCAGGTTTCTGTCACTCCGGCAACCCCTCAACTAGCAAGCTAGGTACACGATGCATTCCCCTAGGCCCATAAAGGTGAAGTGTCATGTAGTCGACGTTCACATGACACCACTAGAAGAATGACACCACAACTTAAATATCAAACCATTAAATATTAACGCAGCATTATTTCACTACTAACAACATGACTTCCCCATGTCCTCAAGAACTACAAACTACTCACAAGACATCATATGGATCATGATCAGAGATGATATGGCAATGAATAACAATCTGGACATGAACACTAATCCACCAAACAAACTCAATAGCATCAATAACAAGGAGTAATCAACACCGGGAGAGTCTCCCCAATGAACTAGACAAGGTACAGCCCTAGATGTTACAGCAAGATGGATGTGGAGTCGGTGGAGATGATGGTGATGGCGCAGTGGATGGTGGTGATGATGATCCCGATGAAGTCCAGCGTGATGACGATGACGATGGCGATGATTTCCCCTCTCCGGGAGGGAATTTCCCCGGCAGGATCTCCCTGCCAGAGAGCTCTTTCTCTCTCGGTGGTTTCCGTCCCGTGGAGGCGGCGGAATATTTCGTGGACGTCCCCCCGTGCTTAGGTTTTCGGGAGGCAGATATACGCGAAGAGGCAACCTGGGGGGTGGACCCAGGTGGCCACGCCATAGCTGGGCGCGGCCCACAGGCCAGCCGCGCCCAGGTGTGGCGTGGGGCCCACCTGGCCCACCTGGCTGCCTCCTTTTGGCTGCCTCCGGCATCTGACATTATAAGACCCCCAGAATTGGTTTCGTGATTTTTGGAGTTCCGCTGATATGTGACTTGACGACGCTTTTTCCAGCAGAAACCTGACTCCGGAAGGATAATTCCCAATAATCATCAAACATGCAAAATAAGGCAAAATAACATAAGTATCATGTATTAATATGAAATATAAGGATAGATAATGACAAATTATGATATAAAATAGTGATGCAAAATGGACGTATCAACTCCCCCCAAGCTTAGACTCGCTTGTCCCCAAGCGAAAACTGAGCTCAGTAAACAAGTCCACATGTTTATGGAGTGAAGTGTCGATAATAAAGAATACGGACAAGAAGCATCAGTATTTACTCAGCTAAACAAGTCATTTTAAACAGCAGTCTCTACACATTCTACTTAACTTGGAACAAGTAATGGAACAACCACAAATAAAGGTACATTAAGCAAACCAATTGGATGTGGCAAACTGTGTTCTTGGTCAGAGAACAATCAACATTCTAACTTATCTTTCAAGAAGAGTCTTTATACTAGAGCTATATTGCAGAAATAGAGTTGCTCAATCATCACTGTTCCTTTCACATTCCAAAGAAAACTGTCAAAGTCATATTCTCAAAGATAAAACTTCATGTGCTCAAGCAAAGTAGACAAAACATGATAGGAAATATTATGAACTATAAATGATTGTATCTATAACAATTCGAGTGCTTGCTCGGGATAGAGGGAATAGGTTTACTGACTCAACAATAAATAAATGATAGGCCCTTCGCAGAGGGAAGCAGGGATTAAAACGTGTGCTAGAGCTTTTTAGTTCCCGAAGGCATAGAGAGTGTAAAAATATTGCTTTGAGAGGTGTATGCTATTGGTCAACAAATCAGTGGTAGAATCCTTGTCATCTTCCATACTAATTAACTTTTAGAGCGGTTCCGAGAGTTTATAGAACTGCACTTGTAACAAGCACTTATTGATGACACTCCTCCCAACCATTTCTTTCCACAAACCATGGCTTGACCGAATCCTCGGTTGCCGACCAACAATCACCGTGGAGGAGTGTCTATTTATTTATTTATTTATAGGGTGGACTAACCAGCTCTTTTAATGCAAAATAAAAGGTGGAGAAGCAGATGAAGCTGCCAATCCTTGTAAATCAGTTAGCATGGAAGATGACACATCTGCTACCACGTCCTTATGAGCTTGGTGAACAGTGACACAAAAAGGGATATAATAATAGTTTTGAATAGTTAAAGGTAGCACACGAGAAAATGTACTTGGAGTAGTGCGAACACTACATGATAGGTAGTTATGGTGGACACGAATGGAGTGCTTTGGTTCAGGGTTTTGGATGCACGAGAAGTATCTCCTCTCAGTACAAGGTTTTAGGCTAGCAAGGTTTAGTAGCAAGCACAAGAATTGAGAGAGACAAACACTTATAGATCTAATAGAACAACCATGCTATCTACTTTGTGGGCACAAAACACTTTAATTCAAGAATAATAAACTCATTGGCCAACAAAGAGGAAAACAATAGGGATAATGTTATTGCAACCAGTTCCCTCTTTTCTACTTAAGTGTAAAAAGTATTGATACTACTGACCAGTCTAAGTTTGCCACAACCAACTAAATTTACTTGCTGCACCCAAAGTGATGCCAATACTAATGTAACAAGATCAGCATATGACAAAGGACTTGCTGGCTAAAATAAAGTGTGCAGAAAGTAAAGATAAAGCTTCTCATTAATATTCCATCACAATAAACCTCACACCAACGGATACAACGATAACCAACTAAGGAGTGATACTCCACATTGCAAACTATCTCATATGATAACTTCTCTACTCATGGTACTAAGCAAAAATATAAAGATAAAGATAAAGATAAAGATGGTGATACTGAAAACACCCCCCCCAAGCTTGAAACAAGCTGGGAGTGTGTTGTTACCCATGGTGAATTACTCCCTTGGCGGTGATGGTGGTACGACAGTAATAGGTGTTAAGAACCGTGCGAGCATTTGGCGAAGCCGATTGTTCTCTTCTTGAAGAATTTCCACTTCCGCCCTAAGGACTCGATATTGTTCGCAAAATTGATCCGTGACCCTTATTGCTTCAGTAGCCGCAGGGAAGGCGCTCAGGTCCGGAACTGCTGGAACTGCTCCCTGCATATTATGAGAAAAAGCACGTTGAAGGTTAACAGATCCCACAAAGGTAGGATTGCTGGGCCCATCGCCTCTTGTAGCTTGTCCTCCTTGATTGCGGCGCTGAGCCGTCCTGATCTCTTCTCTAACACTTCGATCCATGTCGGCCCTCCTAGCTGCAACTTCTTCATCGGTTGTCCAACCAGCGGCGTTCCACTGGTTCACATCCCTCTCAAGTTCACGCCGGCGCCTGGCTGCGTAGTCCTCCGCACAAGAGCCTTGAGACGACATGTCTAATACCAAAGGAACCTGCCAGAAACAGTTCGAAAAGAAACGCGACGAAAACACGAGATACGGACCTCGGGAGATCCGGGTAAATATATAGCGGAAAATAACGCGTGAAAAGGAAGGCACAGGGCGAAGCGGAGTCGGAGGGGGTCTCCGAGGCGACCACGCCATAGCTGGGCGCGGCCCAGGTGGGGCCCGCGCCCTGCTGTGGCGTGGTGCCCTCGGGCACCTCCTCCGGCACTTATTCGTCTTGATATTTCCAAAATTGTATAAATATAACTAATATAAAAGTTTCGAAGTAAAACGCGGACTTTTTCTTACCGAAATCATACCTACTTCAAATCAGACTCTGCAGTTTCCTGTTTCTGAGTTTTAATAAATTCCTCCGGAGATACCATTTGAATAATATCAACATTTTCATTATAAGATTCTCCAGAAATATAATGTTTAAGTCTCTGCCCATTAACAACTTGAGGTTTGTCACCGTCAAGTGAATTAATTTTTATTGCACCAGAACGATAAACTTCTTCCACAATGTAAGGTCCTTCCCATTTTGAGAGTAATTTTCCTGCAAAAAATCTGAGACGAGACCTATACAATAAAACTTTATCACCTATGCAAAATTCTCTTTTTAAAATTCTCTTGTCATGCCATCTCTTAACTTTCTCTTTGAAAAGTTTAGCATTTTCATATGCTTCACTTCTCCATTCATCTAGAGAGCTTAACTCTAGCAACCTTTTCTCACCAGCTAATTTGAAATCTCTATTAAGCTCTTTGATTGCCCAATAGGCCTTGTGTTCTAATTCTAGAGGTAAATGACAAGCTTTTCCATAAACCATTTTATAAGGAGACATGCCCATAGGATTTTTATATGCTGTTCTATAAGCCCACAAAGCATCATTAAGCTTTCTAGCCCAATTCTTTCTAGACCTATTGACAGTCTTTTGCAAAATCAACTTAATTTCTCTATTTGATAACTCTACTTGACCACTAGTTTGAGGATGATACGGTGAAGCAATTCTGTGATTGACACCATATTTAGCAAGAGTTTTTCTAAAACCACCATGAATAAAGTGTGAACCACCATCAGTCATGAGATATCTAGGCACACCAAACCTCGAGAAAATAACATCCTTAAGCATTTTTAAGGAAGTCTTACCATCAGCACTAGAGGTTGGTATAGCCTCTACCCACTTAGTAACATAATCAACAGCAACTAGAATATGAGTATAACCATCTGAAGCGGGAAAAGGACCCATAAAGTCAAATCCCCAACAATCAAAAGGTTCAATAACAAGAGAATAATTCATAGGCATCTCATTACGTCTACTAATATTCCCAACTCTCTGACATTGATCACAGGTCAAAACAAATTTTCTTGCATCTTTAAAAAGAGTAGGCCAATAAAAACCTGATTGTAGAACCTTTTGTGCAGTTCTGTCTCCGGCGTGATGTCCTCCATAAGCACTACCATGGCATTTATCCAATATTTCCTTCTGCTCATGCTCTGGAACACATCTTCTCATAATACCATCAACTCCTTCTCTATATAAATGTGGGTCATCCCAAAAATAATGCCTCAAGTCACAGAAGAATTTCCTCCTTTGCTGATAAGTAAAAGTTGGAGGCAAATACTTGGCAACAATAAAGTTAGCATAATCAGCATACCAGGGACAATCATTCGAATTTACCTTTATAGAAGCCAACTGCTCATTTCGAAAATTGTCATCAACAGGAATAGGATCATGCATTATATTTTCTAATCTAGACAGATTATCAGCAACAGGATTTTCAGCACCTTTTCTATCAACAATATGCAAATCGAACTCTTGTAACAGGAGAACCCATCTAATAAGTCTAGGCTTAGCATCCTTCTTATCCATAAGGTATTTAATAGCAGCATGATCAGTATGAATAGTTACCTTAGAATCAACAATATAAGGTCTAAACTTATCACAAGCAAACACTACTGCTAAAAATTCCTTCTCAGTAGTAGCATAATTCTTTTGAGCTGCATCAAGAGTCTTACTAGCATAATGAATAACATTTAACTTTTTATCTACTCGCTGTCCTAAAACAGCACCTACAGCAAAATCACTAGCATCACACATAATTTCAAATGGTAAAGTCCAGTCTGGTGGTTGAACAATAGGAGCAGTTATTAAAGCCTTCTTCAAAATTTCGAATGCCTCTTTACACTCGTCATCAAAAACAAATGGAACATCCTTTTGAAGAAGATTGGTAAGTGGCTTTGAAATTTTAGAGAAATCTTTAATAAACCTTCTATAAAAACCAGCATGACCAAGAACACTACGAATACCTTTCACATCTCGGGGGCATGGCATTTTCTCAATTGCTTCCACTTTAGCTCTATCAACTTCAATACCTCTTTCAGAAATTTTATGCCCAAGAACAATGCCTTCATTAACCATAAAATGGCATTTCTCCCAATTAAGAACAAGATTGGTTTCTTCACATCTCTGCAAAACTTTGTCAAGATTGTGCAAACAGTTATCAAAAGAAGTTCCATAGACGGAGAAATCGTCCATGAAGACTTCCACAATTTCTTCACAAAAACCGTGAAAAATAGCAGACATGCATCTCTGAAAAGTAGCAGGAGCATTACATAAACCAAAAGGCATACGTCTATAAGCATAAGTACCATAAGGACAGGTAAAAGTGGTTTTCTCCTGATCTTCCTTTCTAACAGCTATTTGGGAAAAACCAGAATAACCATCAAGGAAACAAAAATGAGTTTTCTTAGACAACCTTTCTAACATCTGATCAATAAAAGGCAAAGGATAATGATCTTTCTTAGTAACCTTATTGACCTTACGAAAATCAATGCACATTCTATAACCAACTACAACTCTCTGAGGAATAAGCTCATCATTTTCATTAGGCACAACAGTTATTCCTCCTTTCTTAGGAACACAATGAACAGGACTAACCCATCTACTATCAGCAATAGGATAAATTATACCTGCTTCAAGAAGTTTTAATACCTCATTTCTTACCACTTCCTTCATCTTAGGAATTAAACGACGTTGATGCTCAACAACAGGCTTGGCATCAGGCTCAATATTAATAGCATGCTGACATATAGCAGGAGAAATCCCTTTTAAATCATCAAGAGTATAGCCCATTGCGCCTCTATGTTTCTTCAGAACTTGCAATAATTTTGCTTCTTCATCTCCTGAAAGTTTAGAACTAATAATAACAGGATATATTTTCTTATCATCAATATGAACATACTTAAGATTATCAGGTAAAGGCTTAAGATCAAAAACAGGGTCTTCTTTAGGAGGGGGCGCAATTCCCAGGTCCTCCACAGGTAAATCATGCCTAAGCATTTGAGGTTGACGCAGAAAGATGTCGTCAATCTCCCTTCTTTCTTCTGCAAAAACTTCACTTTCGTGGTCTTCCAAAAATTGCTGCAAAGCATTGTTAGGACCAACAGCAATAGAAGCAAGCTGTTCAACTTGAAAGTTCTCATTAGGCATTTCAGGTTCATAATGATTCTTAGCAAATTTTGAAAAATTAAACTCATAAGACTCTCCATCGAATCTAGTAAAATTTTCTCTTTTTGACAGTCAATAATAGCACCACAAGTATTCAGGAAAGGTCTACCAAAAATAATAGGACAAGAGTCACTAGCAGCAGAACCGAGAACTAAGAAATCAGCAGGGTATTTAGTCTTACCACATAAAACTTCAACATCTCTGACAATGCCAACTGGACAGATAGTTTCCCTATTAGCAAGCTGAATAACCACATCAATATCTTCCAATTCGCAAGGATCAATTTCCTTCCTGATTTCCTTGTAGAGAGCATAAGGGATAGCGCTGGAACTAGCACCAATATCACAGAGACCATAATAACAATGCTCACCTATTTTAACAGAAAGCACAGGAACACTAGGCTTTCGAGCTCTTTTAGGATGTGTAACCATGTTAGAAGCTTCTTCACAAAACACAATATGACCTCCTTCTACATTTTCAGTTACAAGTTCCTTAACCATAGCTACTTCATGTTCTACACTAATTTGCTCATCAGGTTCCCTAGGTTTACGTTCACTTTTGCTAACCACACTAGCCAAAATAGAGTGTTCTTTTACTTTAACAGGAAAAGGTATTTTTTCAATATAGGGTTCTGGTATAATGCGATCAACAGTTTGAACTTCAACATTTTTAGCAAGAGCAAGATTAGCATTATCTTCATAAGGTTCATGATACTTTTCCCAACCTTGTCTAGGAATATCGAGATACGAGGCAAAGGCCTTAAAGTAATTAACAACAACTTGAGAATCAAGACCATAAGTAGCATTAAAATTACGAAAACTATCAGTCTCCATAAAGGATTTAATGCATTCGAAATCATAATTTATACCTGACTCCCTACCTTTGTCGTTCTCCCATCCTTCAGTATTTTCCTGGATACGATCAAGAAGATCCCATTTATCTTCATCCTTCATACGAGTGAATGACCAAGAACAAGAAGTGTCCAATAAATCTTTATCATGATAGGAAAGTCTTGCATAAAAGTTATTGATGACAATATTACTTGGAATCCCATGAACAGGGCATTTGAGCATTAATAATTTCAATCTCCCCCAAGCTTGGGCAATACTTTCTCCCTCATAAGGCCAAAAAGTGAATATAGAATTCCGATCCTTATGAATCTCACTTGGAGGATAAAACTTGTAATAAAAGAGAGGGACAATTTCAGCCCAGCTCAATGAAGGACCATTCTTCAGCAGACTATACCATTCAGCAGCTCTGCCATCCAGCGACAGAGTAAATAATTTCCTTTTAATAATGTCCATCGAAATACCTGCACACTTGAACAAACCGCATAGTTCATGTATATAAAGCAAATGATTACCAGGATGAACAGTTCCATCATAGCGGTTATCCATAATACGTCCAACAATTTTCGTAGGTATTTTAAATGGAACAATCTCAGCAGATGGAGGATCATCTACTACCGTAGCAGTGGTAGTAGTCCTCCCAAACAGCGAACCAAATGGATTTGACTCCATAACAGTCATTACAGTAAATAATTTCCTTACCAATTTCCTTACCAATAGCGCTTCACTCCCCGGCAACGGCGCCAGAAAATAGTCTTGATGACCCACAAGTATAGGGGGTGTATCGCAGTACTTTCGATAAATAAGAGTGTCGAACCCAACGAGGAGCAGAAGGTGCTGGCAAGTAGTTTTGATCAAGAATTCACTGTAAAAGCTAGCAGACAGGTTTTCAGTAGTATTCGAAACAGCAGGTAAAAACAGTGCAAGTAAATAAACGAGCGCGGCAACAAATGCAGCGAGTGGCCCAATCCTTTTGAGTGCAAAGGACAAGCCGAGTGTGTTACTTATAAGAGACAAATGTTCCTGAGGACACATGGGAATTTCGTCAAGTGCTTTCGCTTCGTGCAACTGGTTAATCTTCATTGTTTTGATAAGTGTTGTGTGGGTGAATCTATGCTAACGCACCGCCCTTCCTAGGACTAATACGCACTTGTGATTATACCCCCTGCAAGCATCCGCGAATGCAGAAAAGTAATTAAGATAAATCTAACCACAGCTTTAAACTCTGAGACCCTACGCTCCCTCGTGCACTATCTTACTAACGGGGGTTCAGGTTTCTGTCACTCCGGCAACCCCTCAACTAGCAAGCTAGGTACACGATGCATTCCCCTAGGCCCATAAAGGTGAAGTGTCATGTAGTCGACGTTCACATGACACCACTAGAAGAATGACACCACAACTTAAATATCAAACCATTAAATATTAACGCAGCATTATTTCACTACTAACAACATGACTTCCCCATGTCCTCAAGAACTACAAACTACTCACAAGACATCATATGGATCATGATCAGAGATGATATGGCAATGAATAACAATCTGGACATGAACACTAATCCACCAAACAAACTCAATAGCATCAATAACAAGGAGTAATCAACACCGGGAGAGTCTCCCCAATGAACTAGACAAGGTACAGCCCTAGATGTTACAGCAAGATGGATGTGGAGTCGGTGGAGATGATGGTGATGGCGCAGTGGATGATGGTGATGATGATCCCGATGAAGTCCAGCGTGATGACGATGGCGATGATTTCCCCTCTCCGGGAGGGAATTTCCCCGGCAGGATCTCCCTGCCAGAGAGCTCTTTCTCTCTCGGTGGTTTCCGTCCCGTGGAGGCGGCGGAATATTTCGTGGACGTCCCCCCGTGCTTAGGTTTTCGGGAGGCAGATATACGCGAAGAGGCAACCTGGGGGGTGGACCCAGGTGGCCACGCCATAGCTGGGCGCGGCCCACAGGCCAGCCGCGCCCAGGTGTGGCGTGGGGCCCACCTGGCCCACCTGGCTGCCTCCTTTTGGCTGCCTCCGGCATCTGACATTATAAGACCCCAGAATTGGTTTCGTGATTTTTGGAGTTCCGCTGATATGTTGACTTGACGACGCTTTTTCCAGCAGAAACCTGACTCCGGAAGGATAATTCCCAATAATCATCAAACATGCAAAATAAGGCAAAATAACATAAGTATCATGTATTAATATGAAATATAAGGATAGATAATGACAAATTATGATATAAAATAGTGATGCAAAATGGACGTATCAGCAGGCGCCGGCCCTTGCGGCGGCGAGCACAGGACCCCGGCGGCAGCTCGAGCAGAGACATTAGAGGTAGCCGGTGGTGGAGGTGGTGGCGGCGGAGGCGGTGGCGGCGGCGGAGGCTATGTCGGCCTCGATGGTGAGCTGCATGTGGCTGGGATCCCACTCCGGCGTCGGCGGCCAGTCCTCGAAGCCGTCATCATCACCGTCAACCTCCTCCGCCTCTTGTTGAGGTTGCGGCGGAGGAGGTTGCACGCGGTCTCCTTCCGATCTTGCGCGACGAGCCTGTTCCACCGCCTCGTAGCGAACCCTCTCCCGTTCCATGCCCGCTGCGAAGTTCTCGTCGGTGGTGTTGGTGAGGCCGTCGTCGGAGTCTTCGAGCCAGTCCGCAGGCGGCTTGGGGGCGAAGAAGGAGTGGAGGCGGTAGGCGTGCTCGAGCTCGACCTGCTTGTCCCAGTACGCCGAGTTCGGCTCGAACCTGGGGTCATCGTGCAGCTCCGGCACCATCGTCCCCATGCACGAGGCGACGTAGTCGAGCCGCGCCTGGCCGGCCAGCATGGGTGCAACGGGGACGTGCACTGGGTTCGTGGCCCATCCCTCGGGGAGGACGCAGTTCGCCGGCACCGGCGTGTTAGTACGGACGAGCTCGCGCGCCTCGGCTTCCGTGAGTTGGTTCGCCGGTGGCGGAGGAGCCGGTGGAGGAGGTGGCGGAGCGTTGACGGCCGACGAGCCTGCCTCCTGCAATGGCCAGCCGCGGCGAGCCATGGCGCTCTGCCAAACCTGGCTGTCACGGCGGCGACGACGGGCCTCCGTCTGCGCTCGTCTCTCTTCCTCCGTGGCGCGCCGGGGAGAGGCCATTGCTAGGTGTGGGATGGAGATGGCTGTGTGAGATGGTGGAGACGGCGATGAACCCGCTCTATATAGCGCCGGGGAGGCGAACGAATGAGGTCGCCTTAACTCCGGCCGTCCAACGGCTCGCCTGACACACCATTAACGGCTCGCCTGCATTGACGCCGCCGTGGCGCAGATGCTTCCTCGCCGCAGAGCGAAGCGACGCGTCGCTGCGCCCGGCTCGGAAACCGAGACGCCGCCCGGCATTAATGCAACCTCTTGTCTCACTGCCAGGCGTGGCCCGCGCGTCGGGAGCCGACGTGGCGACGTGGCGTCGCGTTTCCTTCCGTCCGGGGCCGCCCCAAGCCTCCCCAAGTTGAGGGCGTGGGCTGGGCTTGCCGGACACAAAACTGGACCGCGCCGAACCCAATTTGCTTTTCGGCGCCGCGAGCGGACGCGATTTTGTGTCCGGCACGCCCCAAACACGTCAATCAGTCGCGTCAATCGCGGTGCTGTCTTACTAGGTTTGTTGCAGCAGATCTCGTAGCGGGAAAAAGAGCACGAATCATGGGTGCTCGTCTCCGGAGTCGCAGGCCCTGGAGGACAATTTTGCTTCAAGTACCACGTGCAATCTGCCAGCATCATAACCATTTAATTTAGGCACCCAAGACGAATTGTATAATAGAAGAGAGATCGGAAATATATTTTTGACTCGCGGCACTAGACACTCCAATTATGGGAAAACATATTTCATAATGTCAAAAAAAAAAAAAATCCGATGCATATCTGAACATTTTATGTTGGCACACAATGTTTCTCCAAAAAGAGACCTTTTTGCGCCCTACGTAAACAATGATTTTGGAACACCCAATTTGTGCCAACATTATTGATTTTTGGGCAAAAATATTGTTTATTCGTGAAACTTTATGTGCTGACATTAAATGTCTGAAGATAGATACAAAATTTCATTCTGAACTTTTTGACCTTTTAAAATGCATTTTTCATAATGGGACTAGATACTCCTGTGAGACAAAACACCGTGTCCGAGAGAGATTTTATACTCTGCAATGTAGCCAATGGTATACCCACAAAGATGCAAAATACGAGGTTTGCGTCAGTGCTCCGCCCCTGGCGAAACTTGAAGGGGTAAGTTTGTCCCGGGTTTTTTTTGTTGGGCCCACGAAGGCTAGATCCAAGCCCCGTATTACCCAGTGTATTCATACCGTGTATAGGTATAAGACCCAGAAAAAACTGTGGCGCACGACCCCACAACGCGCGTGCTCGTCTTTTCCGTTAGGTAAGTCGCACGACCTCCGTGATCGACGCACCTCCCGAAGAGAGCTCCATCATTCGCGTCTCGTCGTTGTGCGGCACCGTGCTCGTCTCCGCTGATCTCGTCTCAGCTGATATCGTCTGCGCCGATCTCGGCCGACAACGTCTCCCCGTCATCCTCCAGCGTATTTGTACGACGTATACAATTACGCGGGCCATATGGGTTTTCTACAGGGTTGTACGTACCTGTCAGATTTTCAAAAAAGACCATCGTGCCCCTAATTATGAAGGGGTACGGGAAGATCGTGGCCGTTCTTGTGTTGTTCGCGTTCGAATTTTGGCCAGGGGGCGGATCACCGGAGCAGAAACCGCAAAATATTCATTTCAAATTGTTTACATTCAGAGCTACACAAAAATGACAAAAGTGTGGATATGTATTCGGAGCTACATATTTTCAAATCGTTAAAAATTAGATTTTGTCATTTGTTTAACTCCGTACTACAAATAATTTTGTATTGCGATTTACCATGCTTGTAGGATATATCATTAGATATGTTTAGATACTTTTTAGAAAATTTTGAAATCTCGAGAGACAAATACACTTTCCGGCAATTTATCTGCTTTTGCACCATATATAAAATCAGACAAATCGAAATAATATAGACATTCTTTCAGCTTCTAATGCTCTCCCTCCGGGTGAGTTTGAGAGCTGTGTTTTTTCCAACGTTAATAGCATTCCGCGAGGAAAGTCATCTACTGATGTTGTCAGCGGAGTCCCTCGTCCATCCATGTATGAATAGCGGTATCCCCCATTTTAGACAGTGATGAGGTAGTCGACACAATTTGCATGTGTATTTGCGTTCGGCTTTGCTACCTCTTGCAAGTGCAGGAGTCCCTGACTGACTCAACTTGGCTTGGGTTGTCTTTAAACCTACTTCTCAAAACCGTTCCTACGAAAATCTAAGCCATAGAAGCGCATGTAAAAACTTTAAAATGGATTAAGGTGAGCTTCGGATTTGATTTTATTCTTTTCTTTCTTTCTTGGTTTTGGATCGGTTTGTTAAAGGTGGGAAAGGTAGGATAATAAACCTGCCTTCTTAGGTAGTTCTTTACTAAGATCCTGCATACCGAGGAGAGTAACAAAGCCTGTACTGGCGTTTCTGTCTCATAAATATGAATCCAATCTCCATCGCTAGCTTTCACTATATGGGAATGTATGAAACCAGTTTTAGTTTGCAATTTGTAGCGATCCAGCACAAATGGTGGTAGATCAACCCATTTATAAATGGAAAAGTTAACTTGCTTTAAGGGAGGATAACGTCCCATGAGGATTTCATTTTGCAGCGCGTTTTTATGATAGCCGTCCGCTCTCCGGTTGGACAGTAAGGGTCGGAGAAGGGCAATCACTCATTCTTAAAACTAGCATTCTTAAGTTTAAGATCAACGATGGTGAAAAAGACAAACATTCGGTAATTAACCTTGCTGGCTTTCTAACAAAAATTCACATAAATAAGTGAAGCATCAACTTTTACACATGTGATCCCAATTACTTGAAATAACTCCAAACAAGTGAAGTAAAATCTGGAAAAAATGTAGAAAAAAAATAGGTCATCATTATTACACAGTATGATGTTCGTCAATCAAATCACAAGTTTACGGAAACCGAAATAGAAACACAGAAGTAGTACAAAATAATGATCGTTGTTGGCCATTCCGTTAATGTGAGTCCACGTCGGTCGATCTAGCACCGGCACCATTTTACTACGGAAACTTCACAACACATGGAATCGGCCCCGATTCCTCTAAAACCCCGATCTGGATGGAGATCAACGAGATGGATCGCGCGAACCCCACATCCATAAATTACACGGTTAGATCGATCAACTCCTCGGGATCGCTTTGTACGCGTGCGAATCCCTTCTTGTTTTCACTCTCGCAACTACTCCATCCAGATCGGGGTTTTAGAGGAGTAGCTCCATCCGTCCATGGGCTCATGGCTGGTCCCCTCGGACGGTCAGCAGAACGGTAGTACTAGATTTACTGAGAACTTGTCACTAGAGGAGTAGAGACAAGATGGGCCACGACAAGTATTCCAGGGTAGGTGAAAGTGAGCTCGTAGAAAGAAAAAGGGCAAAGCGGGATGCGCCCAAGACTGTCCAAAGGGAATAATATTGTTCCAAGCCTCAACTTGCACCCTGGGTTTTAATAATTACTAGCAGTAGATCCTACTAGTTCGTCCCTTTAGGTCCGGTTGATGGATTATAGTGTTGTACTCTAGTCTCTACATAGGTTTTGACTGCGCGCGGTCTTCACTGCATTGGCAAGAATTATATAGTTTTAAACGAAATTTTGATAAGAGACATTCTCTTTCTCCCTCTTCTTCACCTCTCGCCCCGTTGAGAATCCACCCAGCCTGCCGGGCTGCTCCTCCCTCCTCTCCGGCGGCGTCGGCGCTCGGGGTCGAGGAGGCCGTGGTGCCGGTCAAGCACATAGTAGTCTAGGTAGTAGATCTAGGGTTTGTTACTGGTCTTACGTGGCTTGCCGTGGAGGATTTGTGCTCGTGCGCGACGTGGCGTCAAGCATCTCGGGATGGCGTTCCACAGTGGGCCTTCGAGGTGGAGAACCGATGGTGGTGGTAGATCTACGGTGTCCTTCATCAATAAGCGTGTTGCTGTCTACGGCTGCTACAGACGGGAGGATGTTGCTCCCCTTAGCGTTCACCACCCCGGATCCGCGATGGGTGGTATGGTAGCTGCGACATCTCCCAGAAGCTCCTTAGCTGCGGACTCGCGACGATGTCATCGTCTTGCCGCGGCTTCTCATGTCGAATGGTGACCCTCCTCAGCCTTGATTTTGATGCGCTTCCTCCAGGCCGAGAGCCGTTTCGGAGGATCTTCGACTCCGTTTAGGGATCTCCCATTGCTATAGAACCAAGTGGTTCGTCCCTGGCCTCTGCCGCGCTGCCGTGGCCGCAGGCTCACGATGGTGTGGTGGAGAAGAACTTCAGGGACCAGATTTCTTTTTTAGTTTTCGTTCAGGGTTCGTGTTGTAAAATGCAGGTTCTGTTTGTAGTTTTGAATTATGTTGTGGATCTGCTTGTTATTTACCCGCATGTGTAATATAGCAGCTAGGTCCTTGGGGGCCTACCCCTTTTTCAAAAGAAAAAAAGAGAGACATTCTTTTCTCGGGTACTAGAGAACATCCTGACAAACGAAGGAACTGAACTAACATAGCACTTTCACTGAGCTTAGGGAGAGTTGATTTTTCGTCGCATGACCAAAGGCTGGTTGAATCAGACTTTGGCCTCTGAGTGAGTCTCGCAAAATGCCAATGCAGATATGCATACGTACACGCCGTGATGTGCCAAAATAACGGATGATTCTGATGCCAATAATTCGCAATCGTCGTGCCCTTCAATCTGCCCGCGTGGATATAAAAATCGTCGAAAGATCCATGTTGTTTTGTCATGAATAAATGAATCGGCAACGTGCCGAATCTGCCGATCGGTGCATTCGTAGAAAATTAATGCGCAAATTGCTGATTATAAAACCGTGCGCACGATCTTGCCCGCTTTGTTCCGTTGAGGCCTGAGAGTGACGTCTCCTCTCAGTCTCAGCTACGCCTCATCTTCCAAGAGATACGTCGAGATGTGTAAAGTGTGCCTTTCCACTCGGGTGTCGTGCCATTATGGTCGCTCAACGGTGCGCATTAATGAGTAGGCTATTGATGGTCGACGGTTATCACAGTTTAGGTTATCATTTCGCTGCTTGAACCTTACGGATAAACCTACCTACTAGGTTTTTATCAGTCAAAATTATGGAGTATAGTAGTTCAAAATAATTAGTCGCAAAAAAAAGTAGTTCAAAATAATTTGCGAGTGTCTTCTACTTTACCTTAGGACAAAATCCGTTTTCTTTGCACATGTACAAATATATTACAAGATCGGGAGTGAAGATTTCGTGCTCCTGATCTCCGGTGATAGCACCATTTAAAAAACTCAAAAAAAAAATGTTTAGAAGTTTTAAAATATCTGAACAAAACATGCATGTTCTCAACAATATGTACTAAAAGCGTGCAAAATCTCAATGCAAAATACTTTGCGTTTTGAGCAGCATAAAAATGACAAATGTACGTATCTGATTATAGTGAACAATGAATAGTTTCCAACCTCCAAGTTTTTTCATTGTTGTGTAGCCCATAATACAAAGAAAATCGCACTGCGATTTTGCAGGCTTATCGCGTACATCATTGTAAACATGGAAATTTATTTCAGTTTTCCTTTTGAAACCTTTTTAATTTTATAAAATAGTGGGATCACTCGATCTCGGGAACAAAAATGACTTTCTCGGTTTTTTATATCTAGACGATAAAGAAATACTGCTCCTGTTGCTAAATAATAGAGCGCTCCGCAAGTGTGCCGGATATGAGTTATTGGGAGGGCCTCCCCACACCGGCACTCCAATGCTACTTTTTATTTTAAAAAATACCTATGAACATAAACGAACAACGATTGTTCATTGAAATTTAACCGAAATTTACGAATCTCAAAAAAATTAATATAATCTGACCTAAACTATCCAGAGGGTTAGTAATTCTCATAGAACACGTTGTACATCGCGTTTCGATCCTCCACTTTGACTTCGGCCTCTCCGGCCGTCTTGTCATCATCGTCGTCGCAGATCGTCAAGTTTCTGCACTCTGTAGCCGACCACTCCTCCGCCCATTCATCGGTGGCAGGCTGGACCGTCTCGAACGACGGTCGCTCGACAATGGCGATGTGTTGCTAGAACTCAACCGCGGCCTCCTCCTCCGTCATCGGAGGGGCAGAGTGGGTGCTTCCCTTTTATGTATCTTGGGACGGACAAAGAGATGGCCTCGCAACGGTGAGGACTGCTCCTCATTGACCTTGACGGGAGGGGGCGCTGCCATTCTTCATGACCCTCCGGAATGCCTTGGTAGGCGAGGTGCAACACGTCTCCACGTGAGATGTGGTATTGATCCCGTCCGACAACTTTGACGTTATTGGGGCCGCCACTAGGGACCGTTTTCGTATTGGTGCACCCTCCCAATAGCTATACTGGCTATTTTGAGCGCGGTGGAGATACTCTAATAGTCGACCGGTCCAATCATTTAGATTCATGCAAATTCAAGAGAGTAGGAGATCTCCACCCAAAGCCTATATATAAATATCAAGTGAGAAATCACTAGTACTCCACCTTTAAGCTCAAGACATGCGGCCAAACAGGTTCATTGCTTCAACAACACGATCCTTGGTTTCATACAGCACAGCACATGGCGCTTCCGTCCATTTTGTCCACGTACGCGAGGCCGGCAGCAGGGTAACATGCGGCCGCCCGGGGTCACGAATAGTCAAGCTCAACACATGTGTCTTGTACTACCATCCATCAGAGCTTCAGAATCCATGTCGTCGCCATCCTAAAACGCCCTGCACCTGAATAAGTTAAACGTACGCACTTCAAAATGGACTGAGATCCAGTGCCCCGCCAGAGGCAGGGCACAGCGTGCCCTGAGGCCCTGCATCCACCGTCCGTCCGCATCTGATGGTCAGAATGAGTTAACAGTCGAAGGTTTGGTTCCTTCGCAGTTCGCACCCAGCCAGGCATCGAGGACGCGGGAAGGGAAAAAATAACGCGACGTTCTTGGTCAGAGCTCAGCCGCCGTGGGGAAGGAAGCCGGGCAAGCTCCAGCGCCAGCCACCGGATAAAACGGCGCCGGCGAACACTCCGCCCGCACTCCGTCGGGCTGCTCCAGCGCCAGCCACCGGATAAAACGGCGCCGCCGACTCCGTTAGGATCTTTAGTGCAGCGGGACGTGCATGCCGGCCTCCAGCGCGCGGGCGAGCACACATATGCCTCCGCGCGGAGGCGTCGCGTTCGCGCGCAGGTCGCCGGCGAGGAGCGCAGTATACTTCTTGGGGACGCCGTGCTCCTTGCAGATCGCGTCGACCTCGTCTTGCGTGCGCAGGAAAGAGGCGAAGTCCTCAGGCGTCCGCGACCGCGCCCCGTTGGCTGCCTGGACGGCTCAACGGCGGTGGCGGCGGCGACACCGTAGTCCGGTCGTCCGGGTCGATGGTGGAAGAGGAAGGCATCGCGCGAGACAGTGCTCCTTTCCCTCGTGGCGTTTGGCTTCCGCTACCTCGTCTCCGCGGCTGCGTACAGTCCTGCTGTCCTTTCTTGCTGTGCGGCAGAGAGATGAAGGCGCAGCCGTCGGGTTGGAGGTGGACAAATCAGCCGGAGGTGGGCGGATGGGAGGCAGACGGCGCCACCGTTTCCTCCGGTGGACCTCGCCGGAGTTCGGCTACTCCTCTCCTCTTCCTTCCCGTAGCGCCATTTATGGATGGAGCTCGCTCCCTTTCTTGCGGCGCGGCTACTTGACCAGCAGCGACTCGCGCGCCGTTCATGTGAGGAAGAAGCTGGATATTTAGCGTTGACTCATTTTGGCCGTTGGATGGAGATAGACGGTGGATGTAGGGCCTCAGGGCACGCTGTGCCCTGCCTCTGGCGGGGCACTGGATCTCAGTCCCTTCAAAATACCACATGATGAATCTTTCATCGCCGTTGAGGAAATTTTCCGGCGACGACGAGACGGCCATGATGGTTCGCGAGACCATGCATATAGGAGTCCCGCCCGTGTGTAGTCAGCAGTCACGTACGAGTAGATCAAACAAGACGATAACGAACAAAGCTGGAAAGCGAGTATCGGAGGGAAAGAGACGGATGGATGGTGGTAGGTTTTGGCGCCGATCTGTCTACCGATCGATCTGAAAAGAAGCTCAGACCGTCTGCCGAGGCGTTCTGCCCTTGCCTTTTCGCTCGCCCAATGCGGTGGCCGTCGTGGAATGTCGAGTCCACGGACCGGCCGGCGCCGGGTAACGTGCGCCTGCACAGGGAGGCCACTGCCCTACTACGTAGCTAGGCGCCTAGGCTCAGCATCTATCCGGCACCGGTGCACACGGAGTATAGAATTGCTGCACTAGCCATCTAGACCAAAAGTCTGAACTGATGGAAAGGGGTTAGGCAATATATTTATATTCAACACTCCCTCTCACGTCTAGGCTATTTTAGTCCTTAGCGTGGGATTGGAGCAGGCCGCAGGATCTTTTTTTTTCCTTTTTTTTTTTTAATCCGCGTGAGCGGGGTCTCGAACTCGAGACCTCTTGGCTCTGATACCATATAGAATTGCTGCACTAGCCATCTAGACCAAAAGTCCGAACTGATGGAAAGGGGCTATCCACCTAGACATAAAGGTTACTGATGTCTCGACCTTGCCACCCGCCGCATAATCATCTCCAGGCACGTTGTTTTTTATGAGACAACTTTCCCATACACCTCACCATCCAAACCCTCTACATCAGTATCACAACCTGAATCGATACCATGCTACCCAGCTCCACCGTACCTACCTCGTCGATCATATACTACAACCCCACAACCTGCTATGCATGCACCCGACAGCTCTCTCTCACCCGCTATGCATGCACCTACCAGCCCACGTACTCCACCTAGCCCAGCCAGCTCACACACCCCAGCTAGCACGAGAAAATGACACAAAACCACCACATTAGCGGGTGAGTTCTAGCATAACCACCACATTTCGGATTTTTGACACATAACTACCACTTCAGGGGCTGGTGTGGGACGCGGAGCACTGATTTTTCTGTTTAAAACTGTTAACACGTTTATTAACAGTTTGGACCCACCCGTCAGGTCCACGTGGCAAAAAAAGTAGGTCAACCCTGCCTTTTCTTTTTTTTCCTTTCTTTCTTTTTTTTTTCTTCTATCCCATTCCGCCGCCGCTCCCTGGCCCTTCATGGCCGCCGCCGACCGCCCCGACCTCCCGCGGCAGCCGGCCGCCCGGACCGCCTGGCGGCTGCATCCCGCCGGCAAGCACAGCGCTGCTGCTGCTCACGCTCATGGCCGTCACCGTGCACGAGCGCGGGGCAAGCACGGCGCGGGGCTAGCAGGGGCGCGGGGCGAGCGCCGGCCACAAGCTGCACGCGCGCGGAGCGAGCATGGGCGCAGCGGCCTGCACGAGCTCGGGGCAAGCGCCGGCCACGGCTTGCACGGGCGCAGGGCGAGCACGGGCGCGGGGCCAGCAGTGGCGCGGCGGCCTGCACGGGCGCGGGGCGAGCGCCTGCCACGACCTGCACGCGCGCGTGCGCCGGCCACGCGCGGGCGAGCTCGCCGGAGGGACGCCGTGCGGATGAGCGAGCTGAGCTCCCTGGACCTGCACGGGCGCGGGGCGAGCGCCGCCCACGCCGCCATCGTCCTGGACCTGCAGACCACGCGCGACTCGCTCCAGTGCTCCGCGCGCTCGCCTCACGCATCAGTGCGGTTGCCGGCCGGAGGCGGGGAAGACGCGGTCGATCCGCTCGATTTGGAGTGCCCCGCTGTCGATCTTCGGCGTGGAGGTAGCTGACGGGGAGGAGGTTGCCTCCAGGCCGCGGCGGCCCTCTGCGAGAGCGTGGCCGGCGCCGGCGACGCGGCCAACACGGCCATGGTGCTGGCTCGACGTTGACCTTTTTTTTTTTTTTATTAGATGTGCATCGGTTATTTCCAGAAATAGAGAGAGAGTGCAGCTGACAGGTGGGTCCGCATGGGCTAGGGCGGGCGCTGACCTCCTCTTTTTTTTTTTTTGCCATGTAGACCTGACCTGTGGGTTCCACCTGCCAGAAACGTGGTTAAAACGATAACAGGCGACAATCAGTGCTCCGCGTCCCACACCAGCCCCTGAAGTGGTAGTTATGTGTCAAAAATCCGAAATGTGGTGGTTATGCTAAAACTCACCCGCAAATGTGGTGGTTTCGTGTCATTTTCTCCAGCTAGCACACATACTACAACTAGTCTGCATAATACACCGCTCAGCTCACCATCTCTCGCAGCCATGCCTATCCTCCCCACCGGTCCAGCAAGCCCACCACACGTGAACCCAACACCAGCACCTGTTCATCACACTCGCTCTACCACCGGCCGGTTACCTCCGCCAATCGACCGTCTCAATCTTTCGGCCGTCGTCTCCTCTCCCATTCCACACAACTATCTCACAGCTCTTCGTGATCCCTCGTGGCGCAGTGCCATGCAGGAAGAATATGACGCTTTAACCATTAACAAAACTTGGTCTCTTGTTCCCCTCCTTCCGGTGCTAATATTGTCAGTGGCAAGTGGATTTTCCGTCACAAATATAAGTCTGATGGCTCTCTTGCTCGTCATAAGGCTCGTTGGGTCGTTCGCGGTTTCTCTCAACAACCCGGTGTGGACTATGATGAGACTTTCAGTCCGGTGGTTAAGCCAGCTACAATCCGTCTCGTTCTCTCTATTGCACTTTCTTCTTCTTGGCCAATCCATCAACTCGATGTCAAAAACGCATTTCTCCACGGCTATCTTGATGAGGTTGTCTATAGTCAACAACCATCCGGATTTATTGATCCTCGTTATCCCGACTATGTTTGTCGGTTGCATAAGTCTTTGTATGGTCTCAAACAAGCTCCTCGTGCATGGTTCCAGCGCTTTGCCACTTATGCTCGATCAGTTGGTTTTGTCGAATCCAAATCTGACGCTTCCTTGTTTATCCTACATAAGGGACAAACCACGGCATACCTCCTCTTATACGTAGATGATATTATACTCACTGCCTCCTCTTCCACTGCACTATCTTCTATCATTAGTTCCTTTAGTAAAGAATTTGCCATGAAAGATCTTGGTCCGTTGCATCATTTTCTTGGTATTTTTGTCTCTCGTACATCTACTGGTTTACATCTTTCTCAACGGCAGTATCTTCTCGACATTCTATCTCGCGCTGGCATGAGTGACTGCAATCCTGTTTCTACTCCTGTTGACACAAAAGCCAAACTATCCGCCTCCACCGGTTCTTCTGTTTCGGATCCTTCTCTCTATCGTAGTCTTGCTAGTGCTCTTCAGTATGCCACTCTAACTCGGCCAGATATTGCATATGCTGTTCAACAGGTGTGTCTTCACATGCATGATCCTCGAGAACCTCATTTCTCCTTTCTCAAGCGCATTTTACGCTACCTCAAAGGCACACTTGATTTTGGTCTCACACTTCATTCTTCTTCGTCTCAAAAACTTGTTGCCTACTCTGATGCCGATTGGGCTGGTTGTCCCGATACCAGACGCTCCACTTCCGGTTTTTGCATGTTCTTTGGTGACAATTTAATCTCGTGGTCTTCTAGGCGGCAAAACACAGTTTCCCGCTCCAGCGCGGAGGCTGAGTATCGTGCTGTTGCAGCTGTCGTGGCAGAATCTTGTTGGGTCCGTCAGCTACTTGAGGAACTTCATCGACCCGTCAACAGTGCCACGATGGTATTCTGTGATAATGTGAGCGCCGTATATCTTGCTCACAACCCGGTACAACATCGCAGGACCAAACACATCGAGCTTGATATTCATTTTGTCCGAGAGAAGGTGGCTCTTGGTGCTGTTCGCGTTTTGCATGTTCCATCATCGTCGCAATATGCTGATATATTCACAAAGGGCCTTCCGACTGCATTATTCTCTGAGTTTCGATCCAGTCTTCACGTGGATACTCTCCCCGGTTCAGACTGCGGGGGCGTGTTGGAGAGTACTACGGCCGGCCGATCGACTACTATAGATAATCCTAACATACCTAGTTTAAATGTCGGTTTGTATCTAACCTGACTTGCAACTCAAGTTGGTCACCACGTGTATGTGCCTATATAATGTATCAATGCTATTGAGGAGGCGTGCGATCAGCAGCCCCAATTTCATATTCTGTTTACACGGAGGACGATGAACTCCGCTCCGTGGGCATGGTCTATGGCGACGGTGGTCGGATCACGGGCAGTAGGGAGGCGCGCCGGCCGTTCGGGCTTGAGAAGACGAGAGGCACACCTGCACTGTGCGCGCCTAGACTCTGGTCGGTCCCGAGACCGGACCGCGTGGCGACAAGTCCCCGTCACATCCATCGTTTCCGAGGCTTAATCCTATGAAAAAAAAGGCTTAATCGATCGATGTCCCATCCTAATCTCTTGAGTAATCCCCGGCACCTAAGTCTAATCTGGGTCCCACCTCAACAAACACCGGCTATACTCAGCGTAGTAGTCCTGGGAAAAATATGCACGACAAAATGGAAAGCGTCTTTGGCTAGAAATTCAAAAATCATATTTACGAGTTTCAAACAATTCTAGAAGTAAAATAAAATCAGGTAATGGTGTATCTCACAACCGCGTAAAATATCAATTTCAAATACTTTACATTATGGGCTACATAAAAAATGAAAAATATAATTAAATTTACATATGTGAAAATATGGAGACTCACATCCACACTTTTGTCATTTTCTGTGTAGCACAAAATACGAGTTGTTAGCATAAAACCACAACATTGAAGGTGAAATTCCGAAAAACCGCGACAATGGCGTGGGATCACACGGAACCGCAACTCTGGTGGTAATCCGTCGCAATGAACATACATTCAGTTCTAAGCGCGAATTGACATTCAAACTGACTACTGGGTCCACCTGTCAGTGCGACGTGGCAAGTTCCCAGGACGGCCGTTGACGCCCGTTGCCTCGCCCGTTAACGGAGAAGGTGGGCGTCAACTGCCGTCCGGCCACCTTGCCACGTCGCACTGACAGGTGGGCCCAGTAGTCAGTTTGGGTGTCAATTCGCGCTTAGACAGGAATGTGTGTTCGTTGCGACGGATTACCACCAGAGTTGCGGTTTTCCGTGATCCCACACCATTGTCGCGGTTTTTCGGAATTTGGCCTTCAATGTCGCGGTTTTATGCTAACAACTCCACAAAATACAAAATATTTAGAATTTATATTTCGCATGTGTTGTGGGATCCACCATTGCTACATCCGGACTTTTTTTTTAGTATTTTGTAAACTCATAAATACGATTTTCGATGTTGTTTAAATGGAGGGGTCACTTGAGCTCGGTAGCCAAAAATATAATGCGGAAACCCTAAGTTAGTAGTAGTACCGATCTCATTTTCTTCTTCTTCTTCTTCTTCGTCTTCTTCTTCTTCTGTCTCGATAAATTTCATAGAGTGTTTCGCGGGTTGATTGTTTCATAGATTAGGAATAACGGCGATGAGTTCATGTATAAAAGAGGACGCCAATGCCGCAATCAATGCCGATGAGCACCATAGAAACCCTGCTTGTCTTATAACTTAGCAAGTGGAAAGAATACCAGGTAGGCCCACCGGGCTAAATCAAGAATCAAGTGAAATCTCATGAAGCTAAGAAAGTTCACGAGCAGAGCCGAGAGGCCGTACTGATTGGACTGACATGTAAGATAAGGGCATGGTGCTATCTTACGAGTGACACTCTAGAGAACTTTTTATGTGGAGAAAGGAGAAACTTATAAAAGGGGTGTGCCTTCTGTTAATTAAGAGTTTTTTCTTTGAGATCACAATTAAGAGATCTATTAACAACAATATCTCTCACTATATAGTTAGAGTTATTAGCTTACTAGAAACAATATTAAGAAATAATATATTGTACAAGATGTTTAATTTGACATAAGATCGGCTTATTAACCATTGTAAATGATCTCAGAATTTTCAAAAAAGTGAAGCTCTACGTTACGTCTTTTGTTCCAGGAAGTGCACGTCGCGCCGCACGCACAGACGCAGGGGCGGATCTATGTAGCAGTCAGGGGGGCCATGGTCGGCTCTGGCCCAGGGCAAGAGGGGCGACGGCCCGGGGCCCCGCCAAATTTGGGGCCCATAACTGGGTCGTATATACTAGTGGCGTGCATTACCGGATACACGTCATTAGTAGTTGTGTATAAACTGTCTGGATTATTACTGGTGGCATACAGAAAGACACGCACGCCAGCGGTAACACATAAACGACATAGAAAAAATGGCTAGAGGCCCATTGATTAGGGGCCCATTTATAGAGTTCGCCCCGGGGTCCCTAAAATGTTAGAGCCGGCCCTGAGGGGGGCCGCCGCCCCCCCCCCCCCCCCCCCAGCCCACGATATTTTTGCTAAAAATCAGTATATTTTGGTCCATTTTTATCTAAAAACAGTGATATTTAGCCTATTGCCCCCTCCCCCCCCCCCCCCCCCCAATTCTTGCCCAGCAAGCCTCTGTGTCCCATTTGCCCCCCCCCCCCCCCCCCCATGAGCTCGGCCCAAGCTCCGCCACTGCACGGACGTGCCTAGACCTGGCCATGGGCAGCCCCTGGACGCCGACTTAACCTGACCCGAAAATTCAGGGCCGGGACTACCTCATAAGTGAATTTCGAACATGCCAAAAACAACGATTTAGACCGAGGCCAGGATGGGTTTTGAGGTCTCGGGCAAGGTTTATACGGCTCGGTTGTCGGGCTGGGCCAGGCTCGGGCCTAAATTTTGAGTACTACTTTTTTAAGCCCGGCCTAAATCCCAGGTCCGGCCCAATTCCCAGCTGTTGCTGCCACTTGCAAGGTTGGCTTGGCAAATCGACCTGCTACTAGGCTGATCCTGTTGCCCTGCATGGCCGCTAGTGCAGCGTGAGTGACGGTCCAACTGGCGCCCGCGCGCACACGGGACACCGGCAGCACTGGCCGGCCGGCGAAGTCACGGCCGACTAGCCAGCAAGCTTTGACGACCAAATAATGGTGTCCCTTTACCTTTCGTCCTCCCCGCACGATCCACATGCGCTTTGTTTGCCTCTTCGGGTCCGGCCGCCACGTTTCCGGCCTCCATCTCTCTATTTTTCATCTTCCTTTTGGAGCTCTTCTTCCATGTAGAGTAGTTCGTCCATGATCCACATCCATCCTGCCTCTCTCTCGCCACTGTACGTCCGTCCACGGCCATGGATGGACCACTGCGGCACTGTACCCGCGTCTCTTTGTCTCGACCTGTTTTTCAGAATTCAGAACTGATCAGGAGCGGGAAGGACGAGAGAAAATGAGCGGGGAGTGTTTAGATCAGCCTAGTGGTCTCGCACATTTTAACCGCTCGAGAGCCACCTAAAAAATGGTTATAGGTGATCCAATTATCAGCGGAATGTGCAGGTACGAACCTTCTCGATCGCGACTAATTTAATTTTCCAGGAAAGCTCAAAAGTAGGTCCTTTTAGACCAGCCTTCAAGCTTAAGGAAGTGTTTAGGTCCACTTTTAGCTTTAATTTAATGGTTATTAAGCCAAGATTAGGCCTTGCTTCGAAGCAATGGCACTCCCGTGCAGTCAATCGAAGTAAAGCATGGAGCCCGGCCTGAAATCCCATGAGTGCTATAAGTATAAGAAAAGTTGATCTGCTGAGTACAAGATCATATACATTTATGTTGGAGGGTAAGAGAAATCTAAGATGACAACATAACTAACTTCAAGTGGGATAGTAGGGACTGAGATACACTGACTTCAAGTCACATTGCAAGGTTATTCCTCTTATCTCTATCCGATATGCATCAACGGTTCAAATTTAAAACTCAAAATTTAAACTCTTTAGAAAAATTAAAAGAAAACAGTAAGTCTTTATATGCTTCGTTCTGTATTCTAATATATTTTCATTTTGTTTATAATTTAAACCATTTATCCAACTAAAGACAAACTTTTTCCTGAACACACAACTATATATATACGGCTTATTGGATTTTTTCGGTTTTTTCTGAATAGTTGAATTTTGACTTCAAAATTTGGATCATTGGATGAAAACTAGATGAGATAAGAGGGTTGAATTTGCAGCATCACTTCACTTTGCGAAGTCACTGCTTCTCGGTCCGAATTGTAGTGAGTAGCAGCGTGTGAGTTTGCATGGCGGTGTTTCGACTCTCGACGGAGTTGACATTGTACCCACATCCTGCCATTTCTTCGTTTATATATGGTATGCATGTTATGCATAATATAGAAAAAACAACACCGAAACTATCATGGACAATCTCATGTTCCACCGCCTAGTAGTTTTAAATCTATTGTTTACTTCTTTATACTCTTTTTTTCCTCATATACACTGCCACTGAGTTTGGCCTTAAGTAAACCAAGTTTGACAAAGTTTATTGAAAAAACAACACCTATAATACCTAATAGATATAATCTGCAAACATATCCTATGAAAGATTTAGTGACATTGATTAGTTCGGTATTGCAGATATTGATATTTTTTCTTATAAATGTGATTATAACATAATCAGGCTAGGCCCAAGAGAAGATTATGTGACATTTTATACACGGACTCACGGAGTAGAAGGAAATAAATCAGAAATATCGTGGATTTGACCCACATGAATTGATCCTTGTAGTACTATCCAAATTTATAACTAACGTTGATTGCAATAATAATCATACGTAATAGAAATGAACATCCCAACAAATTTTTAGTTTTATTGAGGAAATAAATCATGATTTTACCCACGAGATTTGCATCGAGTAATGTAGTGAGAGTTAAGCTACCGTAAAACGAATCAATCATGGCATAATCTTAAGGTCATAGTCTATGATAATAAGTTTATAGATTCCAAGTCCGTTAGAATTTAGATGCATACACGATAAATGATTTTTGTAGATATTTTTGTATTGTTAAGAAACAAAATGTTATATGTGTGTGCATGTTTGATGGTAAATAGTATGTTTCTGTTGTGCTCGGTGTCTCAAAATAACCGCTCACACGCACATGCTTACCAAAAATTAATAGTGAAACTTTATTGAACCAAAATTTAATATTAGAACGTCTCCAAGCAGTTCAAAGGAAAAACTAGAAAATGATTTAGTGAGGTACTGTTAGTAATCGAGGCACTGACGGTAGAAGATTAGTATGATACTAAATATAGCATATTTTTGTGAGATTATGGATATATACAAAACACATTATCTTTTAGATTTGTTTGTATATTTTAAGGAAGAAACAATAAGTAAAAAACAATATCACGAGTGTGTCTGTTTGATGGTATGCTTGTGTTTTTCTTGTTGTACTCGTTATTTCAAAATGACCGCTTAAACGCATGTGTTGTGGCAAATTTGATACACTTTCGTGGCAAGGTTACTGAGCCAAAAAAATTACTACCTTGATCTTTTCAAGTCATTCAAAATCCGAGTTGATCAACATATCAGAACGGATTTTAATAAGATACTCTTATTGCTTTGAGCACTAATGGAAGAGATTAGTACTTTTTTTTGACATAGGAAGAGATTAGTACTTGTAGTAGTAATCTATTTTTCATTAATCTTAGAAGCATCAATGGCACGTGATGTTGAAAAGGAAAAACATACCATTCAAGATTGTACAATAGATATATAGATTATAATTTTATGAGATTATACATTAGATCTACATAGCAAAAAAAAAAAGATATTCTTAATGCTTTTTGCACTACTAGTAGGAGTTTAGTGACAGTACTAATCTTTTTTTGTATGTATCCTATTTTTAAAATGGAACAAGTTGTCGAAAAAGCAAAACATAGCAATTTAATAGAATCCAAGATCGTAAGAATGCATACACAATAAATTATTTTTGTTGATATGTTTGTATTGTTTAATGAAGAAAAATGGCATACCTATGTGTCTTTTGATGGTGTAGAGTGCCTTTTTTTGTGCTTGTTGTCTTAAAAATAACCTTGATGCACGCGTTTACTCAAATTTAATACCCTCTCGTGGAAAGGTTATTCAGCCAACTTTAAAATTAGAACGTATCCAAGCTATTCAAATCCGGAATTAGATTTTTTAGTTAGGTAAAGTTAATGCTTCATACACTGATGGTAGAAGATTAATACTATAATAAATATCATATTTTTGTGTGATAATGGATACAAAACAAATAATCTGTTAGAATTGTGTGTAATTTTTTAAGGGAGAAAAAATATCACAAGTGTGTCTGTTTGATGGTATGCGTGTTTTTTCTGTTATACTCGTTGTTTTCAAAAAAAAAAAAAAAACGCTCAAACACACGTGTTTACCCAAGTTTGATACGACTTCGTGGCAAGATTATTAAGCCAAAATTTACTTCGTGGATATTTTCACGCCATTAAAATTCTGAATTTGATCTACATATCAGAAAAGGTTTCGATTAGATACTCTTAATGCCTTGAGCACTATTGGTATGAGATTAATATTACCACTAATTTTTTTTTCATGGATGTTAAAATCATTAATGGAGCGAAATGATGAAAAGGCAAACCATATACCATCAGAGATTGTAGAATAGATATATGGATTTCTAATTTTGAAAGATTATAAATGCATACATAATAAATCACCTTTTTAGATATTTCTATATTTTTTGGAATAAAAAACGTTATACGAGTGTGACTGTTTGATGGTATACGTGCATCTTAGTTGTACACTTGTACCCCGTGTATCAAATAACCCCGCTCATACGCACGAGTTTACGCAAATTTGATACGCTCTCGTGGAAATGTTACTACTGAGCCAAAATTAACTATCGAAACATCTCCAAGCCGTTCAAAGCCGAATTTAGAAAATGTTTTTAGACCCAGTTCTTTTGGCGGCTTCTCCGAGAAGCTGCCCCTCCCCCAGCTTCCTGTGGAAGCCGCCCCCAAAATTTAGTTAGGCTTCAAAAATAGAAACCTAACGTTGAGTTTGGAAGCCCTCTCAAATTTTGGAAGCGGTTTTTCCAGGAAGCGAGGTACAACTTCTCGGAGAAGCCGCCAAAAGAAGTGAGTCTTAATTAGACAGTGTTAATGCTCTGGGCACTAATGGTAGGAGATTAATGCCACTAAATATCTCCTGCATGGATCTTAATAGAAAGCATTGATGGAACGGGATATCCAAAAGGCAAAACGTCCCTGAAGAAATGGTCCACTCTATCTATCCACCAGAAAGCAACGTTGCCACATTTCTCGGCAGAACGACCATTTCGTAGGCCATCAATCTCCGATCTCCCTCGCCGCTATATACGCGTACGGTATACAATACGCGGATCGATGTATCGTGTACCTCCGCGCAAGAAATACGAATAAATAGCAGGAGCCATACAAGCAGCCACTCCCTCTCCAGTTACCAACCCGAGAAAGAGAGAGCGCAGGAGGTGGGGGAGAGAGAGCGGCAGCTGAGGGAGGGGAAGAAGAAACCTCCAATCTTGCTCCTGCTGCCCCAGCCCAAGATTCTCTTGTTGCATCGGCGTAAATGTAACTCCCCCCCTCCCCACTCATCAGAAATCTCGACCCCGTTCTTCCTTCCGGGTCGTTTCTTTCTTTCTTCCGTTTTGTTTCTTGGATCTGCCATGGCGAGGGATTAAGGCAGAGGAGAGGTTTTGATTTTTTTTTTCGTGGTGGTGTTCTTGTTCTTGCGCTCGTTTCTTTCCGGGGCTGGATTTCGGGCTGTCCTGTCAGGTTCGATCTTCAGCCTTTTTCCTTCTTCCGTTCAGGAGCGTTCCTAGGATGAAATAAATGTGAGATGCTGTTTTCTCTGCGCCGAAAATTTATTGCCGCGCTTCTGGTAGAGTAGTAGTAACCAATGCAGGTTTTCGTCCTGGTCCTGCGAACTGCAAATCCTTATTTGCTCCGATATTTGCTCCTCTGCTCCGCTTGTTTTCCTGCTCAGATCTGTGCCGCGCGCAGAGTTGTTCACTCCTCTGCCTACTGCCACGGCAAATGCGTGTTCTTTTTATTTCGTCTTCCTTTTACTCCGGTTCTTGCAACTGACTCCTTTGAAATTTCTCCCGTAGAGGCGATTCCGCATTGGCCATTCGAACGCGAGCTCCGAGCTGTGTCAAAGAAACCGAATTTGGAGGACAAGATGTCAGGTAAAGACGAACTCTTGCGCCTTTTCCTCCTGCGTTGTTTTTCTTCTCGAGGAAAAAATGCGTGTTAAGCCGCCGGCCGCTCACTACTGCAGTGATCCATGCGGACGACATCGAGATATCGCTGTGCGACGGCAACTCGGAGGACGAGCGGCGCCGCCGGAAGATAGGCTCGCTCCGGCGGAAGGCCATCCACGCACTCAAGAAGCGCGGCAGGCGTCGCGTCGACTTCCGCTTCCCGCCGGCCATCTCCATCGAGGACGTCCGCGACGCAGAGGAGGAGCGCGCCGTCGCCTCCTTCCGCGAGCGGCTCGCCGCCCACGGTCTCCTACCCGACAAACACGACGATTACCACATGATGCTAAGGTTTCTCGCCACCGAACTATCTTGCTTCCGTTATCCTTTGTTTTTGTCCTCTACTATTTGGCTAGGTTGTGAAATGCCTGGATCTGAAACTTTGCCATGTGAATATGTGATGCAGGTTCTTGAAGGCCAGGAAGTTTGACGCCGAGAAGGCAATGCAGATGTGGGCAGACATGCTGAGGTGGAGGAAAGAGTTTGGCGCCGACACAATTCTTGAGGTGTGATTCACACTGACCTTCCAGCAAAGAACTTGCAATGTCTGCAATATTTCTAACACTCATGGTGCTTAATCTGGTCAGGATTTTGAGTTTGATGAACTGGACGATGTGCTGTGCTACTACCCTCAGGGCTACCATGGCGTCGACCGAGAGGGCAGACCGGTGTACATCGAGAGGCTTGGGAAGGTCGACCCCAACAAGCTTATGCAGATCACCTCAGTGGACAGATACATCAAGTACCATGTGCAGGAGTTTGAGAGGGCCTTCAGAGAGAGGTTCCCTGCCTGCACATTGGCTGCCAAGAGGCACATCGACTCCACCACCACTATCTTGGATGTCCAGGGTGTGGTATGTGACTGACCATTCCATGTTTTGCGCTTTTGCAACCTTGTCTGTTTTTGTATGTTTTGCTGAAGGTGCTTTTGCCTAATGCAGGGTTTTAAGAATTTCTCCAAGACTGCAAGGGAACTTGTACATCGAATGCAGAAGATAGACAGCGACTATTATCCTGAGGTAACTTGCAGTGTGATGAATACTTCATTGTACTAGTATTTTGGCATGATGACGGTTGATGATTCTAAAATGTCAAAAACTGCAGACATTGCATCAAATGTTTGTTGTGAATGCTGGCAGTGGGTTCAAGCTGATCTGGAACAGTGTGAAGGGCTTCCTTGACCCAAAAACTTCTTCCAAGATTCATGTAAGCTCTATGGCATACTTATCAGGATTATTGTGATGCATTTTGCGGGTGTCAATTGATTATTTCCTCCAATGTAGGTTCTCGGTTCGAATTACCAGAGTAGACTTCTTGAAGTAATTGAAGCAAGGTTGGTGTAAAACTCAAGCCGAGGAACAAGTTTAATCCTTGCCCATTTCATTTGTTGAGATACATACTTCTGTCAGCTCTCTACATTCTACGGCATTTTTGATGATAGCTGTGCTTTTCTCAGTGAGTTGCCAGAGTTCCTTGGTGGTTCATGCACATGTGGTGACAAGGGAGGTTGTCTTGGGTCGAACAAGGGGCCATGGAATGATCCTTACATATTGAAGGTATTTGTCGCACTGCGATAATGTGGAAGTCTTCGTGTATATACTGCTGATGCTTTTTACATTGTGATTTGATTATATTTTGTCTAAGTAACTTATACATGTTGTGTTTGTAGCTCATACACAACTTGGAGGCTGGTTCCGTGAGGGATATCAAGCCAGTTTCTGACGGGAAGAAAGAAGCAGTTCGTCTCTTCAGTTAGAACAGTTGAAGGCAAGTTTCTGAAATACTACTACTTTATATTCTTGCTGTACACATCTAGCTGATTGCTGCTTCTAATATTGTTCTAAACTTTATGATGTGTTACTTCCAGTGGCAGGGCATGGTTAGTGACACATCAAATCCTGAATCAGGGTCGGATGTTGATGACTTTGGATCATCATATATCCCAAAAGGATCTGAATATGGTTGCCTCACTCCAGTCCATGAGGAAGTGAGTTCAAGGCCCAATTCTTACTTTTTACTTTCCTGTGTGATTAGCCTTGTTCTGTCTGCTTTCTATATCACTAAAAGCTATGCTGGTCTTAGCACAAGTTTTTTCTTGAATCATTTGCATGATAACTTCTATGAGTTGATCTCGTTTCTTATACTTGCTTGTAGGTAAAGGGCATAGATTCTTCAACTTACGTTGTCTGTGGTGATCAGAGTTATGTGGATATCTCTCTTGAAACTGGTAGAAGAATGCGACGAACTACTGAAACTGTGCCAAAACAACTAGCTGATAACCGACAATTTTCCACCACTGGAAGCTCTCGTGATTTAGGTACCATCTGTTCCCTTACACTTGCTTAGTAAAATATGTGTGATCAATTGTTCTGCAGCTTGCCAATATTGTTGTATATTTAGTTGTAATTTGTCTTTTTGGTTGTTGTTCTAGCTTAGGATTTTGCTTGTAACATCAGTGCTGCATTGATTGTATCTTGTTCCATGGGAAATGCATACCAAAACATAAAATTCCACTGCAATGTTAGATGACTAGGTTGCTGATGCTAGTTTCCTAGATAGAAGATTGGAAGGCATTCCAATAAAACCTGATAAATGCCGACTGGAAGGTATAGTTGGCACTCTGCCAGGAACAGTTGCGCTGTGTAACCTCACAGAGGACTGTTTCATTTATTGTTCTGTACAGTAGAGTTGATTGTTGATTTTTCTGAATATATCTGACTTTTATACTTTCATGCGTTACTGCTTCACTCTTTCATTCCATTATGGTCGAAACATTAGATGGGAAAACAACTGAACCTAGCTCCAGTTGACTGCTGCTGTGTTGGCTATATGTTGTTGGGGTTATTCTCCTCATTGCTGATCTGTTCTTGTGTTCTATTATTAGTGGCAGGGAACAATGCTGGCAAACTGGATGGTTCAATTGTCCGAATGGGTGTGGAAAATCTTGTGAAGTTTGTGGTCAGAGCCTTGATCAAGCTATTCACCTTCTTCCGACTTCTCCTATCTTGTAGACCACTGAGGAGGCTTGAAATTGCCCACCCATCTAGTGCACCAGTGCCAGCTGCAGAGAAGCCACAGCCTCAAACTGTAAGCGATGCTGCCATGAGCGCTTGCTTACAGCGTATCGAAAATCTTGAATCTATGTGCAACCAGCTGGCCAGCAAACCACCAGAGATCCCTGAGGACAAAGAGCAAATCCTACTCAACTCTTTTGAGCGCATCAGATCCATCGAGGCTGACCTGGAGAGGACCAAGAGGGTAAATTTTTGCATTGCACTTGGCTGTTATTATTTGATCTTAGACATCATTGTTCCGTTTGTGCATGTCTGTATTGAACTTGTTCCAAGAAAGAATCTAGTTTTTTCTCTCCTTGAGTACAGAATTGCTTATGGTTATGTGAATGCATTGTGGTTAATGTGAACCATTGCTCAATTCATCAGGTTCTGCAAGCCACCGTGGCGAAGCAGGAGTCGCTGGTGGAGACGCTGGAAGCTGTACAGGAGTCGTCCAGAGTCAGGGTATGCCATCTACAATTTGACTCCAAGTGAATTGATAATATTCTTGCATATTGTTGTAGCTTTCCTGAACTAGCATCGTTCTACATGAAAGTTGTTTCCGAAGTGAACTAATTCTTCCACCTAATGCTTGTGCAGAGGAGGTTGTTCTGTTCATAGGATGATGCGGAAGGCCTTGCCGACATGTCGACATTAACGAGAAGATGCTGCCAGCGCATTTTTGACCCCTCTGTGGCTCGAGCCTGGTTGTTCAGAGAAGATCGAAAGAGAAGATAGTAGAGCATACGATGCCTGTCGGCTTCCTTTCGGAACCTCAAACCTCCTTTTTTGTAGTTTATATTTTGAGCCCAATCCTCACAGGTTCTTTGCCTATTGAACGAAGCGCCTCGCAGTAAGCTAATGTTTTTTGCTGGCTAAAGTGTACTGCATCTGCGGCAGTAAGATAGTGAGAATCGTCGAGGTTTGACTGAACTGAACTGAGCCAGTGGCTGGACGGACATAGTGGCAGGCTTACAGCTCATGTCTATGTAAATGGTAGTGCTATCTCTGAAGTCTGAACTGATTCTGATGATAGATTATTGCTGCGATGACAGTGCATTGGCTCAGTCTCACTACTTTACTGGATCGTTGACGAATCTCGTGATTTTTTCCCGACATGGCAACGTGGGTCGACGCCGTCCGTCCGTACGAGCCTGCCAAATCTTGCAAGGTCTTTTAGGGTGTGTTTGGTTGTGTTTGGTTTGGGGATGAGGTGGAACGGAATGGAACCGTTCCGCACCCAGAGCTCATCCTTGTGTTCGGCTTTTAGATGGAATGGAACGCATCCGTTTCTCGGAATGGAATATTCCGCGTAGATGCGGAATCCACCCGTCCGGCCGATTCGGCGACCGAGTGGAACGGGTGGCTGTCTCTCCCTAATCCCTCTCTCTCCTCTTCCTAATCTCTCTCCCTCCCGGTTCCACTCTCTCTTCCCTCGATGGCCGGCGTGGATAGCCGGCGGGCGTCTGGCTGGGACGGCTGGCGCCCCCTCACCTCACCCTCCTCCCTCAACTCCGGCGGGCGGCTGGCTGGGGCGGCGCGGGGAGGTCGAGGACGGAGGAGGTCGAGGCGGCCAGGACGCGAGGCGGGCGGGCAAAGGAGGTCGAGGCGGCCAGGGCGCGAGGCAGGCGTGAGCGTGCGGGCGGAGGCCGGAGGTCGTCGGGAGCGGGCGGGCGCCGGGAGGCGCGAGGTCGCCGACGCGGGCGGGGGCCGGAGGAGGCGGGCGAGGTCGCCGACGTGGGCTGGGCACTAGGTCGCCGACGGCGGGTTGGGCACGAGGTCGCCGACGGCGTCGCCGCTTTCCTCCTGACGCGGGCTGAGGTGGAGTCTGGTTTAACTAATTAGGGAATTAATTTTTAGGATCTAATTAATTAAATATTTAGATTAATTAGGCTCTAATTAATTAAATTTTAGATTAACTCGATGTGGTTCCATTCCCCCTTTCCAGATCAACCGAACAGAAGAATAGAATTGGTTGGAATGGAATGGAATGGAATGGAATGGAATGTCCATTCCACTTCATCCGAAAACCGAACACATCCTTACTACTCTTCGTGAGTGCGTGGGTGGAGCCACGGCGCCTGCTTCTTCGTGAGCTGCCTCACTCCACTTGCCGTCGGTGCCACGTACCTCGTGTTCTCGAATTCGAGGGCAGTAATTTGTTATGGATTTGCCCCTTTTTTATATATTCATGTCAGATCAATCTGCGCATTAATAATTTTCTTCCCAATGTTCCGATCAGCAGATTCGGCACGTTGCCCGATTATTATTTATGTATGACAAAACACAACATGGATCTTTCGACGATCTGCTCATTTGCACGCGGAAGAACAAAGGTGGTCTTTTCAAAGATTGTGAATTATTGGCAAGACAACCATCCGTCGGTGTCGGCACATCACTGATCCATTTTTTTTTTTTTGAGTAACCTCTCCAGGAGGCAGGACGTTCCTGCAATTCGTACAGAAGAAGAATTGACCCAGTTTATAAGAAAGACCGGGCCTAAAAACCATACAAATACCCTGTTTATGAGGAAAACAGGGCTGAAAACCACACAAGCGAGGGGACCATTGTCCACACGACACTAGCCCACCGAACCATCACTGATCCAATTTCAAACCACTCCCTACTTAATCGTCCATCGCGACATGTACCGCATGCATTGGCATTTTGCAAGACAGTGTCAAGTCAAAATCTGATCTAGCCAGCTTTCGCTTAGCTCAGTACAATTGCTAGGTTCATTCAGTTCCGTCATTTGACAGGTTATTATCAAAACTTCGTTTACAACTTGATCCATGTAGTAATGTGGAGCATATAGACTCCCGCTAATCTAACCATAATAGTACGTGCCAATGCAATGAAGACCGTGCAGTCAAAACCTAGGTAGCACCAGTAGTAAGTAGAATCCAGTAACCCGACCCAAAGGGACGAACTACTAATAGGATCTACTGCAGTACTGCTAGTAATTAATCAACCCAGCATGCAAGTTGAGGCTTGGAACAATATTATTCCGTTTGGCTAGTCTTGGGCGTATGCATCCCGCTTTGCCCTTTTCTACAAGCTCACTTTCACCTACCCTGGAATACTTGTCGTGGTGCATCTTGTCTCTACTCCTCTAGACACAAGCTCTCAGTAAAACTAGTACCGTTCTGCTGACTACTGAGACCGTCCGAGGGGACCAGACATGAGCCATGGACGAGCTAGTTGCGAGAGTGAAAACGAGAAGGGATTCGCACGCGTACAAAGCGATCCCGAGGAGTTGATCGATCTCACCGTGTAATTTATGGACGTGGGGTTTATGTGATCCATCGACCTCCGTCCAGATCGATCGGGATTCTGGAGAATCCGGGTCCATTGATCCATTCCATGTGGTTTTCGGTTGCCGCGTGAGAAGTTTCGGTAGCAATGATGCCGATGCTAGCAATGTGGACACGCATTAACGGAAGATAAAAGTAGGGAACGAGATCTTTTGCTGCACAAATTCATTACAACACAACCTAGAGAAATATTATCGCTCCGCTCTGAACACATATACTTTCTCTGCCCCTTTTATGATATGTTTTGGGAAGCTTAATTGGCTTACAAAAACATCTTGTAAAAGGGTACGGAGGGAGGATTAATGTTAAGGTTTAATAATGATCATAGGGAAAACTATTGATAAATGTAAAACTGCATATATATCATGTGAAAATACATTCTATTATGTATCTCCAACAGCAAGCAAGTCAGCTCGGTCACTAGAGCATGTCCAACAGCAAACTTAAATTCAGATCTAATAGCTAGAAACTGAATTTCTATATATCTTAGGCCAAAAATCTTCTCGAGAAACATATGTAGTAGTCATCCGCAACATTTTTTGGTAGCTAGGCATTTTTTCACATCTAATGCCCAAATTTGAATGTTGGAAGAGCCAACGGCCCGTACGGAAATTTCATGCACGCACCGATGGCTTTCTCAACGACCTCCCTCGTCGGCTCCGACGGCCAGACTCCAATGTCGAAGCCCCCTCGTTGTTTCCCCTTCTCCGCCACAAACTCTTACACCTTCCCGGCCACCGCGCCATCGATCACGACTTGTGGAGCCTCGCCGTCATTGTCCATGTGTTCCTGGAGTCCCCCTACCGTCTCGTTGGTGTATGCCGCGGTTGATTTGGAGTTGGGCGGCCACGGCTAGGCGAATAGTGAGTGGGACACGCGTCGCCTGTTCTCCGACCTCCCCAGTGAATAAGTAGGTGGCTGACGACCCCTTCTGTTGTCGATGTCCATGCCGAAGCCCTGGTATGACTGGAAGTAATTCAAGCATATTTTTCAAATATACGACTTGAGCTCATTCCGTAAGGAGAGGCAGGTGACCCAATGATCGTGCGCGAGGTTGACGGTCGGCACAGGGTGGAGTAGGGCCGGCCATCAAGATGCAAACGCCCCGTCGCCCGTGCTTCCAAATGCGTGCGAGGTAGAGACACACGCGTTCGTCAACGTCTAGCTATTAGGAAACCACCGATTCGATCATTCCTAAAGGGGTTAGCTTTTGATCTGACTTGTAGTTCGTACATTGCAACATTTCTGTGCAGCGAAATCCATGAAACGCTTCCGATTTGCAGCAAGCAGGTCGATGAAGGCCACGGGCAACCAAATACGCCCGCCATGATTTGAAGAACCAGACTCGCTCAGGCCATTGTGCACGGCAAAATAAAACTCCTCTAGCTAACCAAACACGTGCCAAAGCAATAGTTTTTTTACTTGCCAAAACAAAAAGTTCTTTAGGTTTTTTCTTAGAGGTTAGTGCAAAGTAGAGCATTTACACGTTGATAGATATTAGGCCATCTCCAGCCGTCCCCCCCAGAGCCCCCCCAGGAGGCCTTTTTTGCGCCGCGCCGGCCGAAAAGCGCCGTTTTTCTACCACTCGCCCCCCCCAGAAGACCAGTTAGCGCCGTTTCGGCGTAAAATAGCGCCGGCGCACCCAGGCGAAACCCAGCCCACTGGGTTCGGCCCGGGGGGGCCGACGGAATGAAAAGCACGTGTGGGGCAGCGCTGTCGGCGAGACAAAGCCTTTTTCCCACCCCGACTCGCCTTTTCCTCTGTCCACCTCGCCGTCGCCGCCACCACCCCTCCTTCGAGCCCCGCCCCGTCGCCTCGCCGTCGCCGCCACCACCCCTCCTTCGAGCCCCGCCCCGCACCGCCCACTCTCCTCCGCCACGATCTAGCCGGCTGGGCCGTTCTCGGAGCGAAGCGCGGCCACCCCGCCCGCAAGGTGTTCGGCGTTTCGCCCGACCCAAGCCATGGACTCCGACGACGAGGAGATGCTCGCCGAGCTCTTCGACGAGGAAGAACAGGCCGCCATCGACGACGAGGAACACCTCATGGTCTTGGTCTGTCTCGCCGGCCTGCTCGTCAACAGCGGGCCGCGTCGTGTTGAATCGACGCGCGGGCGCCGCAAGAGCAAGCAAAGGCAGCGGTACGAGGGCTACTGCATCCTCTACTCCGACTACTTCGCCAACAATCCTACGCAGGACGCGAAGGTGTTCCAGCGCCGGTTCAGGATGAATCGCGAGCTCTTCCTCCGGATCATGCGCGCCATCCGGGAGTTCGACCCCTACTTCAAATTGAAGAAGGACTGCACCGGCACGGTAGGCTTTACCTCAATTCAGAAGTGCACGATGGCCATGAGGTTGCTTGCATATGGTGCTCCGCAGATGCACAGGATGACTATCTGCGCATGAGCGAGTTCACGGCCCTGGAGTGCTTGAACTATTTCTGCCGGGCAGTGGTTGCAGTCTTTGGCCCAACGTACTTGCGATCACCCACTGCGCAAGACACTGCTCGCCTCCTCGCAGAGAATGAAGCAAGAGGCTTTCCTGGGATACTTGGTAGCATCGACTGCATGCATTGGGCATGGAAGAACTGTCCATTCAAGTGGCAGGGATGTACAAGGGAAAGGAAGGAGAGTGCTCCGTGATTCTCGAGGCCGTGGCTTCATATGATATGTGGATTTGGCATTCATTCTTTGGTATGCCAGGAACTCACAACGACATCAATGTCTTGCAGTGCTCGGATGTCTTTTCCGACCTTGTCGAAGGCCATGCTCCCCCTGTGAACTACGAGATCAACGGGCACCAGTACACAAAGGGCTACTACCTTGCAGATGGCATCTACCCCAGGTGGGCAACATTTGTGAAGAGCATCTCCAACCCTGTGCCAGGAAGCGCGAAGGCTTGGTTTTCCAAGTGCCAGGAGGCTTGCAGGAAGGATGTGGAACGGGCATTTGGCGCGCTGCAGTCTCGATTCGCTGTTGTCCGGTACCCAGCTTTGACTTGGTCGAAGTCCAACATGTGGGAGGTCATGCAGTGTTGTGTGGTCTTGCACAACATGATCATTGAGAGTGAACGGGATAACCCGGTGCCTGCCAATGAGGCAATGGCACCATACTACCGTCAGGGTCCTCTTGCAGATGTTGATCACCAGGTGCCGGCGCCATGGGCAACCTTCCTCACCAGGCGCCGGGAGATTCGAGACGCTGGAACACATCTAGCTCTACAGGATGATCTGGTGCAGCACTTGTGGGCGCGCAAGGGCAATGGCAATGCCGATAATGGCGATGCCAATGCCTAGTACGATTTGTTTTATTTGCTTGTATTGTTGAACTATTTATTTGTGTATGGATTTGTACGTTAAACTATTTATTTATGTGTGAATTTGTATGTTAAATTATTTCTATGTGTGAATTTGTATGCCAAAAAGGGCCGGCCTTTCTTTATGCCGAAATAAGGCCGCATCGCCGGCTGGGCGGTTCACGGCTGGTAAACGCGCCCTCCCAGGGTTCGGTTTCGCGCCGTTTCGCGCCGCGGCGGCCCAGAAAAGGCGGCGTTTTGGCCCCTGGGGGGGCACAACGGCTGGAGATGCCCTTACTACTGTGTAAACCTGCAAGGAGGTGGACTCCCGAGCACACATGATGTGTCTTTGGTGCTCCCTAGGAGCGAGATGTGCTGCAACAAACCTAAGACAGCACTTGTCGCGGCCGATTAGACGGATCGACACTGATCATCAACTATTCCGAATGCTCATCATTCATCAAGGTATTTTCGCAATCCTACAAGCAAACTCAGCTTTTTCCTGGCACGGATTTGTTTGAGCTTATTTTGGCTTTTTGGCTTTTGGAAGGCAAAAGATTTGGATCATTGTTTTTGGCATCCAAAATCCAAAAAACACCTATTTAGGTGTTTTTCTGGCTTATAAGCCAAAACAAAAAAGCCAAAATAAGCACAAACAAAAAGGTCCTGTCGGAACAAGGGAGCACCGATGCCTAGTCTAGCCGCTCTTGTGTATGGCGGAAAGGCGATTGGGAGATCCGGCTGTTTTTTTCTGCGAGGCAGGAAAGTCGAGCCGAACGATATTCGATCGGCGCCTTTTTATTTTTCGACGAGGAAACATGGTGCACCGGCTTTGAAAGCGGTGACCGATGGACGGACCAAGTGGCAAGTGTCTGTCACAGTTCTTGTTGCCACACGCCTCTTCCTCCCTTGTCTTTTCACGCCCATCATGGCCGCCGGTTGACGCCCGGCTCCCTTCGCTTTTTTTCCCATCGTCACGGACGGAGGTATCGAGTGGACAGGCATTCAAGCAGAGATCTATGCAAAAATAAATAAACTGGCAGCACGAGACATGTCCGTCCCGCCACAGCCATTTCCATTGGTGTAGCCGTAGGTGCTTTGATTAGAGCATCTCCACCGGCGCGTCCAACTCCGCTCCCAATCGATGTTTTGGGCGCGCCGGCACCAAATTCCCCCCAGCGGCGCGCGCAGTACGAAAAAAGTTGCCGGCACGTCCCGAAAGAATGTCTGGCAACCCCGCTTCGCGTCCAGGTTCTAGGGACGCAAGCGGGCGTGCCGGCAACCGCGGGAATGCGAGCCACGTCGGATCCTGACGTGCGGGACCGACTCGTCAGCCACACAATGTCCACAGTCAGCGCAACTCTAGAAGCTCAGGCGGTGGCGCGCACGCGTCGTCGTCGTCAATGCGCGTGGCAGACGAGCCGGTGGCGGCGTTAATGCGGCCATCGGCCACTTCCGCTCCCCGCCGTCTTTAAAACGGCACCTGGGGCGCCTCTCCTCTCCATTCAACTTCCACCATATCCACCATGCCTGGCGCCCGCAAGCCGCGACTGGAGAGGACCGAGGAGGAGATGCAGCGCCGCCTCCTCAACGAGGAGAGTATGATGGGGCAGGCGTTCACCCGCGAGATGCGGCGCGAGGAGGAGGCCCATGAGCTCCGAGAGAGGGCTCGCCGCCATGCGCAGCTCGAGGCGGAGCTGTTCGTGCGCCGTCTGATAATCCCCAAGAGCAAGGAATCACTGTAGCACAATTCGATAAGTATTTGAGTGTCGAACCCACGAGGAGCTGAAGGTAAACTATCTATTCTCTAAAGCCCTATAACCCTCTTATATGGCCTTTTATGCAAAGCAATAAATTTAAATATGAAAGGAACTAACTAATGGAAGCAAGTGATGTGGAATGGGTTTATCTAGTAACAAGTTTCTCAATCAAGTTTCAAACGCAAGTTTCTTAGAGCAAGTTTCTCTCAGCAGTTTTCTCAAGCAAGTTTCTCAAAGTAGCAAGTATCAAATATCTCAAGTAGCAAATATCTCAAGGGAGCAAATGTTCTAGCAATTGTTATTTCATTCGTGTGGTTGTCACAATTAGTGAAGCACATGTTTCAGTCTTAATTGTTTCTTCTAGGAAGGAGCCATAAATAGGTGTAGCCAAGTAAATGAGCAAATTACACAACTCTTATGATGGATCTCATGGCCAAGTAAATGTGCAGCACAAGAATTATTAAGACATAATTGTCCCACCATAGCCTTAAGTTCTAGGGTCCCCCATATATATCCCCCATAATGTAACTTCAAGTCTCAGACCACGGTTTCTGTCTTAGTACTCCGACCCGTCCTACTCAATCCATTACACTACGGTGATCACCTTACATGCATTCCCCAATATATGCGTGCACTCATACATTGTACATCAAGACAATCATAAAAGATAACAAAACTTGTATGCAACCAATCAACGAACTATTTCACTATTGCCATGAACAAATCACTTCTCAAACATAGATGGGGAGACACAATAGATCAAGGGAATAGTATATTGCATCATATATCATGTTTGCCAAGAGTTTACAGTGGAGAGATGGAGATGATCTTGCTGTAGATGTTGATGATGAACACGCCGGAGGGGGGTGGAGCCCTCCGGAGGTGATTCCGGCGGCGTTTCCCCCCTCCGATCTTCTCCGGCGGCAGCCTTCTGACTCTCTGTTTCGTGGTTTTGTGTTTCTCCGCCGCCTCCTCGCGAAACTCCTCGGGGGACTATTTTTATAGACGTTTTTAGGTCAAGACGAAGCCACGGAGACGAAAACGGACGGCATCGGAGCCACGAGGAATAAAAGAGGTGGTCCCACACGGCCAAGGAATCTGGCCGCGTGGGACCATCTATTTTCTTCCTCGGACTTCCTTTTTCGCGGATCCTTGGCTCGTACGTCTTCTTATTTCCAAATATTGGGCCCCGTAAAATATTAGGTCATTTGGACGTCGTTTGGTCCCTGAAAGTCAAAAACATGGAAAAAGGGGTTTTCTGGTTCTGCAGGGTTAATTCCAAATAAATGGGGAAACTGTGAATTATCCCCTAAAATCATTATAAAACATAAATATAACCCATATATGATGCAAATAAGTTGGAATATCAAGTAATAAAATGTAAAGTTCATGTATGCATTTTACATGCATCAACATCCCCAAGCTTAACCAATACTCGTCCTCGAGTATGAAGGTGATAAAACTAACATGGACTTTGCATTTTAATACCATCAATGGATATCAAAGATGATTACTATTGCTACATAGAGTCAAATGATTCATTCTTCAAAGGAGTAGCAATATGCAAGATAGATTATGAAGTGATATCAAGTATTTAATGCAACGATGTTCAATGATAATTCACAAAGTGTAACATGAAAGAAAGTACTATGGACCACATGTATGCATAATGAAAAGTAAGAACATCCTATAATGGTCATAGAGTATTCATGAAAATCTGAATATAAAAGGTGGACACTTTGGAAAGATATATAAATGAGTAGGGTAAAGCATGAATAAGTTTCATCTAACTTCCAAACTCTTCTACTTAAGTTAATGATTGCAATGTGGTAATCCTTGGTGTCAAGCTCTCATTACCCCTATCATAGCATCTTGAATGATTAAAGTTTAAAGTGAAAGCAAATATGAGTAGTGTGCTTGACAAAGTATAGGTTGAATGTCTCATGCCCCTTGAATACAAGTACCTACACCATGGTGTTACTCAACTTGGGAAACAAAGTAAGTTCAAGTTAAATATCATTGTAAGTAATAATAGCATCATTAAGAGCGTCAACTGGGGTACCTCTTGTCCCAGGATATGGAACAAGCCCATATCAAAATGACAAGACAAACAAACAAAATGAACAATCTCAACACCCTTTTTATTTACCATTGGATAGCTTTTTATTATAAGGTGTATCACTGACGGTTCACCATAGTATGTAAGTAAATTTCCACCATGAATGATGCATGGCTTAGATTAGCGGCCCAGGCGTCTCTCTAACCATTTATACAAACTCATTTAAACTTGCTTTGTCTCCACATTTATTTCACCCATGATAAGCATCCATAAACAAAAGTACATGATATCAACTAAATAAAATGAAGAGCATGTTGAAAGCTTGCCATGTGACAGCACATATGAGCTAACTCTCAACCCAAGACATTTGTCAAGCCCACAACATCATAATTTTAATCACAATGGGTCATGTTTATTTAATGCAATAAAAGTAAAGTGTGCATCAAGTTCGTGAGAGCTCTATAACCAACTTTTCCCATGACAATCAACAACATAAGCATTTTCATTCAGAGGTATAGATAACACAAATATCATGATAATCATACTCGGAATAGCATAAAGCTAATAGGTAGATATGGTGGACTCACTGGAAAAACTTTGGTTGAAGGTGTTGGAAACAAGTTTTTACTTGTTGGAATTTTTGGGCTAGCAAGAGGGAGAAAGTTGACCGTCTAAATGCATGCATGAGTGTCCATAGAACTAACCAATCCATGTTAAACAAAGTAAAGTAACATTCAGCATCAAAACATGAATAAAAGATAGCTCTTGATAAAACACTTGCATATTAACACTCATTAACAAAGCATATGAATCATGCAACTATATGTATCTTTTTGAATCAACTTAAACATCCCTTTCCCAATCTTTTAATAGCATCCAACTTAATTCAACCCAAATTTCCAGTACCTCTTTCATATATAAATGATGGTGGTGGTCTCACAAAATAAAAATCAAACCAAAATAAAAAGCAAACAAAAGACGCTCCAAGTTTATGCGATAAGGTGCATTGATCGAAAAACAGAAGTTAGACGTGTGCAAACCGAGAGTGTGTAGGTCCAGTGGGGTTGTCTTCACATCCCCAAGCTTATGGTCTTCACCATCCTTGGATAGCTCTTGGTGCATCTCCTCTAATCCCTGTGAAAAAACTTCAAAACACCGTTTCTCCCATTTCTTTTCTGTGGGGTGACATTAGTAGTGATAGACAAATAGATTTCTTGCTGCATATAATCCTTAGACAAAAATTCATATGAATGTCCAGAAAGTGTATAATGTTGTATGCCTACTTATAAACTCAATTGGATCAAAAAGATTCAAGTTAAAAGTTCAAAAAATGCATCAAACAAAATGGGACAGAATCTGTCCAGAAAAACAGCAGCAGCAAAACGTATTTTTCTACCCTACTTAACTTTGTCGAAAAATTCCGAAAAATTCATGCATACAGAGGATGAAAAGTTGCAACTACAGTTCAAATATCAGCTCATTCGGAGTTACAGAATAAGAATTAAAAATCATACCGTGCACAGATTCGTGCAGGAATAAAATCTCCGAATGCTATAAGCAACTTTTTCAAACCAAAATGGGTAAAACTTGGCACTTTATTAAAAATTCCAGAAACTAAACTAAAAACTAAGTCTCTTGTTACAGCAAGAGGACACAAAGAAAATCACAAATAAAAACAACCGGGTTGCCTCCCGTAAAGCGCTTTCTTTATAGCCATATAGCTAGGCTTCTTACTTGGTATCAAGATGGTTGGAGTGAGGTGGCTTGGCATCCCCAAGCTTAAATTCTTGTACTTATTTGATATATGTAGGGTGAGCCTAGGGGTAACATCCCCAAGCTTGAGTGTTTGTCCCTCTTGATATTTGTTCATCACCCTCAACTCTTCCACTTGAAAATTCTCTTTACACAAAACTCATCATAAAACTTGATTAGAGGGGTTAGTGTCTCCATAAATTAAATCCACATAAGTACAGAAAAGACATATCATGAGTTGATTCTAAACATTAACTAATGTTACTATGGTTGTGTATTGTTCTTTGATCCAAAGAACCACACAAAACACAAGTAATGAGAGTAATGCAAAATAAAGACAGAATCTGTCAAAAACTGGACAGCCCGTAAAGAGTGAATTTTCAGAGGCACTTACGTTGCTCAAATCAGAAAACTTTGAACTAATGAAATGTGTAATAATAACTGAATATTGCTGACGTGAAATTTCAGGTCAAAATTCCTTTTCTGTGATTTTTAACATTTTTCGCAGTAAAGCTTAGGAATCTGTTTTCTGGACAGCAAATTACTATTGTTTGATCCTACCTCTCAAAAGAGGTTATTCTTTCCATAAATATGAAAAATAAGATACAAAGGTGATGTTACAGTAGTAAACAAGCACCTTGACTCAAAAACCGAAAATCAAACTGAAGAAATCAAAAAGAAGCAAAACCAAGAAAGGTTCAAGAGAAACAAACAAAGAAGAAAGAAAATATTTTTGTTGTTTTTGATTTAGCAAAAAGGCAAAAGAAGAAGCAAATATATACAACATAAACACTCTTTTTATTTGGTTTTAGCTTTGGGAAAAGTTTTAATGATAGAGACTTTGCAACGGTTCCATTGGCATGAACAACACATGTTCAAGGTCGACCCCAACTTCTCCATTACTCATCCTTCTCATTTACTTTCCCAAATTTTATATAAAATGAAAATCTTAAACTAATTGTCACAAAACAGTAGGTAAAGATATTTTACATGTTGTAAAGATATAAAGGTGTGTTCAAACCGAATAGGAAGTTAAAGCATAAGGAACACACCACAGAATATTAAACAATTTACTTTTAAGTCTAACTCTCTTCCTATGCATTGGAATTTTATATATGAATAAATAACAACAAATTTGAGGTAACCAATGCATATAATAATCAATAGCTTGCATTTTAAATAACATAGAAACATAAAGGGGATTCTTATCTCTCCCTCTCTCATAATAGTTGCAAGCATTAAAGTTAAACATAACCACATAGTTTTGAATAGAATCACCACATAAAGACTTATCATCTAATGAGCATAATGGATCATCAAACTCAATTAAATCACTTTCATCCTCAATAGTAGGGGGACTAAAAATACCATATTCATCAAAACAAACTTCCCCAAGCTTAAGGTTTTCCTTAGCATTAGCAATAAAGGTGTTCAAAGAATTAGTACTACCACAAACATGATTGTTATGCAAATAAAATTTAATTTTCTCCTCAAACACTTCATGTCCTAACTCAAGATAGATATTATACAATTCTATAATTGTTTGGTTGTTTTCCATTTTATAATTTTTTTGTGTTTTAGATTTATATGTTAGTATGCAATGCAAACAAGAATAAAAGCTTAGCACAACGCTCCCCGGCAACGGCGCCAGAAAAGTGCTTGATAATCCCCAAGAGCAAGGAATCACTGTAGCACAATTCGATAAGTATTTGAGTGTCGAACCCACGAGGAGCTGAAGGTAAACTATCTATTCTCTAAAGCCCTATAACCCTCTTATATGGCCTTTTATGCAAAGCAATAAATTTAAATATGAAAGGAACTAACTAATGGAAGCAAGTGATGTGGAATGGGTTTATCTAGTAACAAGTTTCTCAATCAAGTTTCAAACGCAAGTTTCTTAGAGCAAGTTTCTCTCAGCAGTTTTCTCAAGCAAGTTTCTCAAAGTAGCAAGTATCAAATATCTCAAGGGAGCAAATGTTCTAGCAATTGTTATTTCATTCGTGTGGTTGTCACAATTAGTGAAGCACATGTTTCAGTCTTAATTGTTTCTTCTAGGAAGGAGCCATAAATAGGTGTAGCCAAGTAAATGAGCAAATTACACAACTCTTATGATGGATCTCATGGCCAAGTAAATGTGCAGCACAAGAATTATTAAGACATAATTGTCCCACCATAGCCTTAAGTTCTAGGGTCCCCCATATATATCCCCCATAATGTAACTTCAAGTCTCAGACCACGGTTTCTGTCTTAGTACTCCGACCCGTCCTACTCAATCCATTACACTACGGTGATCACCTTACATGCATTCCCCAATATATGCGTGCACTCATACATTGTACATCAAGACAATCATAAAAGATAACAAAACTTGTATGCAACCAATCAACGAACTATTTCACTATTGCCATGAACAAATCACTTCTCAAACATAGATGGGGAGACACAATAGATCAAGGGAATAGTATATTGCATCATATATCATGTTTGCCAAGAGTTTACAGTGGAGAGATGGAGATGATCTTGCTGTAGATGTTGATGATGAACACGCCGGAGGGGGTGGAGCCCTCCGGAGGTGATTCCGGCGGCGTTTCCCCCCTCCGATCTTCTCCGGCGGCAGCCTTCTGACTCTCTGTTTCGTGGTTTTGTGTTTCTCCGCCGCCTCCTCGCGAAACTCCTCGGGGGACTATTTTTATAGACGTTTTTAGGTCAAGACGAAGCCACGGAGCCACGAGGAATAAAAGAGGTGGTCCCACACGGCCAAGGAATCTGGCCGCGTGGGACCATCTATTTTCTTCCTCGGACTTCCTTTTTCGCGGATCCTTGGCTCGTACGTCTTCTTATTTCCAAATATTGGGCCCCGTAAAATATTAGGTCATTTGGACGTCGTTTGGTCCCTGAAAGTCAAAAACATGGAAAAAGGGGTTTTCTGGTTCTGCAGGGTTAATTCCAAATAAATGGGGAAACTGTGAATTATCCCCTAAAATCATTATAAAACATAAATATAACCCATATATGATGCAAATAAGTTGGAATATCAAGTAATAAAATGTAAAGTTAATGTATGCATTTTACATGCATCACCGTCCCGAGCAGGCGAGCTCTTCCGAGCGCCACCGGCGGCACCTCTGCCGTCGCGGGGTTTTCTTGCAGCTGCGGCGAGCTCTTCCCGCGTGGTGCAACCGGCGGCACCTCTGCCTCCTACCGTTCTGTCGGTCGAGGAGGTGGAGGAGTACCTCCGCCACAACTGCAGGTTCCAGAGGGGTGGGTGTTGAACCCCGTCAGGGTGCTGGTGGCGCCGCCGCTCAGTGGACGTGCCCACGCCGAGTACATCACGGCGCGGTGGAGGGACCTGCCCTATGATCAGCGTTGTGATCTCTTCGACTCCGCGTCGGCGCCTCACTGGAACGCCGTCATTCACGCGAAGCACCAGGCGCGTCTCGGCTCCTTCTTCCTCCCAAGTGGGATGAGGGAGCCACGACCGGCGTGGTTTCACTCGGACGACGAGCGTGCCCGCTCTTCGTCCGACGACGAGCTACCCGATCTCCCCTTGCCACCACCGGCAGCGGCGCCGACGCCCGCACCACCGGCACGTGGAGGACGACGACGACGGTGACTGGGGCGAGCCGAAGTGGGAGGGAATGCAGGCCGCCATCGAGGCCTCCCTCCGCCACCGCCAGATCAAACCCCACCACGCTCGACGATGACGGCGGCGATGGTGATCCGGAGTGGGAGGGAATGCAGATGTTCCTCAAGGCCGGATCCGCCGCGGGTGAAACCAGAAGCCTCAGGGACGGCGACGCAGATGAAACTTCGTCCTCACGAGCCGGAGATCATCGTCGCCGGGACTAGCTTCCTTCTCGAGTGCCTCCCTCCGCCGCCGCTAGATTTAGGGTTTAGTTTAAATTTAGTTAAATTCCGTTTAAGTTTGTTAAATTTCGTTTAAGTTTGTTAAATGTCTTTCAAATTCAATGAAATATCGCCGGTTCGTCCATATTCAAGTCTTTTTTTTTCATCAAAAACCTATTGGCAGCGACTAGTGAGGGGCGACGCTCCCAAAACGCGGCAACGCTTGCCGGCGCGTCCAACAGCGCCTGTCCGGCAACGTTGCCGGACACTGTTTTGGGCGCGCCGGTGGACTGTAGTCGATGCCCTCCTCATACGTAGAATAATCCCTAGTATGTACGTGCTGTGTATAGACTACGTAGACAGAGCTATGTAAGACTGTAACTACTCCTAACGTTGCGTTGCTGTCAGCAGTCAGCTACACTATGCAGCAAAACACTGTACATGCATGCAGCAGTGTCCCAGCCTTCAAGGCCTCAACCTCCCCGCCAGCGTGTGTCGTGTACACACAGCTGATACAGAGGCGAGGCTCGGCCGGTAGCGACCATGCAGGTTTACCTTTGGTGAGTAGAGCCGCAGTGTCTAGTCGACGGCACGCCTCTGGAGTCTGGACGCACCGTCGGCGTCGTCGTCGTCGATACAGAGCAGCTTCGTCGTCGCCTGGCGCGTGATGCCCTTTTGCCGCGCACAAAGAAAAGGACATGGAGCTGCTGCCTGCCCGCCCCACAGTTACACCGTGATCGAACGGAAACTCAAAAAGACGCGCGGCAGCCAGCGCATGGAGATCGTTATGGCATGATTACCTCGTAAGTGGCTCTGTGCTGTGAGCGGTCAGCCAACGCGTGCTCGGGAGAGTAATGATGGTCTCCTAATTGGTGTTAAAATATACTCACTCCGTTTCAAAATAGATGACTTTCATTTGTCTACATACGGATGTATGTAGATATCTTTCAGTGTGTACATACATCCATATGTGGATATATGGAAGTCAAGTAATTTGGAACGGAAAGAATAATACCTAGCCCTTTCCATCAGTTCGAATTTTTGGGATTATTGGCTAGTGCATCAATTTAATATGGTATCAGAGCCAGGTAATATCAAGTTCAAGCCCCGGCTAACGCGCTATTTAATAAAAATAGTTGCGACATCCCATCTACCCCACGTCTAAGGTCTTACCATTTGTCCAGCCTAGACGTGAGGGGAGTGTTAAAATATAATACCTAGTCCTTTCCATCAGTTCGGATTTTTGGAATTATTGGCTAGTGTATCAATTTAATAATTGGGACTGCTGCTTCGCTGTTTTCTTGCTGATACACCATGGACATGGATCATGGGCCGGTCGTCTCTACTACTCCTACCGTATAAGGGGGACAATCGGAACTAAACACTCCAACGGCCGTGCAGGGGTGTACGTAGTTATGTTCTTTTGGACTAGAGGCCGGCCGCTGCCTCTCTCATCGAGTTGCAGCGAACTGTTCTGCCTCGTCGTCGTTCCTGTGGATGATGCAAATGCAACGAAGGGTGTATGTACATTGTACCAGACAGAGAGCGAGCGAGCCATGAATGTTAAGCCGGAGTGGCACCGCATGTGCGGCGGGAGGGCACAGGAGACTCCTGGGCTGGGCTCCGTCCTGCCTGCCCGGGCCTCTAGACATTAATTCAGATCCTTGATACAAGGTAATGTGGGGTTACTGCTTCTTGTCGTACGTGGTCCTCTGGATACTGGTATCATAAACTGTATGTAGTGTAGGGTTCATCTTTGGTTAGACGTGTTTTAACGGTGGAATTAACGAACCGTAGGTCGCTCGGTTCCATGTCAATCAACTAAATTAAGCAGCATCTTGGCAAGCGTGCTGTCCCAAATCCTAAGCTTCCTCTGGTAACCGCTTGTAAACTAAAACTAGCTCCTCTTGCTGTTTTGGACAGACGACAGATTCCGCAATGGTTGGTGCATTGGGATACCATGACGGCGGATGAAAAGCTACTTGGGAAGACACTGACTTCATGATCAAGACGTTCCCTGTGTTGAAGCCATGATGTCTTGTGTCGAGGGGGGAGTACTGTCAGGCCTCTGCATCTACTACAGCACGGCCCTGCCTCTCCGACAGTCATCAAGGGCTGGGATCCATCCTTAACGCTTCGTTGCTATCCAACGGCTGAGAATCATTCAATTCCTTGACCGTTGTTTTAGTCTTAACCCGCATCTTAATGATGTTGTTTCGTTGTAATAAAGGTACTAAGCAAAACTCTTAGAGTGGTCCTGCTCTTTCGATATAAAAGAGCAGGAGTGAGAGGTTGGGAGACACGCTAATAGAACCCTAGTACTCCCTCCGATCCATATTAGTGGGTATAGATTTGTCTAAATTCATATGTATCTAGTTAAGTATTTAGACTAGATACATGTGTATCTAGACAAAATTGTGCCCACTAATATGGATCGGAGGGAGTATTATTTTCCATGTATTTGTCTTTTATTTTCCCGTCGTAATTTTGCTCATCCGAGCTTCGTTTCCTCGGTCGTCTCCTACCTCTGAATTCTTGGCTGTTGGTGACCGCCGGTCGCCGGAGTGGGGATTGGGGCGGTTCCACGCGAGGGTGAAATTTCACCGTGGCAGTTGGACCTTCGCGCGCTTGCTCTTCTTGTCCAGCGCGCTGCACGCAACGCGCTACATATGCAGCTTTTAGTCCAGCTTCGTCGTTTTTACAGCACCCTGGCTTATAGAGCGTCTGCCGGAGCCCGCGCGTGTTAAAAAACAGTTATTTAGAGTGTGCGGCTTATTTCAGGCGTATGTTGGGTGTATGTACGAGCGAGCGTACCAGACAGAGAGCGAGCCATGAATGTTAAGCCGGAGTGGCACCGCATGTGCGGCGGCCGGCGGGAGGGCACATGGCCACAGGAGAATCCTGGGCTCCGTCCTGCCTGCCCCGCGGCCTATACGCATTAACAAGCCCACGGCCGGAGTGCATCGGATGCCGCTGGCGCGCGGGCGGGCTCGCCTTTCTCTTACTCTGAACGAATGTAGCGAGGATGGACGTCGTGACATACATGCACATGATGTGCAGCGCAGGGAGTGGCAGGCGCCGCGCCACGACGCCTGCTGGAGCTATGCAGGCGAGGCCGGAGATGTCTGTGTAGTACGACGGGCTCGATGCATCATGCATGCCCTGCTGCTCCATCTGTCCCCGTTTCGTCCCGTTGTTCACGGATCCGCATGCATCTCCTCAGATGATCAAAACCGGTCGTGTTGTTTTATGGTGATCCAAATTCGTTTATACTGATGAAGTTCAACTTGTGACGAAGGAGGTACGGTACGGTACGGATCGTTTTCGGGTCGGACTGCAGCCGACCTAGGGTTTTATGCCACCATATATACATGTTGTAAGCCGCCGGTTGGGATAAGTCGCATTGTGTAAATCCCCGGCGTTTGTAACCTCACCCGATTATAGTGAAGTTTTGCTGGCTGGCGTCCGTGGTTTTTTCTCCTCCATTGTTGGAGGGATTTTCCACGTTAAAATCTCGTGTCCCCATTGGTTTGATCGTTCCGCACTTCATTGTTTCTTTGCTATCGTTTATAACACGTCGACCAATTTTTTCTGTAGTCTGTACTCCCCTTGTACTATACAGTGCTCAGTGTTGTACGTAAGGGTTAGAGGAGTGTAATAAGTCGCTAGCTGTATAAAACTCAGTTTGCTAGCACTAGGATACTTCATTGCATACAAAAAAATGGACCAGGGAGGTTGACTCCCTGCATGAAACTGTTGACGAGTAAAATCGAACCCTCGCGCGCTTTCATTCCCTGAAGCATCCAAGCCAGTGTGCGAGCACAAGCGCGCAGTTACTCCTCAGGCGAAGGGTAAAGAACAGCACTTACTGAGGAGAATGTTGTAAGAAGGAACTATTTTATTTATTTCGCGGGAAGAATGTAAGAAGAAGGAGCATTGACGAAATTTCAAAAAAAAGAAAGAGCATTGACGACGAGTAGGTGCGCGGCGGAGTATGATGTGATGTGATGTCCCTCCCATGCAGGGCGCGATGCTCCTCAAATTGGATCCCGTGCCGGTCGCAGACGCACTGTTTGCGTGCCTAGTATGTTCCTCAAATTAAATTCCGTCCCTACTGCATGTCTGCATGCTCTATGCTACGCTTAAATAATGAAACTCATTCGACGGCATCGGCACGCGATCGTAGTAGCGCCACCGCGTACTGCTCTACGCGCGTCGGTGGCCGGCCCCGGCAACATCCACGAAAGCAAAAGTAATGGCGCTGCGTTTTCAGGCTTCGCGCTGCTCGTCCCATCTTTTTGTCAGGAGCCCAACTCAACGAAACCAAATTGCATAAAGTTTCTAATGAACCACAACGCTTTCTTGTTCTGGTGATTTGACTAGCTATGGAGAGTTTTTGTGCTCTGCAAAGATGCAACCACATTTTTTCCTGACAAAATGGGAAAGAGAAGGAGGGGCACTGAACTGGTGTTTTTTTGTTGTTGTTGAGGGAAACTGAACTGGTGGTGGAGCCGAGAAAAGGAAATTAGAGGGCGAGATGGGCCACGTTGGTGACGGATTCATGCGGAGCAAACAGAATTCCCAGCCTTTTGTGTGATCTACGTTCAAGATAAGGCCTTCTTGCCTTTTTTAGCTGGGCCATGGGATGTGGGCATTCTTGTTCAGTAAGTAGGCAACCCGAAGCCGCGGTGCGTTGAAATCTCGGGTGAGATCAAAAAACAGCAGCCCACGCGTTGTATAGGGCCGTGTTGTGGTGAATGCATGCATAGGCCGCTAAACCAGTCATCAGAGCTGCGGGAAGAGCTCACAAACTTTTTTTTTATACGAGAGCTCACAAACTTGAAGTCAATTACATAGTGAGTTACGCTAAAAAAAAAAAATTACATCAGACCGGTAATGAGTGTGTAATTTAGTACCGGTTAATTCGCCCCGGGGTGGTTTGTTCGGTGACATGAGGTGGCCCACTGTCGCTAGATGACGCAGCCCTCACACGATGACCCCAGAGTGTAAATCTCTCACCTCATATCTCTCTACACAAAAACATAGAAGGAAAGGCAGCCACCCGACCCTTACCTCTCCGGGCTTCCGCCATATAATCCCAGCCACACCACATACAATTATTTCATCCGTCACATTCGCCGGCTGCATCTCTCTTCATTTCATGTAATCCCAACCCTTGAGTGGCTAGCTCTCTTACATACCCTGCGCGGTCGCATTGATCATGCAAAGCTAGGAGCGAGGCACGGGCGAGTTTTTTCCTGCCCGACATGTGGATCTGCGTGTTGATCCATCTCGTTTGTTTCAATCTATCGGAGACAAGAAAATCAATACAATATATACGCAGGAGCACTGACCAAGAGGGAGTTTCTTATTCGTTTCGCTTGATTTTCTTTCGCAGATCGACTCAGCATTCCCTTGGTGGGTTTTCATTTTCCTTTTTGGTCGTTCTAGAGTCTTTCTCCACTTATTATTTCCGTTTAATCTGCTGGTTCCAACAACCCAGGTGGAGCAGTTCATGCGCTCATGTCGGCTCTCCTAAATTTAAGTTTACCGCTGGTACACCAGTGTAAACTTATTATATGTACCGTGCGCGGGTGTGTGTGGAGTAATCAATCCGAATAATTCATCTACATGCCTGTTGCAATTAGTTTTTGGACATGGGGAAACTTAAATAGATATAATTACACTTAATTTTATACTTCATTAGTTTTTCTCATATCATGGTTTTAACAAATATATGCCGTATACTTAGTTAGCATTTTTAACTATATAATATATTCCTAGTTGTTTCCATTATATAGTTGTAATGTGTATTATTGAAAACATATCCGAGTTATGCAAAATGATTTTCCTTTGTGAAATATTGTTCTTAACAAGATCCAAAATCATTTTGAATGTGAAAAAAGGAAAATAAATGGAAGGCTCTTTGTTGTTCTTACAATTGAGAAATTATATAATGTATATGAATATTATTGTGTCGATTTTCTTCTCTATTTAGTATTATTAAACATTTTGGTAGATATTTCAATCCATATGGCTATGTAAGAAAATATATAGAAACTTCTGGAGTATGAATTGAAGAGTTGACATGATCATTACTTGGTCAAATGCGTCTTACAAGTTATGGTAGATTTAGTAATAAGTTGATAATATCTTGATGATTTATAGTTGTTAGTGAAATAGCATTTCTTATAGTAATCACCAACTCTAATGGTGTGGATAGATAGATTCCTAATGTTTACCTCTACTCTAATGTATACCTCTGATTTACTCTGCGTTGGGTGGTTTGGTTTAGTTGGGCGACATGCCAGGTGAGTACGTGGGCGCAGGGATCTGCCATTAATACGATCCTCGATGCAAGGTAAGTGGGGGTACTTCTCGTACGTACGTGCTCCTCTGGATACCAGTACCCAAACTCTAGGCTTCGTCTTTTTTTCTTGAGGTCAATGCTTCGTCTTTCGTTAGCACTTAGAGCATCTCCACCGGGGTCTCCAATGGGGTGTCCGGCACCCCCAATTGAGGTTCAATTGGGGGTGCCGAACACATGTCCGCCCAAGTGAACGATGTAGCCCACAGCGGTCCTCCCCAAAGGTCCCCCTTCAAACGGTCCTAATTTTAAGCATTAGATAAAAAACCTTGCGGGCACAGGAACCGCCGCCGGTTCACCTTCGCGTCGCGTCGGAACACGGCGGTTTGTGTGGACGTGCAACCGCCGCCGCGTCGTAGTAGTATTTTAGTATTTGAGCCTCTTCTCCTCTCGGGTCCGCCTCCTGTTTGCCCGGCCAATGGACCGGCCCTGAACACCTAAGAGGGCATGTACGTTAGATGTTACACTGCAATATGTTAAGTAGTAGTATCTATGATATGATTTGCGCATGCATCGAGGGCTATCGATAGACTCTAGCCGATAATTACATATGCTAGATCGAATCACGTCGGACGCGAGACGTTTACCCACATGGTTTTATTTTTATTTTTATTTTCGAGGTGATTTCCGGCCTTCTTTTTTCCATTTGGTATATACTACCTCCGTTCCGTATAAGAAGATATATACAATTTGTCAAAATTCAAACCATCTATTTATAAAAACACCAATAATTATAATCAGGGAGTACTGTATTGCATTAGTGGCAATTTGCAATCGCATGCATTTACCCATACGTACGCCCTGCGGGATGGTGTGGTTTGGTTGGGCGACATGCCAGGTGGGTTTGGTCAGATACGTACCGTTACGTGGGCGCAGGGATCTGCCATTAATACGATCCTTGATGCAAGGTAAGTGGGGGTACTTGTCGTACGTGGTGTCGTGGTCCTGTGGATCCCGAACTGCTGGGTTCATCATTGGTCTGACGTGCTTAACGCTTACGGTGGAAATGACGAACCGTAGGTGGCTCGGTTGGATGCATCTCGGATGAGTGGCAAAAACATGGGCCGCAAGCTCATGACCTGTCCAAGTCGTAACTTATCTCCATCCCACGGCCACGGAGCAAGCATGGCGTCGGGCGTCGGCGCATCGGATGCCGCTGGCGCGCGGGGGCTGGGCGGGTTTGCCTTTCTCTTCCTCTGAAGAGAATCGAGCGAGGACGGGCGCCATTGCGCCGCGACGCGTGCTGGAGCTATGCAGTGAGGCCGCAGATTTCTGTGTAGTACGACGACGGGGCTCTGTACGCGATGCTGCTCCATCTGTCCCCGTTCCATCCCGTTGTTCACGTACGGATCGGCACCTCCTCCGTCCTCAGAGGACCAGCTACACGGCTCAAAATTTTACGCTCGACTAGCTAGGGTATTGTACGTCGAGGAGGAGTTAATCGTGAGCTGTAGAAAACTCAGTTTGTAGGATAGTTCAGTGGATACAAAAAGACGGTCCAGGGAGTCTGACTCCTTGCACGGATGCATGCATGGCCGCGGTAACGGACGGTGCACGAGAGGCCCTATCTTTACTACTCACTCCGTCCAAAAATAAGTGTCTCAAGTTTGTCCAAAAGTGAATGTATCTATACATGAAACATGTCTACACTACCGGAAATCACGAATTTGCCGTGCGGAAAACGGCACGGCAAAGGCACCTCGGAACATGGCAAAGGCTTTGCCGTGCCAAATCGCACGGCAAATATCACACGGCCTAATAGCTGTCGGTAAAGAATGTTTGCCGTGTTCCTTCCCAAAACAATCACGGCAAAGCCTTTGCTGTGTTCTTTTTGAACAAAGCACGGCAAAGATCTGTCAGAGAGGGTCAACCCTCACCCCGGGTCAACTAATCTTTGCCGTGATCCCTGCCCAGCCAAGCACGGCAAACACGACTTCTTTGCCGTGATCCCTGCCCAGCGACGCACGGCAAACACTACTTCTTTGCCGTGCTCCTTTCTCAGCACTGCACGGCACACGTTTGCCCTTTGCCGTGTGCTTCTCCTGAAAAAAACGCACGGCACAGAGCCGATGGTAGGAACGATGCCTCAGCCCTTTGCCGTGTGCATTGGCCTGCACACGTTTGCCCTTTGCCGTGTGCTTCTCCTGAAAAAACGCACGGCACAGAGCCGATGGTAGGAACGATGCCTCAGCCCTTTGCCGTGTGCATTGGCCTGCACACGTTTGCCCTTTGCCGTGTGCTTCTCCTGAAAAAACGCACGGCACAGAGCCGATGGTAGGAACGATGCCTCAGCCCTTTGCCGTGTGCATTGGCCTGGGCAGCACGGCAAAGTGACCATTTGGTCATCACTCAGCTTCCAGGTTGCACAGGTGTGCGCCGCGTGTCCTCTTTGCCGTGCGCCCCATCACGGCAAAGATCTTTGCCGTGTGTGTTTACACGGCAAATTGACAATATGGTCCAGTTTTGTTTCTGTTTTTGATTCCATTCCTGCAATTTAAACACATATATATAGCCAATATATCCCAGAATACCCCACGACATCAAATTCAAACCATATAGGGGCCAGATCATACATAATTCACAATTTGAGCACAAACATCACAATTTGAGCACAAACATCACAATTATGACATCCAGGTATCATTATTTACAACAGTACTGATACGGAAGGTCAGTACAACAAATGATGGCATCAAATCATCGGGAAACACATCCATGCCATCGATATCATCCTGCAACGCATCCATGTACAAGTTTAGATGTTTAAATCAATGAATGTGCATATTTTTGATTCTTAGACAAAGTTGCATAGAAGACATGAAGTAAACCATGTACAAGTTGATATATGTTGCATATTTTGGTCACGCTCTTAAATCCAAATTCAAGAATATGCACAAGTTTAGATGTAGTAAACCAAAAGACATGATCTAAGTTAGATGTAGTAAACAATAAGACACAAGTTGATCTATGTGGTAAACCAAAAGACACAAGTGACCATTGGAGATTCATTGATTGGCTATGTCGATCTAAGTGAGACATGAAGTAAGTTTTTGAATGAGAGTGGTAGCAAGTTGAAATGGTAACTAACCTCTACTGGCCTTCCGGTGGCGGAGTAGGTCCTCAACATCATTGAGGAGGATCGTCCTACATGTTTGCAAAAAAATGATGAGTTTGACAACTAGGTGGAAATGGCATAGTCGTGGCATTAAAAGAAAGCTAACTAAAATTTGACAAGTTCAACTAATGGGTAAAATTTGACGAGTTCAACTAATGGGTAAAATTTGACAAGTTCAACTAACTAAATTTTGACAAGTTGAACTAAAGTGGCAATGGCATGGCTAACTAGAGTGACAATGGCATTTTGACAAGTCATGCGAACATACCCATGGCATCCTCCGGACAACGTTAGGGCTGGAGATTTGGGGCTGCCCCTCCGGATTATCTTGGCCACCAAGCGGCGGCGCCATCGAGTGAGATCCACTCGCCGATCCTGGATTCATCTACAACATGAAAAAAGTCTCGCATTACACAAGTAATTTAGTTATAACAATAAGATGCATAGAATGACAAGTTTGAGAACATACCCATGGGAACATCGGTGCAGGCGGTGGAGGGAACATTCCCATGGCAACAGTCCCGTCCCCAGGAGCAAGGCGCTGCATCGTGCCATACATCCACTCCATCATCTGCCTCTGATGCTCCTGCTGCTGCCTGCAATACTCCTGATGCTGCTCCTGCTGCTGGCGCATCTGCTCGTCCTGCCGCCGGATCTGCTCCTGCTGCTGCTCATAGAGCACCTGCTTTTGCCGGAGCTCGTCGACAGCTAGACTCGAAACTCGTGGGCGGGTCTCCACAGCAGGCGCACCGGACGCCCTCCCACGGCGGACCTGGCGTAGAGACGGGACGGTGCGAGGGTCGATGGAGCCGTCACCTATCCACAAGCGGCCATTCGCCGCGCCTTGCCCCGCAAGCACGACAGCCTCGACGTCAAGTGGACTGGTGAGAGGGTCAGCTTCCTCACCGTTGCGCTCCTTGAACTTCTCCCTGTACCCCTTGCTCCGGAGCTCGGCGGTCTGGCTGATCCACATCGACCCTGTCTCAGGATCCGGCGTATCCCTGGTACGCATCTTTTCCCAAACGGCGAAGGGCGAGGGGTCTACGCCGGTCTTCAATTTCTGCAAAGATGGCACGAACATAGGTGAAAAGGAGACGATATTGCAAAAGAGAGCACGAACATAGGTGGATGATACGTCTCCAACGTATCCATAATTTCTGCTGTTCCATGCTTATATTATACCATTTGCTACATGTTTTATATACACTTCGTATCACTTTTATGTATTTTCTGGGACTAACCTATTAACAAGATGCCACAGTGCCAGTTCCCTGTTTTCTGCTGTTTTTGGTTTCAGAAAGTTACTTCTGGAAATATTCTCGGAATTGCACGAAACAAAAGGCCAGGTCCCTATTTTTCCAGCACCATCACGGAGTCCGAAGGAGAGACGAAGATGAGCCAGGAGGTGGCCAAACCACCAGTAGGCGCGGCTGGGCCCACAGCCGCGCCTGGGTGTGGTTTGGGCCCCTCGGGGGTCCGCCGACATCGCCCCTTCGCCTATTTATTCCCCGAGACGCGAAAACCCTAAAACACCGAGCCATTCATCCAGAACATATTCGCTGCCGCCGTCGTCGTCAACCCTAACTCGGGGGTTTCTGAAGCTCTTCCCGGCACCCTGCCGGAGAGGGGAATCATCACCGGAGGGCTCTACATCGCCATGCCCGCCTCCGGAGTGATGCGTGAGTAGTTCATCCTTGGACTATGGGTCCATAGCAGTAGCTAGATGGTTGTCTTCTCCACTTGTGCCATCATGTTTAGATCTTGTGAGCTGCCTATCATGATCAAGATCATCTTATTGTAATGCTACATGTTGTGTTTGCTGGGATCTGACTTATATTGATACCTATGTGGAGCTGAATATTATATTATCATGTCTATGTCATTTGTGATCTTACATGCTCTCCGTTACTTGTTGAAGCCTTGGCCACGTGAATACTTGTAACTCCAAGAGGGGGTATTTATGCATGATAGTTGGGTTCAACCTCTATTTAACCTGGGATAGTGACAGCAAGTTCTAAGGTTGTAGATGTGTTGTTGCCACTAGGGGTAAAACAGCAATGCTTTATTCAAGGATGAATGTATTGTTTACATTACGCACATTACTTAATGCAATTGTCTGTTGCTTGCAACTTAATACTGGAAGGGGTACGGATGTTAACCGGAAAGTGGACTATTTAGGCATAGATGCATGCTGGATAGCGGTCTATGTACTTTGTCGTAATGCCCAAATGAATCTCATAGTAGACACCACAGCTCACACATGCATGTTATATGCACTTATCAATTGTCAATTGCCCAGCTGTAATTTGTTTACCCAGCATGTTAGTTATCTTATTGGAGAGACACCACTAGTGAACTGTGGACCCCGGTCCATTCTTTTACATCTGAAATACAATCTACTGCAATCATTGTTCTCTACTGTTTTATGCAAACAAACATCATCTTCCATTCAATACGTTTAACCCTTTGTTTTCAGCAAGCCGGTGAGATTGACAACCTCACTGTTAAGTTGGGGCAAAGTAGTTTGATTGTGTTGTGCAGGTTCCACGTTGGCACCGGAATCCCTGGTGTTGCGCCGCACTACACTCCTCCACCAACACCTTCGAAGCAAACCTCGTTTTCCTACTGGTCCGATTAAACCTTGGTTTCATACTGAGGGAAAACTTACTGCTGCACTCATCATACCTTCCTCTTGGGGTTCCCAACTGACGTGTGACGTACAAGCATTGTTTCTGACACTATTAACCTAGAGCCACCAGTGGATTAAAGAATGCATTTGCTCACCTCATTTTGTATGCATTGGGAGAGGCTGAGGTTGCCTTGGCGGTGTGTTCCACCCTTGTTCTCCGCCCGCTTTGCCTTTCCCTCCGCGTGTATCTTGAGATACTCCGGGCTAGTCCACCACGCTACCATCGCGAGGTGGCAGTCCTTGTTGTTACCGACGTACGGAGGAGGCACCTACATGCACAGAACACACATATTAATGATATTACACGACGTACGCCTTGTTCACAAACTCCTCGGCCTTATCTCTCCATTCATCACTAAACTCCCACGGACTCTTTCTGCCAGCATACATCCACTCACGGTTCTGTCTCGGATCCATCCTTTAATCGGTACCAAAAAAAACATAAACAATGCTTTCAGTTCAACATGTCACTGAATTTTAACAAAACCATTTTTTACGGCCAAATTTTATCTTTTACAACATGCAAAGGTTCACCTACACTTCTAATGGGTAGGGGCCTATCCCGCCCGAGTACGTGTAGATCGAGTCGTGTCCCACGTTCTACCCCGACCCGAGACGGAATTTCGACAGCACCTCCCCGCTGTTCTTCAGAATACACGTCTCGAGCTTGTCAAGCCGAGAGGGTGTGCATCCGAAGAACAACGGGGAGGTGCTGCCGAAATTCCGTCTCAGGAAGGGGTAGAACATGGAACACGACCCGATCTACACGTACTCGGACTGTCCAACAGGACAACCCGGAAGTGTTACGGTTATAAATATGCAAAGATGGACAATCCTGCATATTTATAAATTTGTAACCCTTCCGGATGGGATCTGACTCGGGTTACGCGACTCGACTGACTTGGTGATCTAGACCAAAATAAACCTATGCAGCAAGAGAGGCGAAAGATGTATACCCTAGAAGCGTGGTCGATCACCGCAGAAGGTCGGGGACGGAACACGGGCACCGAGGCGGCCCTCCTCAGCTGGAGAAGAAGCCCCGTAAACTACGACATCTGAAAACCACAAAAAGAACATATATATAAGAACAGATGTACAACATAAATATCAGCTCCTAAATAAGAGAGTTTACGACTTTACGAGTTTACGACTTTACGACTTTACACTTTACAAGTTTACGACTTTACGACTTTACGACTTTACGAGTTCACGACTTTACGACTTTACGACTTTACGACTTTACGACTTCACGACTTTACGAGTTTACGACTTTACGACTTTACGACTTTTCCTAATCTAACTATATTGCTTGACTAACTAGTGTACCTAGTACTAACTAACCTAACTAACCTAACTAACTAACTATACAAAAATTCACAAGTGTACCTAGTAGCTAAACAACCAAAAATTAATGCAAAACATGATTTTTTTTGCCTAATCTAACTATATTGCTTGCCTAATATGATTTCTTTTCCTAATCTAACTATATTGCTTGACTAACTAGTGTGCAACAAATAGTAAATTAAAGAACAAAACAAAAAATGAGAGAAAATGGAGCTTACCAAGCTTCATGGAGTAGCCATGGGGCACCCCTGCTAGCGGGGAGCTGCTGCTCCGACGGGTGGGGCGGGGTCAGGGCGAGGGTGGCCGGGGCGCGAGCTAGGGGCCGGGGCGCGAGCTAGGCGCCGGGGTCGGAGGAGACGAGCTCGGCCTCGGGGACGGCTCGGTGGAGGCGGGCTCGGGGCGCGGGTGGAGGAGGGAGGAGGCCACGGTGGTGGATGCCGGCGTCGAGGTAGGAGTGCTCCTCCGGCGTGGGGGCTCGGGGCAGCGTGGGGGCGTGGGGGCTTGGGGCAGAGGTGGGCGGCGCGGCGGATCGGGTGGAGGGGGGCGGCCGCGTCGAAGAGGAAGGAGGGGAAGCCGACCTTGCGCGTACCGGTGGAGGAGGACGAGCGGCGGAGGAGGCCGGGGAGGCGGTGGCAGCAGGGGAGGTGGAGGCCGGCGTGGAGGGCTGCGGCGGCGGCGGCGGGCCGGTGGTGGATGTGGTGGAGGGCTGCGGCAGGGAGAGGTGAGTGAGTGCGAGCAGTGCCTGCGTGCGGCCCGACCGATTTAATTCAGGTTGGGGGACTTTGCCGTGTGCATTAAATGCGGAACACGGCAAAGAATCTTTGCCGTGCGCATTTAACTGCGAAGCACGGCAAAGGGCATTTGCCGTGTGCTTTTTTTTTTTGGGTTTTTTCTTTTAATTCTTTTTCTTGTTTACTATTTTTATTAGTACTAGCTAAATACCCGTGCGTTGCAACGGGAAAACAAATAATTTTGTAACATTGAAAAGGGATAATTTCCTAAATTATGGTTATGTTAATACAAGAAAACTACTCCAGAGATATACAAGAAATGTTGGTTCCCCATTTCGGGTGAAAACTCCCGTGTCGGGTTAGAGGTGAAAACTCCCATACGGGTGCCGGGCACGAAATCATGCGACAGACCACATGAAATGTTGGTTCCCCATGGTTCCATGTACCAACCTAACACAACCAAGCAAAAAAGTTCACGCGTCTACCCCCTCTCGGCGCCGGTCAAAGGGGTGGATCGACAGGTTTGACTTTTTTCCAGCGGGCGTAGGGTTTCGCCGTAGCGGGGTCCGGAGCGTCGGATCGTGTGTCGTCGAAAGGTTTCTCATGTTCCTATGGCCTAACCTAACACAACCAAGCAAAAAAGTCCACTGGGCTACCCCCTTTCGACGCACGTCTATGGGGGTAGACGGAAACGTTAGGGTTTTTCCAGCGGATTCAGGGTTTCGCCGAAGCGGGGCCCGGGAGCGTCGGAACCCCACCCAAACCTAGGTTGTGACATACCATATGTATACAAGTGTGTTGTGTGTTGTAGATGTGCAAGAATCTACTCCTAGGTGTGACCGACATCACCGGCTTCACTTTCTCTCTAGTGAGTTTCTGCACTTAGAGGTGAAAACTCCCCTTTCGGGCGAACCGGATGGAATCTTGTGTCGATTTGGGGTACACTTTGGTTTCTCACCTTCCTATGGCCTAACCTAACACAACAAAGCAAGAAAGTCCACTGGGCTACCCCCTTTCGACGCATGTCTATGGGGGTAGACGGAAACGTTAGGGTTTTTCCAGCGGATTCAGGGTTTCGCCGAACTGGGGCCCCGGAGCGTCGGAACCCCACCCAAACCTAGGTTCTGCCATACCATATGTATACAAGTGTGTTGTGTGTTGTAAATGTGCAAGAATCTACTCCTAGGTGTGACCGACATCACCGGCTTCACTTTCTCTCTAGTGAGTTTCTGCACTTAGAGGTGAAAACTCCCCTTTCGGGCGAACCGGATGGAATCTTGTGTCGATTTAGGGTAGACTTTGGTTTCTCATGTTCCTATGGCCTAACCTAACAAAACCAAGCAAAAATGTCCACTGGGCTACCCCTTTCGACGCACGTCTATGGGGGTAGACGGAAACGTTAGGGTTTTTCCAGCGGATTCAGGGTTTCGCCGAACCGGGGCCCCGGAGCGTCGGAACCCCTTTACGAGTTTACGACTTTACGACTTTACGACTTTACGAGTTTACGACTTTACGACTTTACGAGTTTACGACTTTACGACTTTACGAGTTTACGATGTTTTGCCGAGTTTACGATAAGGGAAAATTGCAATATGCCGTGCACATTTTGAAAAGGCACACGGCATATCTTTCTTTGCCGTGTGGGGAACATCTAGGCGCACGGCAAAGAGTTTGTTTGCCGTGATGCCTCTCTGGTGTTGCACGGCAAAGCTTTTGCCGCCAAATTATTTAGTGCGCGGGAAATTTTGTCCACTCTCTGCCGTGAGTTTTTCTAGAAGCGCACGGCAAAGAGGTTTCCCGCCAGTGCAAATACATTTCCCGCGAAATATTGGCGACGGCGGCAGAGTTTGGGATCCTGGTCAACATGTGTGCCGTGCATGTATACCAAGGATCACGGCAAAGGTTTATATGCCGTGTAATGTTTGTTTGCCGTGTGTTGTTTCCTATTATGCCGTGTGTTGTTACTTTGCCGTGATTCTTTTGTGGCCTACACGGCAAAGTATTCTTTGCCGTGTTCCGAGTTCTGGAGGCTCACGGCACAGACCTAGCCGCACGGCACATTTCGATTTTCCGGTAGTGCTAGATACATCCACTTTTGTGCAAACTTGAGACACTTATTTTGGGACGGAGGGAGTATTAAAGCAGAGTCCGTGGTATGGTGTCGCACTTCATTCTAATTACGCCAAAAATGTCACCCCACGCCTTCTCCCCTTTCTCTCTCGACAGAAAAACGTCATAGTTTCCTCATTTCACGTACCACACCGATAATATAGTGGAGTTTGTTACCCACGTGTGCTCTCTCCTCACTCACGCGCACATTAGTTAGTTAGTCACGTAGTGATCGATTTATTTCGTTAGTTATCTCATCCTAAAGTGGAGTTTGTTACGCGTGTTTGTTATTCCACACAGCAAAGCTCGATCAAGTTCTCTCACGGGTTAACTACCGAAGCACGCACTGAGTGAGACTGTGAGAGGAACAATGCGGCCGGGATCGTGCGCCGAGCGATAGGAACAAGTCGGCCTCCCGACGGCCAGCTCACCCCGCCCTGGCGCGCACCATCCTCCGCGGCAGCGGCGAAGATCCCGTCCAAGTCTGCATCTGCCGGCGGTCCTTCCAGGCCTCTGAGATCTCCGAGCTCAGCATGCTCGTCTCCCCCGACCACGTCCAAGACGCTAGCCACATGAGATGGTTCCTGGCACGCTGAGATCCACCATCATCGTAAGTACGTATTTTGCATCTGATCTGACGCCTTTCCCTACAAGTCTAATGGGTGTGTGATCAAATGCTTCAGTGGCAGGTTACCAGGTCCTTGGGCAGGGAACAACGATGTTGGTTCATTTGGTATGGAACTGTGGATAGGTAAAGAGGATTATGTTTTGATGACTAATTTGTGCTATTTTTCTCCCTCGGTTTGCTACATCAGGTGCAACAGTGGACATGGAAGGTTTCTAACTTTCTATGCACATCATGTACAGTTTTTTCTATTCTAACGAAAATAGTAGGTGATCATCAATTTGTTGCAGGTTCAGAATTTGACACTGACAGGAACTGATGAGTTAAGCTTTTCTAAATCTTCCCACTTGTGAATGAAAATAACTTGGTTCGCTTTTGACAATAGTGGAGTATGTTTATGTACAACTACTTATGTATGTTTTCTCCTGATTTCTTAAGCTCCAGGTCTTCTCCTGATTTCGTAATCTGGTTGTAATTTTCTCCTGTGTGCACTTGACCAAAAATAAATTCTTTGGCAACATCAATTTCATGTAATTTATGTAGAGCTACTTATGTATGTTTTCTCCTGATTTCTTCAGCTCCAGGTCTTCTCCTGATTTCTTAATCTCGTGGTAATTTTCTCGTATGTGTTCTTGATAAAAAAATTTCCTTTGGCAACATCAATTTCATGTAGTTTATGCAGAGCTACTTATGTATGTTTGACTCATGAACGGCATATGTACAATGAGCAATGGCTCAGAGCTACTCAAAGTTAGTTTTCTGTTACTTGAGTAACATTATCTCCTATGACTTTTGAACCACTGATCTACTTGCAGACTGCAACTTATGCTGGTGACTGGGAATCAAGAGAAAAATGGTACTTCCCGGTTGTCATACCAGTGAGTTTGCTCCATCTTGATTAACCTCGTTTTAAAATGATATTTATATATTGATGCCGGTTGGTTGGAGGAAATGATTGACTAGCATACAACTCCCTTTTGATTTGAAAATTTGCTCTATGATATCTGGCTGATGCACACTGGTCAAGTGGTCAATCTCAATATTTTTGTTTTTGTTGCAGCAAATTATACTAAGATATGAATGTTTGATACATATCATTGACATCGGAATTTTTTTTCAGCTGCAAATAATAACAAATCATTTTGATCTTTAAGGGTTTAATCTCCTAAGAGGGTTTACTCAAAGTTACGTAGGAAATTTGTGAATCACTGAAAATGATAGATATGTGGATATTCTACTTGAGGCCATATATACTATCTGATTTCCCCATCAAATAGTATTATAGTAGGAATATTCAATACGTTCTCATCTTGCTTGTTGTCTCTTAAGATGCCTTTTCCGTTAGTTCTTAATTCTTTTGGTTTAGGTACAACTTATAGGACATTTTTAATACTTTATATAATCAATAGTTGTGTCTTTTCTGTTCAGAAACTATTACGCGATGTTGAGACTTAAACTATCCAGATTATTTAAACCTGAATGCAATATTTTATTGCATTGCCGTTTTACGCGCATTTGAGAAGTTGTATTCCTACTGGCACACTAGGACACTAATATTTTTGTTACCGTAAGAGAGGTAATTAATTCTAACATGCATCTTGAGATAGAGCAAACCTACCTTACTTAATAGCTAGGCTTTATGAAGGAGTAATGTTTCTGAAAAGAAATGTTTATTTGTGTTGCTTGATGTTGTATCAGGAGAAATGAGGGTCAACTACAAGCAACAAGAGAGCCAAATTTGTAAAAGAGGGTAGCCAAAAAATCAAGAAGGCATAGAACCGATTTAAGGAGTGCGTTGGCCAGTGAATGAAGGATGTGGGTCAAGTTAGAGAAATAGTGATTAGTTGATTGATTGTTCTGCATACAAGAGGATAGTTTCTTGATTAGGTTAAGTCAAAGATGTTTCCAACATGGGTGCTTGTGTGGTACGGAGAGAGAAAAATGGTGACCAGTGTTTACCAAACAGGCCGACTAGGAAGTGAGTAGAATAAATAAATATTTACTATTTAACCAGAGATTTCACGGTATCTTTGTGTGAGTGAGTATACTCTTTGTTGTTGGATTCAGTCGGATTTTTTTATTGGTTATTACATAATTATTTCTCTTCATTGTCCATATTAAACAATCATCCATCGAAGAGGGAATATGAACCGCCTCTGGAGTTGGAGAATGCAATGCACACAATGACAAATCAGCGCTAAGTGGAGTCGGAATGATCAGGTCAGTAACGATGAAAACATAGTGGAGGCAGAGGTCGAGAGGATTTTTTTTCGAAATGAAGGTTGAAACCCCTAACCTCTACATCAAAATGGTGTGCAACTTTTTTATTATAGTATTTCGATCAACCATGAAGCCACCTTCTAGGCAACAAGTGTCGCGACACCTACAAACTTGATGAAGGGGATACGTGTAGTGTATTATGTTGATAGCAACAGACACGCAAGGGGAGCCAGTGGATTGTGCCGGCGCCTAGGGCGGCCAGATGTTGCGGTATCACGAGCAGGAGCTCCCTTATTCATGCGCCGCCGACGCAACCAAGTTCGTTGAACCGCGTTAATCTCGTTGTCGTCATCATGATGTGGTTGCTTAATCCTCGGTAGATCAATTGTGCGCATACGATGGTAACAACAAAGATGGAGGTAGAATTGAGAGGTGAAGAAAGAAGACAGTGGTATGAACCTCGTCAAATATTTCTTGAGTTGGGAGAAAGTACATGGCGAAGCGATGCCGAGCAGGATGAGTGGCACAACAAAGTAGCAACTACATGGCAAAAAGGTAGAACCGTGGACTACGAGTCAAGTTCACCAAATGGGACTTCAACTGTGTAATTCATCGATTAGTTGTGTTTATTGCTAGGTGGAGTGAGATAATGGAACAATATTCGAGCGGCGCCACTACAACAAAGGTGGACATAAAATTGAGAGGTGAAAAAAGAAACGAGAGGCATCAATAACGCTCATAATGGAGTAGCAGCGACATTGCAAAAGGTAGAGGCGTGGACTACGTGGCGAGTTCACCGAATGGGACTTCTATCGTGTAATCCGTGGATTAGAAAAATGGGCACGCGACGAAGCAACAACGTGAAATGGGATGCTGGTGGCCGGAATGAGAATTCAGTGGAACTGGAACGAGAGTCGATAGACGATCGGAGAGGTAGGAAGATAGCTACATGGGAGAATAAAATAAAATAATTAAGATTAATGGTTGTATATGCCGTATTGTTCATCCGTAGCAACGCACGGGTATTCAGCTAGTACACCTAAACGGAGGGAAGGATGTCTCCAACGGGCCGACGCAAACGGACGCGCGTTTGGTCCGCGTTTGGTCCGTTTGCATCGGCAAACGGACAGGCCCAGTCCGCCCCTGTCCGCCGTTGGTGGCAGTGCGCCCAACGGCCCGACGCATTGAGTCCGCCCGGGATTTTTTTTAGCTAAACAGGCCATATATGTGCCTTTTGTAGTCATATATAGGGGGGTGGGCCACAAACGGCCTTTTTACATAATATTTTTAAAAACAAAATATATAAAAACTCTAATATTTGCCCTTCGCGGGCTTCTACTGTCATCTAGTCGAGGATGATATAATCCGGCTGCTCCCAGAGGTGCGCCGGTGGTCCGCCTCCGCCTCGCGGTGGGACGACGGCCGGCGGCGTGGGCGGCTGCTCATGCGCCTGCTCCTCCGCCTCCTCGACCTCCCAGGCGCCGCCATTGAAGACCCAGCGCTGCCCTACCAGGCCTTCTGGCAGCGGAGGCGCCGGTGGCAGCTCCACGCCCATGGCCTGCCACCATGGCTGCGGCTCCTCCATGACCGCTGCCTGCTGCGCCTGCAGGGCCGCCTCCTGCTCCGCGGCGACGTCGGCGAGGACCATGGCCCAGCGCTTGGCCTCGTCCTCCGCGATGGACTTCCTCGAGGCTGCCTTCGCGGCCGCAAGCGCCTCGTCGTCGTCCATGTCGACCTCCGTCTTCACGCGTTGTGGCGGCGGCGGCGGCGACCCAATCCGCAGCGCTCCTCTGCCGCGTGTGCCTCTTGGCACTGGTGGGGCGTCCCTCCGCCGCGTGTGCGGCGGCGGTGACCAACGGCCAGCTGGCGGCGTCGGTGGCCGCGTGTACAGGGCCTGCCGCCGCAGGCTGTGCTCGCCGCCGAACCAGGCATCCCAGTTCGGGGACCTAGCCGCATAGGCGGGGTCGTTGAGGAGGGAGGCCGGGAGGCGCGAGCGGCGGCGCTCAACCTCCAGATCCCGTGCCCGCTTGCTCGTCGGCATCGGGGGCACCGGGATGCGCTGCGGGTTCAGGTGCCAATGCTCGGGGAGCTTGACATCTGGCCACGGCAACGGGACTGCGTGATCCCAGTACCACTGGCAGTCCTCCTTGCGCACGTAGACGCGGTCGCGCAGCGCAATCTCGGCGCCCGGCGGCGCGAGCTCGAAGACGGCGGGTAGCGGCTCCGGCTCCGGGGAAGACGATGGCGTCGGTGAGGGAGCGCGGTAGCGGCGGCGGCGGCCAGATGACGACCCGGCCTCGCCGTCGTTCTTGGCCTTGCCGAACCCCGGCCATCGGAGCGGCATTGCGGCTAGGGTTTGGTCGCCGGAGAGGGAACGGTAGTGGGGCGGTGGAGTAGGGGTGGGTGGGGGCTGTCCGTCCCTATCCCCTGGCATTAAAAAGGACTGGGCCAGGGGAGGCTGACCGTCCCCGTGTCACTGCCATGTGGGCCTGGGGAGGACGCCACGCGTGAGCACGCGGACACGCAGTCAGTCCGCAGCGCGTCCGCGCCGACGCAAACCTGGCCCAAATTTGGGTCAGGAATGGGTCGCGGCGGACCAAAAAATGGACCACGGTCCGGATGGATCACCCCGTTGGGCCGTGTTTTTGCTTCGCGCGGACGTGCGCGGAGCCGCGCGCACTCGATGGGTCGCCGAGACATCGTAAGAAGAACGCAGGAACATTGACGAGGAGTAGGTGCACGGCGCGGCGTGCGTACAAGTGCCGAACTGCGATGACGTCCCATGCAGTACGGCCTACGTCGGATCCCGTGCCGATCGCACTGTTTGCACTGCGTTTATGTTCCTCGAATTAAATTCCGCCCCGGCCTACTGCATCTGTTTTGTGCCGCGCTCGTAGCATTTGTTACTATACGTGCGTCGGTTGCGGCGGCATGCACTAGTCATGCAGTGCGGGGATGAGATTCGCTGACTTTGCTCCCGCTGACTTTGCCTGACTTTGAGTCACTTACATGTGGGGCCCACCACGTGTGGGGCCCACACGTAAGTGACTCAAAGTCAGGGGGAGCAAAGTCAGCGAATCTCATCCCTGCAGTGCGTGCAAGTGTCTGGAAGAAGAGGATATGGCGTTTTGGCTCATACTAGCATCTAGTCTCATTATGAAAAGATCATTTTTTTTAAAATATTTAAAAAATTCCGAAATAAAATTTCCGGTGTACCTTCTAACATTTTATGTTGGCACATAAAGTTTCGCGAAAAAAATAGTGTTTTTTTTTAGTTCTGTATAAAAAAGACAAATTCGATACTCAAAAATAACTTTTTACTGGACATTTTTTTGTCTTTTTTCACAGGGCATAAAAAATGTCTTTTTCGACAAAAAATTGTGTGCCTACATAAAATGTTTGTATGTACACCCGAATTTATTTTCGAAATTTTTGGACATTGCAAAATATGTTATTTCATAATAGGAGCATCTAGTCCGGAAATCCGCAGCAGCTCCCGAGCACCAGTGCTCCCGTTATTTGAATTTTTTGAAAATCACACTTTTTTGATTCCAAAAATTCTGAAAACATTTACACCAACACACATACATATCCCGCAGGTACGCCAGAAATTTCGTAAAGAAATTCATTATATTTTGGGCTAGGCAAAAAAGTGAAATTTCTGACAGATTCAACACACTTTATACACTTTTTACTGACTAGAATTTTGTTATTTTTATACAGCTCGAAATACGACGTTTTTTGCACCATAAATTGGCACGCACATGAGAAACATGCATATGTATCTTAGGAATTGTTTTCGGATTTTTTTTGAAACATAAATTTGAAGTTTTCAAAATTTTAAAATACCAGATTCACTAGTGCTCAGGAGCTGCAAATCTGCTTCCCATCTAGTCCTACTACCCGAAATGGATTTCCGCTAGAAGAACTCAGGGCCGGGGTGGCAGGAGGGGCGGCCGCCCTGGGCCACCGAAACCCAAGGGGCCCTAGCTAGGTTCGTTTAGCCGTCTAGGGTGTGGTAGTTTTGGAACTCCTTTGACGTCGCCATTAGAGACATGTAGCTTCTGATCTCGTATGGTTCAGGGGATGAAGACGAAAGGAAGCGTTACCTCGCTTAGTGGGCCTTCCGTTTTCTTAAGTTACGGAGTAATAATTTAGGCCTTTTATCTTACAATTAATCTGGACCTTTTCTCTTATGGGCTAGTAGTAGTTGTTAAGTGGGTAGGGCCCGTTGGGTGGGGTAGAAAAATAGATACGGTACCGATCCATGGATTGCAGCACAAAAAAAGCACACGATAGATGCTAAAAAGAAACACGATCAAAACATTTCCTGCTCATATTTCGCCTACAAAATCCCTTGTTCCATCCCACCGCCTGGTGTTCTAATGTTTGTCAAAGGCGGAATAACTAAACCAAGTGTAAGCGACGTTAGAACACAACGTTCATGATATCAGAGGGCGACGTCGCGCTGACCAAAAGGTTGGGACACAGCTTCAGGGACTTCATGTACCTAAGTCACGGAAAGACAGTCTTCTCATTTGTCGCCTGTTTTAAATCCAACGTATAAGGTCGACTAAAATTTGAAACTCAAAATAAAAATTGCTCATTAAAAAAGAAAATAAATCATAATGTTTTGCTGAGTATTCTGTGAAAGTTCTCCCATTTTGATTAATGGTTTGTTAATAAACAGTTTTTAGATTTTAAAGCTAAAAAAGCTATGTATATATTCACAAATCAGTGGACAAAATGAGATGAAACTTTCATAGAACCGTAAACAAAATATTTATGATTTACAGTATTTTTTTTTAATTTTCTAACAATTTTATATCATACATATTATTTACTATGATATTTCTTCAAGGGGCCCGGGTTTTAGTTTCGCCCCGGGCCCCCAAAATCTCAGGACCGGCCCTGGAAGAACTGCTATAGCGTCGACGTTTTCAAGTAAGCAAAAGTAATGGCGCTGCGGTTTTCTGGATCAACATTTGCTTCCTTCACGCTGCTAGATCGTCGCATCTTTTTGTCACTGGACTGCATGCGGAACCGAGAAAAGGAAAAGGAGATTAGAGGGCAAGATGGGCCACGTTCACGACGGGTTCGTTTGGAGCAAACGGAATTCCCAGCCTTTAGTGTGGTCTGAGCTCGAGATACGGCCTTCTTGCCTTTTTTAGTTGGGCCATTGCATTCTAGTTCAGTAAGTAGTCTGTTTTGCTCAAAAAAACAAAAGTAAGTAGTCTGTTAACCCGGGGACACTCTATGCCTCGCTCTTAGCGAGCGCTAGCATCAGCTCGCCCGCATGTTGACGCCATCGTTCAATTTTGGGCCAGCTTTTATCCGGCCCATGTAGAGGTATTATTTATTTCCTATTTTTTGTTTTCCTTGGATAATGTTGATTTTAAATTCTGATTTTTATAAAAAACTGAACCATTTTAAAAATGAGTATTTTTAAACCTGAAATTTATAAATTTTTAGCCATATTTTAAAACAAACATTATTGAGAGCTGAACCATTTAAAAAATGAACCATTTTCAAAATAAATATTTTTTAAATCAGAACCATTTTCAAAAACGAACATTTTACAAAATCTGAACCATTTTCAAAAATAAACATTGTTGGGCCTTGAAATCGGGTGAGATCCTCCTCTATTGGGCCTCCATCTCCGCCCTTAGGCAGGAGGATAAAAAACAACAGTTCACGCGTTGTAAATGGTCGTGTCGTGGTTAACCCATGCCTAGGCCGCTAAAGGCAAATACTAATGACGCTCATTGCGTCGATTCGCCCCAAAACGCGTACCCCTGCATTTACAGTGCGCCCCACCTGACGCCACTATTGGGCCGGCTCATTATTCCTTCTGGTCGTTTTTCTAGTTTCGGAAAGATTCTAGAAAGTTTTGGTTCGTTTTTTTCTTCTGATTTTCTGGTTTATCCGATTTTCGGTCGTTTTATATGTTATTGGTTGTTTTTTCATTTCGTTTTTACTCTTTTTTAAATTCATGAACATTTCCATATATTTTTTGAAAATTGTTCATTTTAAAATGGTTCAGATATCGAAAAATGTTCATTTTTGAAAATGGTTCAGATTTGAAAAATGTGCATTTTTGGAATGGTTCAGATATTGAAAAATATTTGATTTTTGAAAATGGTTCATATTTGAAAAATGTTTCAGATTTGAATTTTTTCAAAATTAAATAACGTTTTAATTTAAAAATGGTTCAGATTTGAAAAAAAATAAGTATTAAAAAATGGTTCAGATTTTAAAAAATGTTCAAAATTCAAAAATGGTTGAGATTTAAAAAAAATCAAAATCTGATAATAGTTTTTGATTTCATAAATGTTCAAAAACGGTCAAACAAGTTCGCAGCCTTCGCTGGCAGAACCAGGAAATGGGCCGAGCCCGACGAAGCACCAGGGTAGGCGTTTCCACGCGAGTTGACGCTTAAAGCGTGGAATAGGAGTTCCCGCCTCTAAACCTCTCATGGGAGCTGGGGTGTGTTGCATTTGGATCCTTTTCAAGGGAAGGTTTATCATTTCCCTGTCCACGCCGCCGCGCCAAAATCATACGATGTCGGGGTCAGACGATGTCACTGGGCCGAGTTTTGCATTGCCAGTGCCGTACGACCTCACGTTCAACTTCAGTTTCACAATTCCCACCGGCTTCAAGTTGACATTACGTGGCGTACAACACTCTCTGACATTACGTGTGAAAATGCGTCGTCTCTCTTTGATAAGTTGAGAAACACGTCTATGTGTCCGGGTAGTTCGTGCGCATCGAATAGAACTATTCATCTCAAGGATACACATTCTCCTCCTAGAACGTTTCGATTAGTCCTGGAACCATCCGAGAGTGACATGTTTGCTTTCCCGAGGCCGTGAGCATATCCGGTTTCATCACCACGTACATGTCTGTCTGCTAGCGGCCGGACAGTTCTTCGTGTAGTCAAACCTGAAACTTCCACGGGACAAGTTGACGCCATCTATCATACTTGATGGCTGCTCCTAAGCAATTCTGCAGTTTGCCATTGCTGGCTACAATTCTCAGCTTCTGTGATATCCGGTTTGGTAATGTGAAAGTACATGCCTTGCAGTGGCGGACCCAGAAATTTTTGTTTGCTGGGGCGAACATTTACGGGCAAAAAAATTTAACACACAAATGCATGTACTAGATAAGAATCATGAAATTTGCGGTCATCAAAAGATTTAATTGCCATGGTCAATGAAATACAACTAACAATAATATGACTAAACAAAAAAACCAGTTACCAAATAACATGGACTTTTGCTGCCTCGAAACAAGTGAATGACCGATTTTCCGGAGGGGAAATTTTGGTCGATCAAAACGAGTGAATGACCGATCAATTTTGAACAGAACGTGGTGCTGAGTGCTAACTGTTGTGTTCTAGTAGGCCTGAATTGGCAAGTGAGGCCCATTTTCTTTTGATGCCCCTTCGTTTTTTATTTCTTCCAGTGCTGCCTGATTAATTTCATGATTTTTCAACCGGGGGCTGGAGCAATCTATACTTGCACTGCCGCCGGCGACCTGGGGCGGTCGCCCCTGCTTGCCCCAGTGGTAGGTCCGCCACTGATGCCTTGTATAGTTCTGTAGGCAGTAATGCTAGACCTACGGGAAAATACTTACGGGAAAAACTTGAAAATTTGGCGCCTCGATGTCCAGTGCATCTTCTATTTTCTACATCATTTAGTTTTCACTTTTATTAGACAGATGAACTGAACTGTTCACACTGACAAGGAACATTTACCCACCTGTGAGTTCTTTTTGGTTACTTTGTTTATTAATTCTGTATGATGCATGCTTTGTTACGACTCCCTTTGCACGTTGAACATTTAGGAACGGTGATGTGCTTATCTTATACCGAAACTATAACTTACCAATTGAGTGGTGCTACTGCTACCTTGAATGTCCACGAAACGGCTAAATCTGAACTCTTTGGTGTTGTGATGGATATCAGCTAGGCACTATGTCTAGCAGCGTCGTTAATTATTTTCAAAAAGAAAAGAATCTAACTCGACGTGCACACAGTTAACTAACTAAATACTCAGCGACTAACCTTGCCCACTCACATGGTTTACACGATGCCAACATTGGCTAGAAACTCCTGAAACATACATAACTGAGCGCCTAGGATATGCACGACGTACCTGTTGGTTCCGATGAACTAACCTGAACTCGTCCATCATCAATGTACTTCAGATGAAACGATGCCTAACTTATATTGATGTACTTGCTATGGTCGTGCAATACATACTTGACTCCCAACTCTTTAAAATACAATATTCTATATAAAGAGTTGTAATATTTTCATTCTAAAAATGATTAATTTATAATTTATGGAAGATGTCATCACTTAAATGTCTTGCTGGGTCACGCCGGGCTCGACTTTTACATCCTAGGTCGGGCTTTGGAATGTTTGGTCCTAGTGGGATATGATCACGTATACATGTACACCATCGTCCATCAACAGTTGAGTTGTTGGGTGCACCAATGGTTGCGAAGAACAACTGTTGTTGTCGTCGAGATATATTCGTTGCCCTCACCTCCGGCTGTCGTCTTGGCGCTGAGAGGTGGGGCACTTCAGATCTTTCAAGGGTTTTTTGCTTTTCGTATGGGGTGGGTCATGGTGTTTTTTTGAATAAACATAGTTGTTTTATTTGGACATGTTATATATGGAGTTTGAGAAATTTGTGTCAACGCAGATCTGATTATTCAGATCTGGTGAGATTATGTTATTGCGCCATGTTGTTTGCTTTGATTCTTTATGGGGTTTGAATAATTCTTTGACATCACCGTGAAGATTTTGTGGTTACGGGCTTGCACTTTTAGGGGATTATTCGCGGCCCTATTTGGACAACGACTCAAGAGTCTTTCAGAAAACATTATCGGTAATCAAGTTTGTGCACGCAAACAAGTGACAATATCGCTCCCCGGTCCAATTGCAGTCTCTTTAATGAAATCTCTCGGTTGTATTACGTTTTGCAAAGATTGATACCATGAAGAAGATGTCTCCAAGACATTTTATTGTAATTCTTAGTTCTAAGAGCTCCATTGTATTTTCTTGGATAATGGATCGAAAGCAGATTTAGGATTATGAATAAAGATACAATGATTTCTCGAAAAACACACACCGTCAATGGTCACAGAAGCAGAAAACAGTTGCAACCTTGTCAAGTTTCCATCACCATTATCAAACTTGTTTTTTTTAAACGAGATTACCAAACTTGTTAGTTGTTAGTGTTGCCAAAACTTATTGTCGTATACTTTGCAAAAAAAATGTTAGAAATCTCATCGTTATGGTATGAAGGAAATGGTGAACAAGACATATTTTAAGTATAAAAAATGAAATAAAAGTACAAATTTGGAAAAGGAAAAAAGTCTAGCCAAAATTCCTTTTTGAACCCCCTCAATAGTAAATAAAATGCGACCCATGGAAACTAGCACCCAGGACATATGTTTATACAAGGAATGCTCCTTTACGAGAATTTCAAGAAATTCGTTCCCGACGGGGATCGAACTCAGGTCGTTGGGCCGCCACACCGCGACCCCAACCTCAATAGTAAATAGAACCATGTAATCTTCTTGTACACCCTGTACTATGTCACTCACAATAGGACTGCTTCACATGATCAACGATTCAACGGGACGCGACGAGCTTGCTTAGGATGACTCCAACGGGGCGACCCAAACGGACGCGCGTTTGGTCCGCGTTTTGTCTGTTTGGGTCGGGGAACGGCCGCGCGTCCGGCCCATGTCCGCCCCTTTCTGGCCAGTGCCCCAACGGGACGACGCATCGAGTCCGCCCGCATGTTTTTTTTAGTTAAACAGGTCATATATGGGCCATTTTCATTCATATATAGGGGGGGTGGGCCGACGCATCGAGTCCGTCCGGCCAGGGTTTTTGATCATTTTGATCATTTTTATCAATCCATACAAAACAAGTATATAGGAAACAAAATAAATTATACAATCCAAATAATACAATCCAAATGGTTCATCACATAGTTATTACAATCTAAATAATTCAGCAAATAATACAAATTGTTTCATAAATAACAAATTGTTTCATGCATAGTCTTACAAACCAAATAAAAATAAGACCAATAGTTCATCATATGGAACTACTGGTTACCGTAGTGCTGCCAGACATGCTCCACCAAATCATTTTGGAGCTGGTTATGAGACACCTTCTCACGAATGTCACGGTGGAAGTCGAGGAACTGATCAAATGTGGACGGTCCCTGGGGCTCAACCAACTGACCCTGAAACTGCCAAGCCTGATCATGCATACCCTCGTCGCGTTCGTCCTCCACGATCATGTTGTGCATGATCACACAAGCTGTCATCACCGGCCGTGGCGGGGAGGAAGCAGCTCCGGTGACCGTCGGGGAAGAAGAGCAGCAGACGGCGTCCCTTGAATGGCCTGTAGTGCCAAATCGAGGGAGCGACGGCGGGGTGGCGGCGGGAGGGGCGAGGGAGGCGGAGGAGATTGGGGTGGGGAATGGTATGACGTGCGGGCCAGGGACGGACTAGGGCAGGACACGCTAGCGCTCCGCTCGCGTCCGCGCCCGACGCATCGGTGGCCCAAATTTGGGCCAAGAATAGGTCGTGGCGAACAAAAAAACGGACCGCGATCCGTTTGCGTCGCCCCGTTGGGCCGTGTTTTTGACCCCCGCGAACAGGAACGGAGACGCGTGGACTCGATGCGTTGCCCCGTTGTCTGGCACGTACGCACGCCCATGGACACTACTACGACCGTGAGACCGCTTTACACATCATATGGTTTCATCAGAGAATTGCTCAAAAAAAAAAATTGTATCAGAGAAAAAAGAAAGGCCTGAAAAAAGAAAGACAAAAACAGCAGCCGAATTCCGGGGGCCACATTACATCTGGCGCGAAACATGGGGCCTGTGCTGCAACCTGTCCGTTGCCGTGGATGGATAAGCATTCCCGTAGAGGAAGATTGGTGCAACTCTAGGGAACCCCTTGTAAACGTCTATATTCGCAGCCAGCTCCTCAACGTGTACCAAATATTTACGCATTACTAGTTTTATTATGTTGAGGACATGGAATTTACAGGGAGTTGTCCTTTCTCGCTCTTTGCCTCTTTGTGTTGGAGTGTGTAAATTCTTGCTCTCCAAACGAGATTGCATTTTTAAAATCTGGACATGATTTCGTTTGAACAAGAGCACTTGAGAGCTCCGTTGGAAAGAAAAGCAAAACGAATGCATTTTTTACGGTGTACGTCCATCCGTAGGCATACGTTAGTACATTACTTGTATTCGTAATAATAGCAAGAATATAGATTTGAAACACATACAGGCAAAGTAAAACTAAGAGGATACAACCGGTTGTACTGCTGCATACGGCTTTCACCGCAACTATCTAGCACCCAAAACCTTCCCCGTCGCTGGAGAAGAAGAGCACCAACGGCTGGTCCATATCTAGACGCTGAAAACCCCCTAGCCATCAGGTGTTAACGAGCTGCGCTAGCCACCAGTCCCGAGAGAGTGGATCTAACCCGATAAAGAACATCGGCCGAAGGAGCACTCCGAGCCTCTTCAACGCTGGATCCGGAGCCAACACCACCCCGCCCTTCATCAGGGGGCCGGATCCTCCACCGTCTTCCGCAGATCCACAACAGTCAACACGACCACACTCCAAGAGCAACCCATCCCCGCCGCTACGCCAAGACGTCATGTCAGATACAAGTCGCTCCGACAGCTTGGACTCCACGAGCCTCTCGCCGACGCTAGCAACGGCGAGCAGAGCACGGGCTAGGAGACCATTATTCCTACTAGCACCATCAGCATCCGCCCCAACATGGCGCCGACAGAGGAAACTATAAAACCTAGAAAAAAAACTAGGATTGAACATAGGCACTTCATTTTAGTAGAAGATTCATGGACAGAATTCCTATAGTCATGGTCCAAAGGAACCAATTGGCTCAAAGGAATTGACAACTTACTCCCTCCGTTTACAATTAGTTTGCGTTCTGGGTTTAGTCAAAATTAAACTTTGTGAAGTTTGACCAAATGTATAGGGAAAAATATAAAAATTTACAACAAAATTTTAACATTATTAGAATCTTCATAAGATATGTTTTCATATTATATATATTTTATATTATGGATGTTGATATTTTTTTCGTATATATTTGGTCAAACTTTGAAAAGTTTGACTTTGAAAAAACCCATAACACGAACTAAATAAAAACGGAGGGAGTATTATAATCCTCTAGTCTATTGGTAATTGGTTTGTCACATAAGAACTTCGATAAAACTTATCACACTTTTGCATTTCTTTGTCTACTATTTTGAGCCTTTGTCATGTTGAATCCAGCAGTACTCTTTGAGGTTTTGGTTCGCATGACACTTTAACTAATGTATATACTGCCTTTGTTCCACAAAAGTATCCGCAAATGCTTTTCGAGATTTAACTTTGACTAATCATTTGACTGATAAATGTGTATGTGCCACAAAATTAAACCATGGATTTGAAACTTCTTTGAAATATGAATCTTATATTACGTATTAATTTTGTTTACATAAATCATGCAGTGTTGCATTAATTATTAGTACTAATCATCGCTACAAATTGCTAAGGAAGGCTAGTCATGGGAGTCATGCCTTGATCGTCCCCTTTCCTTATCCCTTTGTTTGGTGTTTTCATGCTCTTATGCTTTGAATTCATGCGTTCTGAACGGTACCAATTTGGGCAAGTGGTTTCTCGTTGGTACTGTGATTTCAGTTGTAACTTGTTAATCTTCACGATTCCTGACTCAGATCTTCAGTTTACGTTGTGTGAGTATTTATTTATGATGGTGACCTAAGTAGGCGTATATGCCTATACTGTACTATGTGTGGCGATTGTATTTCCTATTTATTAGAGGGCTTAGATACTAAAATGCACTCCCTTCTCGTTCTCAGAACTCGCCTGGTTATTTAAGTGCCAACAAAAAAGCAGTCTTTGCTTGCTGTTCATAGAAACCCCAGAACTCTGCTGTAAAAAAAAACCCTCAGAACCCTAGCTCGGCAGCGATTCAAGCCTACTGCAACCTCAGGGCGCCAAAAGTAACAGAGGTGGGAATTCTTGCTGCGGAAATCTCGAAGTTTCCCCAGAAATTTGGTTCAGTTCGGCTCATAATTGCTGTTTCCCCCCGGTGATCTCTTGTTGCAGGCCATGTCGCAGTACGACGGTGGGCTCGCCGTAGTGTACCCCGAAGATGAGGATGACCGGCTCGCCGACCTGGTGGGGGACTCCGACTTCGAGGACGACGAGTACATCCAATCTGTAAGTTCGCCCGCTTGCTAAGTTCTTTGGGATTGAGGTTTTGTCTCTAACTTGCTCTGAAATGTTGCTGGCTTCGTTTTCCTGTTCGATTCAGTAAGCTAGCTTGAGCTCGACAAAAATTAGCCGTATGAGAAATTTGTATGGCAGAATGCAGATTCTAATTTAGTAGTACCTGCATTTGTGGTGTTTCTAGATTCTGGGGAGACAGTTTCTTTCGGTCTGACAGAAGTGGATTTGTTATTTGTAGATTAGTAAGACGTCAGAAGATACGTCGGCCATGGATGTCAAGAAAGGGAAGGACATACAGGGAATTCAGTGGGAAAGGTCGAACATCACAAGGGACGGGTATAGGCAGAGCAGACTGGAGCATTATGCGAACTTTGAAAACATACCTAATTCCGGAAGAACATCGGAGAAGGCATGATACTATTGCTACACAATAAGATAGACCGGTACTTTGCTTTAGTTCAGTTTAGGAGTTTTGATGTGGTGATCTTGATGCAGGTATGTACACCTGTGGATAAAGGCCAGCTCTACTACGAGTTTGAGCATAACACAAGATCGGTGAAACCGACCATTCTTCATTTTCAGGTGAGAAAATTGATACCTTGTGGTATCGTAATTTAGTAGGTCACTCTCAGTTCATGCTAAGCAAGCAAGAATTCTCTGAAACGCTAATTCAGATAATGTCTGTTATTGTGTTCTTTCTTCCATGGTTGCCAATATTTTCCTGTAGTACTGTGGAAGTTAATTGTTGCGGATCTTTTTTCTGGTTTAGAATACAAACAAAGAGAAGTTTAATTTACTACCTCGCGAAATTTGTACTGCCCTAGTACAAAAGTACTATATAGCTGCCGACAGTTACTACAGATTAGAGGGGCACAAAAGATAATCAGCGGTTCCGACGATGAATACTAGATATTAACAAGGTCTACACAGTCTCTTGAGTAGGCACTTCGTGGTAGTGCTGAAAGGCAGGTGACAGTTATGGTATCTTATGTCCTAACACGGGAACGAACATTTACAATTGCTTGCTTTTGGAATGGGTACAATTCTCTATGCCTTACTAGGGTACCACCTGTCTTCTTTCATAGGAAAACTATAATAACTAACAGGCTGTGTATCTCTTGTCTGTATGGTTGTACTGAACAATCAGATGTCCACATCATATTAATTGCCTGCTTACCTCGTACGAAATTATTAAGCTCGTTCTATCACTTTCATGCAGTTGAGAAATTTAGTATGGGCAACGACAAGGCATGATGTTTATCTTATGTCATACTTTTCTACACTTCATTGGTCATCAATGACTTCCGAGAAGCACGGAGTCATTGATCTTCAAGGACGTGTTGCACCATGCGAGGTACATATTTCTCTTCCAAGTGTTTGTTTGACCTTTCATTTTCATTCTTACAAATGTTTGTATATTTAATACTTTTGTTGTAAGAAAATGCATACCTGTTTTATGTGCTTTGACTTCAGAAGCACCAAGGGAATTTCTATGAGGGCTTTTATCAAACTCAAGTTAGCACATTGGCAGTGAAGAATAACCTGTTGGTTGCTGGTGGATTTCATGGAGAACTAATATGCAAGGTAACATCTTTTCATATTTAACCTCGCATTCCATATCTGACATCTATGGCCACTTACAGTGTATGTGGAAGTGTAGTTTTTGGACCGTGAAGGAATAAGCTATTGTTGCAAGTCAACACCTGATGACAATGGCATTACTAATTGTTTGGAGATATTTGAGAAACCTAGGTATTTTAGTTTCGTTGGAGAAATTATTGTTTTGTTTCTGGTCAATTGAGAATGTACTAATCACAACATAAAAATATATTTTTGCAGTGGTTCTATTCATTTCCTGGCTTCAAACAATGATTGTGGACTTAGAGACTTTGACGTGGAAACATTTCAAATGTGCAATCATTTTCGTTTCAATTGGGCAGTCAATGTAAGCCTCTGCTTCATTATTTGTTCTTGTCTATATTTAGTATTTTATTTGCTGCACTGCGTCTTGGAGTTTTCCTAATTAAATCCTGATATTCAAGTCAATACTCAATACTTGGTCAAAGAAATTTGGTCTTCCATGAGGTGACGAGGAGAAGTCTGACCTTGTTTGGCTCCTTTGTTTTCTTCCATGCAGCACACGTCATTGAGCCCCGATGGTAAAATCATTGTTGTTGTTGGAGACGATCCTGACGGTCTTCTGGTGGACGCTAATTCGGGGAAAGTAAGTAGAGTGCAAAGTTCAAGTGATCGACTTTTAATCAATGGCATCATAGTTTACAGAAGCTTATGGTTGTGTGTTTCTCACAGATAATTCATGAGCTCCATGGTCATTTGGATTATTCATTTGCATCAGCATGGAACCCAGACGGCCGAACATTCGCAACAGGTAACCAAGACAAGACATGCAGGATCTGGGATGCTCGTAACCTCTCCAAGTCTGTTGCTGTTCTGGGTGGCAACATCGGAGCCATAAGGTCGATCCGCTACACTTCAGACGGGAAGTTCTTCGCGATGGCCGAACCTGCGGATTTTATTCACATCTTTGATGTTGGGAGCGGCTACGACAGGAAGCAGGAGCTGGACTTCTTTGGTGAGATTGCCGGCATGTCGTTCAGTCCTGACACCGAGGCTCTCTTTGTTGGTGTCAATGATCGCAACTATAGCAGCCTCCTCCAGTACAGTCGGCGACGGTTCTACTCGTACCTTGATTCAGCTCTGTGAATTAGCTAGTGGTAGGAATCTGTGAGAACAAAATCACAAGTTGTAGAAAGGATGTACATATGTATAGGTTTTGTCCCGAGATCTGACGAAACCAAAGCACAACCACAAAGGTGCGGTTGTGCTGAACAAGCTGATAGCCTGTCTTTTGTAATGTCATTGCCCATAAATGCCCCTGTACTAAACCCCTTTGCTTAAAAAAAAAAACCTGTACTCTTTCATGTCATCTTTTGAATAAAAGCAAAAGCCGGCAATCAAATTTACGTAAAAAAACGCTACCAGCTTGTATTTCACTTACCCAGAGTATACTGAAGCCATCAAATTTGCCAACATGACGTCTTGTAAGAACCAGAAAGCAGAGAGTTTATGTTACAAAAAGAACTTTGCACGGCGAAAACAAGAGGAAGCCTCTGCAGGCAAGTTTACACACAAGGATTGCCTGGTAAGTTCTTCTAAGCTTAACCAGGTACAACTTCTGGTACTTCTAACTTCTAAGCTTAAGTAGGTACAAACTCTGTTGACGATGGTGGCAAGAGACGCACAAGAAAGGTGCCTATGGCGATAAGCAACAGTATAAACTGGATGAAACAGAACAATGACAGAGTACTTGCTCTAGACTGCAGTTGTAAGATTTCTGAACCCACGGAGAGCTCTTTGCATTGCACCTCCAGCTTCTCTACCATCTCTCCTAGTATCGCTGCTCGGTTCTCGGCACGACGAAGTTTGAGTTCAAGCTGCTTGTAGTCACGGAGCAGACATTTCTGCTCCTGGTAGAGAGCTTTTCGGTCAACGGCCAAGGGTGTCCGAGTTTGAAAAGCTCTTGTCAGGATGTGCACTGAATCTCCGCTTCCATCTTTTCCTGGAGCAATCGATCAAGATCAGGCTGCAAAGCAGGTTGCTGGTACTCTGAATGCACTTCTCCACGCCCTCGTCCGGCTTAGAGCTTCCAGTTCACGTATTCTTGAATCCTTCTCCTTGATCAATGCTGATGCTTGTTCCATCCTTGCCTCAAGATTGTTTCCCTTTTCACTAGCTTCTTCAACATGTTCCTCAAGGTGGAGCGAGTCGCTCCATTCATCATCGCTTGCATCAATATAATCACTTGATTCTTTCCCAATCACCACACAATTTTGAATCTCTGCAATATACATAGGAGCAATGATTAGAATATGATCCCTTCTGCAGAGGTAATTTGAAACCAAAGCATAAAAAGGTAAATCATATTGTGACTTTCAAGACAGCTTCTCAGAAGTTGTAAGAAACATGGTTAGCAGAAAACCAAGTTTGTACTTACAACTAGGAGCAGTACCATAGGCAACCAATTTTGTACTTACTACAAGGAGAGGTATCCCCACTGATCATCCATCCGATATTGCCTACTGAATGTTCAATAGAAGTTTCAACAGGGTGACAATTCCGATAATGTCATCGTTTCAAACATAATTAACTACTGCAGACATAGAACTGAATACTTAACCAATAGACTGGGTGAGAATTCAGCCATACCATTCTCAAGAGCTTCCTGCGTTCTCTGAAGTAATAAAATCGATTCGGCATATGGATCAGCACCTGAATCCGTCCTCAATCCGTTCTCACTCTTCTCAACACTCCCCTCATCCAGTGTGTCCTCAACATCAGCATCACCACTTCCCTGAACTAATCTGCCCACCACACTACTCCCATTTTGGGTGCAGCAACCATCTGCCGTCGATCCCACCTCTTCGCTCGGCTGCCCTTCATCACCATCAGAGCGAACCTTGTGGACGCCATTCCCGACGATGTCGACACCCGGTTTCCGGCCGTTGACAGTATTAGAGCTTTGGCGATCGGACTCGACGCTCGAACGAGAGTTCTCGGCCTCGGCGGCGTGGGTAAGCGGCCTGTCGGCTCGCGCGCGCGGGGTCCGGTGATTCTTCCCGTGGAGGGAGGCGGCAGTGTGAGCACGCGGCCTGTCCTGCTCCCGCGCGAAGCCGTGGCGCAGGGAGCTGGCGGCGGTGGAGGACCTGCTGCTCCTGTCCTCGCTGTTGCCGGAGTCGCCGCCTCCCGCGCCAACCGAGAAGCCGACGGAGGCGATGAGCAGGCCGAGATCCGGGTCCAGCTTCGTGGGCGGCGGCTCCAGCGGAACGAAGCGGGACTCGACGGAGGCGGTGGAGCTCTCCTCCTCGGCGGCCGCCTCGTGCTTAGCCTTGGGTGGTGCTGTTGCGCCGAGGGGCAGTCGGCGCTTGTGGAGCTGCGTTGCATCGTCACCGGCCGCGCCGCTGCAGCAGCGCCGGCAGAGGGAGTCCTCTCCTTGCGGTGCTCCCGCTGGATACGGCGCCACCGGCGGCGCCCGCAGTCTTTGGCCCTGGGCTCCGGAGAGGCCTGCGCCGCCAGCGAGTCGGCGGAGGACTCGACGGCGCCGTTCGCCATGCCGTCCATGTCGGCCGGCGGAACTGCCATCATCAGAGGAGTGGACACGTCGCCGGGCGAGGCGGAAGGTACGAGGCGTTGGGATGGGAGTACGTGGCTGCGCTGGACTGATGGTTCGTTCCACGAATTTAACGAGCAACAAAGACAGGTTGCTCAGGCTGAAGCTGGGCCAGGTTGCTCTTACTTTTGGCAAAGTCTTATGAAGGATCAATCATATCTTTCAACATTTTATCAAAAAAGTGGTCAACAATGGTGAAAAAAGAAAGCTGTAAACACTTTTTGGTTTCATGTTGCAATGAAATCGGGGGGCAGAAGCCCTTTAATTCGAAAAAAAAACAACGGTGAAAAAACTCTATTTAGATGACATTTGGGTAAATGACTGGCTTCTTAGTTCACATGTTATACTCTCTTATTTTTACTAAGTTCGTCGTAGTTAGTAAAATTAAAGAGAAAAGCTAGGGTGTCAGGAGAACGCTTTTTGGTGAGATTGCTGCTCAACTTATGTGCCTCAAGAACTTATCCTAATTCCTATACAGCTGAATAATTATCGAGACAAGGTAAAATGGAGGATTGGGTCTTCCGAGCAATTCCAAATGAGGGAGCTATTCAGCTATACCTACACCCGAGGTCAAATGGAGTTTTCCCACATAATGTTTTTCTTAAAACTGAAAATTTATCCAAAAGTTAAAATCTTTGTGTGGCTGACGCTTAAAAACAACATTCTTATAAAAAAACCTGCTTAGAAAAGGATGGACTGAAAATTCCAATGTTCCCTAGCTATATTGGTTTGGCAAGTAGTGACATGTGCTCTGGGCCATCAGAAAGTGCTGAGAACCTTGCCGGTGGATTGATGGATTCCTTTTCTTTTTCTTCGACCCGTTACTGTGAGCCAAAAACCATAGAAATTAAACTTTACTTAAAAAGAAAAAAAGTTATAGATCGAGCCTGTACAGAAAAAAGAAAACTCAAGGAAGGCTATCTACCCAGCTTTTTACATATGGTCACACTCTCTCCGGAAACCTATGTATATGAAGATACATATTATGCATAAAATTCCTTCACCAAGTTGCAAAAAGTGGCCTTTCATGCCTGAAAATCTTAGCATTCCTTATCTTGCAAGCAATAAATGCCACTTCCAAAAATAAAGGTTTAACGAAACTCCTTTGTTTTTGCTGTTGTGACTACTTGTAGCATTTCATCACCCTACGTCCAAATGATTTTAGAATATTTCAATATTCTGCTACTAAAATTGCAGTAAAAAATAAGTGTTTCATATCGTAAGGAACCCTGTAAGGACACAACTCACGATGCACATCATCTGTCACATGCCAGTTCCTTCTTTGTAAGAGATCCCTCCTCGAAACAGGCTTTCGTCCCGCTTTATAAATAAAGCAACCACCGAAACAACCAACGACAGGTGCTGGGGCGGAAACAGCACAAGCACGCTCAAAAGAAAAGAACAGAGAAAAGCAAAAGAAAAAACGCCGTAGCGGCAGAAAGACAAAAGTGAAACAAGCTCCAAGACCGTTGCGCCCACCGTAAGCTTCCCACCACGCTCCTAGTGCTCCGAAGCGCCGGTACCAAGCAACACTTTCAAGAAGGGATGCGACGACGACGACGCTGCTGCCAAGGGTTTCCCCCGGTACGCGACAGGAAGAGGAGGGGGAACACCCGACGCCCTTCAGGAAGGACTGGCGGCATCCACAAACGCCACCACGCAGGAGTCGGGCAAGACGACTAGGATTTCTCCCGACCCCCTATCCCCCCAGGCGCTCCGGAGCACTCCACCATACCGCCCACCGCCCAACGCCACCCGATCGAGAAGCCGCTCACCAAGTCTCACCACGGCACAGAGCAGAGAAGCCTATACACCGAAGAAAAAGAGCCGGGACTAGGAGCCGCAGCACCGCCGACGTGCGGGAGGGACCGACCTCCACCGTCAAGGACAGTAACCGACCGGACACAGCAGCAGGAGCACACCCGGCCTGTGGGCCCACAAGCCAGGCCGAGCCTCTCGGCCTCGAGGGCCCGTGAAGCTCCCGCCGCCGCGCTGCAGAAGGCACAACATTGACGCCGCCGCCCCCAATCCGAGCTGCTCTTCAACATCAGTGTACAGAAGGCCAAACCGCCGCAGATTCGGGCCGACCCGCCTAAAACACAGATGGGGCCCAAAGGGCCCAGATCTGGGCCGAGGGCGGCGCGTCGGACCAGCACCACAACAACCACGGCCCTGCCGCCAAGGGAGGCGCCACCACACCCCGACCGACCTGACCCAACCAAGGAAACTCCGAGGACTGGCTCAGAGCTCGCCAAAAGGCCGAACAGCACCGCCGCTGAGCTCCCCGTCAAGGAGCAGCAGCACGCGGGTAGGGGCGGTCTCGGACGCAGGAGTGGAAACATCCGCATGGCCGCCGGCAGATCTGGGCCCTGCCATGGCGCCGACCCTGCCATGGCGCCTCCACAGCAGCCGGGGAAGGGGCAACCGTGGGGAGCGGCGCACGGCCACCCCACCACCAGCGACCCCGCCCAGCAGCAACCACCCGCCGCCGCCACCAACCGCCGCCGGAGGCCCTGGAGCCAACAACGGCCAGATCTGGGTCGAGCCCGAACCAAACCGTCGCTGCCCCACACCTCCACCGGCACCACCGCGAAGCCCTCCGCGCCGACGGGACGTCGACGACCTCCGCCGCCAGCACCCGTCACCACGCCGCCGCGCCCAACGCCAACGCGCCGCCCCCACTTGACGCCGCCTTCCCGTGCCGACGAGCACCAAGCGGAGGAGAGAGAGACCCCGCCGCCGCCGACGCCAACCGGTCTTTTCCCGGCGGCACCCTCCGGCGGCGGCGAGGGGGAGCCAGGGAAGGGGAGGGTCGAGCTCGGGGGTCGCTAGGGTTGTCGCCCTGCCGCTCGCGGGAGCGGACAGGACGATACGTTTTCTCTGGTTCCTGCGCGTGTGACTCTCCTGTAAGAGATCCCTAGTGTTTAAACGATCACTATGTAGCAGCCAAGAGAACATCTTGAGCAGTGGCGGAGCCACGGCCCGGCATGCCTGGGCGGCTGCCCGGGCTAAGTTGGCAAAGAGTTCAGATGGGCAAATACTAGACAGAGCAAGTGCAGCTAAAATTTACCCCGGCTAGAACGACAAGCTGGCTCCGCCACTGATCTTGAGACACATTTTTTTTTTGAACGTAGTATACTGTATGTATTCAACGAAATACAACCAGGAGTACAGCATACAGTACACGGCAAGTGGGCCCCAAGCCCCAGCACAACAGCAGAAAGAACCACGAAAAAAGGAAAATTACAACTCGGTCCCCCAAGGTCTTCTCCGCTGAACACGCCACTGGTCCGCCGCCGCTCCGCTCCGTCGCCGTGGACGCCGGAGAAGAAGGCCGACCACCGCCGAACCTGGGACGAGGCGCAGCTCCACTCATGTAGAAGACCGCAAGAATCACTCGAAGCACAGCGACGAGATCTTTCCCGATGAACGAACACGGCCGCACCACCACCTCCTCCCCACCACCAAGCAAACTCCGGCAGCCCTGCACCGGAGGAGAGGGAACACCACCGCAGTCTCCAAACACATACCTCACAGCCCCACGCCGTCGCAGGAGAAGACGACGACGCCACAACAGCCAGGCCTGAGTACGGGAACCCTCTGAGATGTACTCGCCGGCGCCGCGACGACGAGCACGGAGGGTAGACAAAAAGCTCGCCGGATCGACGGATCCGCAAGCGCCAAACACCAGGAGCTCGCCAGCACCGCCAGAAGAGACGACGCCGGGGAAGAAGACGAGCCGCCGTACCATTATTCCCTAACACCGCCGCCAGCTTCTCCCTACCGGCGACGCCGGGCCCTAAACACCCTACTATGTACAGAGGAGCCGAGATCCAGGGTTCCCCCACCCTCCCGCCGCCAGGCCGGCCGGCGGAGGGAGAGGGAACCCCGAGATCGCCGTCCTCCGCGGTGGTCGCCTTTAGATCGCCTCCGATTTACTGTAGCAGGGGAAGAAAACCCGCACTTGCGGTCTATTGCACGTATAAAGTTTGCGCTTGATCTTGAGACACATTGTGCACTAACTCTTACATAACCTGCCTAGATTGTCAACGCAAGCTGGTTATGGAAGTTCCAAAAACGCTCATATCCAGATAAAATTATGGATAAGGATCATTTCCTGATTTCCTTTTGAAGTTCTGTCACGGGTCAAAATTGTCGTATTGGCCAAGTTTGAGGACCTCCCATGGATATGCCTTCGCTCTTCTACATTCGGCTTACTGCTGAAAGTTACTTTGTCTATCCTAAGCTATAATACGTTTTGGTAGGGCTAGTAGAAAGGAGCAACACACTCGCATGATGCATCATCGTGTTTGCCGGTATTTTTCACCTTTTCTCACGGGCTGTTTTCTTACATCTTGTTTGGCAATCCTATGGGAAGGGAATGGAAGATCATGCCTCTTCCGCATCCCACGTCACAATTACGAGGGCCCCAGGTAATAGATTAGTGGAAGTTTAACACGTGAATGCCCTCCTCTCTTCCCTCCTTAATTTTCATCCTCTTCAACCAATCAACAGATTAAAAGTCTTTATTGTCTTAACTCCCATTCCCTATCTGTAATCCCCCAATCAAACAGGTTGTTAGCAGTGGCGAACGCAACGTCCCTGCTGCCCGGGCATGGTTATTTGACAAAAATAAGCATTCTAAGTCTTTTAGTTAACCATTTTCCCTGGCTATAAATATTCTTGGGTCCACTAATGGCTGTTAGGGTATCATGGGAGCTGTTTTGTTGGGTTTTTTGTTTTGTTTTTTAGGGAAGCTGTTTTGTTTTGTTGGGTTGGTTTAGCAACTATCCCGGGCCTATAGTGTAGGCCCCTTGTGTGGTTGGGACAGCCCACACGAGCAGTCCACGCACATCACATCACGTGTTTCTCAATTTCTATGGGCCTGGGCCTACTGCCTACTGGAGTTATTGTCATTTATTACCGCTGCCTCCCGTATTCGCATGCTAGTCCAGTGGGCTGACGGAGATGCTGGCTCCGGGCTACTGCTGAACCCGCCACACAGGGGTGCGCCTATATATCGCCGCGCTAGCGCCGCCTGCAGGGCGCCCGCTAACGGCCCGGCCCATTCGGCGAGTCTTCATTTGTTTTTCCTTTTCTCTTATGTTTTCTCATTTTTTTTCAATTTTTTCAAAATGAATAATTTTTGAATTTGAATAATTTTCAAAAATGAACAATTTACGAACAATTTTTAAAAATAAACAAATTTCAAATTTGAACAATTTTCAAAAATAAAACAAATTTTAAAAATGAACCATTTTGATTTTTTTTAAATGAACAAATTTTGAATTTGAACAATTTTCGGAAATGAACAATTTTTGAATTTGAATAATTTTCAAAAAAGAATAAATTTTGAATTTTAACAATTTTCGAAGATGAACAAATTTTGATTTTGAACATTTTTCGAAAATATTTTTTTCGAATTTGAACAATTTTCAAATTTGAACAAATTTTGAAAATGAACAAATTTCAAATTTGAATTTTTCGAAAGAAAAACGAAAATAAGAAACGAAAAAGAAAACAGAGGAAAAAGAAAAACAAAAACAGAAAAAAAAACGAAAATGAAAATGAAAAATGGAGAGAAAAAGAAAAAACGTGAAATGGGCCGACCCATCGGTAGCGCGCTTTAGGCTGCGCGGCCGTGTAGCGCCGCTGCTGGACGATATATAGGATTTGGCGCACACAGTGCAGACGCCTGCCAGGCCGCACGGGGAGCCGAGGACGCGGTCGGGCACGCTACTCAACGGCCGGCGGCTGCCCATGCCGTTGCCGTTGCTACGCACGCCCACGGCGTGTCACAACTCACAAGGCGCGAACCGTCCACACTGCTCAGCATCTTGCCAAGGATTTCATGACGGCACACTTCGAATTTGTCGATTGATGACAAAAGCATATAGTCGAGACCGGGGTACCATTAGACTATTGGCTGGTAGTGAGGTAGCGCCGTTCGTACTTGGTAAGTACTCGTAGTTAGCACTTGGTAGGATCTCATATTGTAATCACGATTTTACAAACTAGTGCAATATACTAAGACAAAAACTACTACTACTAAATGTAGCTAGCAATCTAGCATCGTGACTAGGACTGGTTAGTATCGGACAACCTTGGTGTCCACATCCGCCTAGTCCGTCGTGGTATGTCTCGCCATCTCATGAAACGGACCACTGAACTGCTTTAATAATCGGACGAGATCACATTTACAATGGAATAATGACGTACACCAGGTTGGGTGCCCAGAGAGCAACCTAGCGCATTTGACACGACCCGTTCGTGCACCAAGTTGGCGGAAGCACAATTTTAATATATATGTTCTGAATTCAAATATCAATTCTACGAGGAGCTGAGGAGAGTGTCGGTTTGTATTCTTGCACACTCGAGTGTCACAATCCCAAGTGCTTTCACAAGAGGTTCGTTTAAGATGTTTTGTCTGAAGTAGATATTCAAACAAGAGACTAAACTAAACAATAAATAAAGTTAACGAGACAAGGCGAGCATAGAATAATACTAAAGAGTTTTCAAGCAATGAAATGAATTAGGTGCAATGGGTATTGTTTGAAGTAATTGGTAGACATCTAGCTAGGTGGAAACCGGTAGTGTGATGATGCTCTTCGTATCAAATGTTTGGTTGGTGGGTCATACATAAGTAGCTGAGTTGATCTTTGGGCTCGTTTGACTATTATCCTCGTTGTGTTTAATTTTCTTGAATGGTCAGCTCGGTAATTAAGATTGATAGATTAGACTGCTCATAGTGGGAAGTAACATATAGTGGTATCATGCACATGATACTAGTTTATATTACTAGTTCCATAGTGCAAAGTAACATATGTGTAGTATCATGTATAGTGCATTTATTAGATTTGTAGACTCATTGTGCATTGGGAAGCGTTATGTTATGGTATCTACCTATGATACCACCACTTTCTCTTTCATCATTAATTATAGTGCCACATCAGATTTTTGCATGCATGGAATGCATGATACCACTTATGATATCCCCACTATGGGTAGTCTTAGACCAATGTGTTAGGTACTGTGGTTTCCAATGCTCCTCTTGGTGTCGTCTCTCTTTATCGGAGTACACTTGTAACATGGATGCCTTGGATTCTCAACAACATGTGTTTACCCACGTAGATATTTCAAGATCATGTTGTTGGAACCCTTAAATAGACAACACGCACATGGTACAAGTACAATGTGGATAAACAATCATATGACAAATAATCAAATCAATAAGACATACCTAAAGTAAGTATTAACAATAATATCTCTACTAATCCCTTACATCTCTCGTGCTAGAGGTGAAATGTTGACATAGTAGAGAGTGGGCACGATAACAGATGCAGAATTCACACATATTAGAAATAAAGTCAACGTGGCAAAAACTCCGATAAAACTTAATGGATTTTATAGGTATCAACGCTAAGCCCTAAGGTGCCTTTGCATTGTACGTCACTTGATGGTTCTAGGACTTACTTCATCCTTGCCGAATTATAAGATGTTTTATCCGTGGACTAGTGGTAGCCGTGCATATGCGCATAAGGGTCAGGTCTCGGGTTTGAGTCCTCACTTTTACCTTAATGACAAAGCTGAGGTGGAGTCCCCCTCCGGTCTTGTTATTTTTTTATTTTTGTAAATCGTATGTATCTAGACGGGTTCTAATGTATAGATTTACTCATTTCATTTCAGACATAGTCCATATTAAAATATCCAAAACATTTTATAATTTGGAACGTAGTGATAGATCTTGACGAAAAACGACCCGACACTTGTGAGTCTTGGACTACTAGACGACGGCCACTCTGCAGTGTTGCAGCGCGGTCGGAGGCTGGCACAGTACTATAAGATTCACTTTTTTTGACGAAAAACGACCTGGCAGTACTATAAGATTAACTTAACATAGTTAATACTAGGACCGGTGTGCTGCAAAATGTTGGAGGCGACCGGTCCGCCAGATGGCCAGGTAGGATCGGCCATTGATGTATTTCGGAGGTGTGTCGACATCTCCCCTGAAGCTGATCGTCCAGCAACACTAATAGCAAACGTGAGATCATTTAGATTAAACGAAAAGGCACCACTGACACTCACATGAAGGTCATTTCGGAAGCAGTACAACTGCAACGCAACCACTCTTCTCACTCAGATTTCCCAAAAATCTTATTGGAAATTTTAAACCACCAGGCGCTTCACACACAAGCTAGCGCTGACAGAAAGGAAATACAGTAGAGTATAATCAATTAACACGACCGTGAAATAGACCCACGTAGAACGATCAGACGAGGCGGCGGCAGATGGTGACGCCGTCGGCGATGGCGAGCTGGCAGACGTCGATGCGCGGGTCGGCGGCGAGCTTGGCGTTGAGGTCCCTGATGGCGGCGGAGAACCTGGTGTCGAGGTCGGACATGGGCGTGCCAGGCGGCATGGCCACGGTGCCGCCCCAGAGCGTGTTGTCGTAGATGATGGTGCCGCCGACGCGCACCAGCCGCAGCAGCTGCTCGTGGTAGCGTACGTAGTTTGGCTTGTCGGCGTCGACGAACGCGAAGTCGTAGCTCGCCGCGCCGTCGTCCTCGGCGAGGAGGTCGCCGAGGCGCTCCAGGCCAGGGCCCTCGCGGAAGTCCACCTTGTGCGCCACGCCGGCCTTCTCGATGAAGGGGCGGCCCACCTCGTAGCAGTCCCGGTCGGTGTCGATGGCCACCACCTTGCCGTCGGCGGGGAGCGCGAGCGCGGTGGCGAGGAGCGAGTAGCCGGTGAAGACGCCCACCTCGATGGTCTTCTTGGCGCCCGCCATCTTGATCAGCATCCCCAGCAGCTGCGCCTCGTCCGCCGACGACTGCATGTAGCCCCTGGATCATCCGAAGAAACCCGATCAGATCAACGTTCCGATCCAACGTAGACGTGCATGCAGAGGAGGAGGAGGAGGAGGACGGAGAGACGTACCAGGGGTGCTTGTCGGTGACGAGGCGCAGGTCGCGCATGCACTCGTGCTCGCGGGGGAGCACGGTGGTTTCGAGGATGTACGTGTACAGGGCGTCGCTCTTGAGCAGCGTCTTGTTGGTGCTGTCCATGGAGCTGTGGACGTTGGGCACGCTGTCGATGCTGCTGGGCGCCATGGCTGGATCGATCTCCTCCTCTCTCTCTGCTTTCCTCTGTGCTAACTTGGGTTGGTGGTGTCTGTGCGGTCGAGTGTCTGTTGTCTGTCCACCCACAGCACCGGACGAGCCTGTATTTATCAACAACTGAAGGCACAAGAAGGGGTTGGTGACGCTGATCACTCGCACCGTCCCAGCTAATTAGTGTGCGTGTCTCGTTGGAGTATAAAATCAGCGACCATTGCTTGCTTTGGTAGCTTTTTCCTTTCCTTAATTATTCCTAGGGACTCCCACCTTCAGAACCACGATCAGACCGGTTCCTACCACCACCTGCCTTCCACTCGATCGGCCCTCTTTATTCTCTAGCAGGTATGATTTGACTATATTTTTGGCCAAGCTCATATATAGTCGATTATTGTTCGATCACGTTCTTATCTCAAAGAAAACACGAAGCTTCAGAGATACCGAGAGTCCGAACCTAGCGCACTTTCCAGTTCTCCATCCACCAACCGCGATTATAGATCGGTGATGGTTGGTGAAATCCTGTAATCTAGACAAGATGCACTTTCGATCGGCATGCTACTTGCCTAAATCTGGGAATGGGTTTGGATTAACCGGGTCAAATGGTTTGGTTCTGTGCTCTAGTCTTAATTGGTTTGGGTTAGTATGGGCGTAGCGTGTTACAGGTTCAGTTTGGTTTGGGTTTCTCAAGGAAAGAGTTGGGTATGGTCAGGTATGGGTCTATTCAATTCAGTTCCTAACTATTAGGAACTAAGTTTAGAACCAGTTATTTGGATTAGTTCGCCATGCTGTCCGCACGAAGCGCGGCGACCATGTATACATACATCATGACGTTGGTCATGATGCACATATACATGTCATGTACCATATAGATTTTGAAATTTTATAGGAATAGTCAAGTTGGATCGCTCCGTGTACATGACGTCGTCACGATGTACGTATAGATTTCTGATCGACGACTGACGACAGGGGACCCTCTCTCGCTGGAGCTAGCACCATCTAGCTAGCAAGCTAGCTGTTGCTTGTTACTCGTACGTACGTACTTCGTTATGGTTACTCGCCGGCCGGAGCCAGCACAGCACCATCTAGCGTAAAACCCATTTGCTCGAATATATAGTTTCTAACCCATTTCAGTGAATGATTTCAACCCACGGATGAAGTTTAGTTTGGGTGGAAAATCAAGACAGTTTGGGTTTGGTTTGGCTGACGTGACCATTGAATGGGTTTAGTTGAAGTTGGGTTGCCAAGTTTGCGGGTTCGGTTGAGGTTTGGTCCAGTTTTCAAACTATTCCCAGGTTTATACTTGCCTGCTTCTGCTTGCAAGCAAGTCCTACGTCCTAATTTATTGGCAGAATCGTCCCAATTGGTGAGCAAAACTGATCAATTGGCAGATGCGTCACGACCCAAGTACCAAGTACCCTCCCCGTCCCGCTCGCCGTTCCTGCCCGGCTCTGGCACGTCGGTGTTGCCGCGGCTCTATGGCAAATCTGAAAAGCTCGCAATGATGTGTGGTGTTCAACTCGATCTCTCGACCCCCAGCGACGTGAGGCGGCTATGTGCATAGTACCTCTCTGAACTTTGTATTTGGCCTGGTTTTTGGCCGGTTTCTAGTTATAATAACCAGTGGGGAGCAATCCCCCGTCTTTCTCGAAAAAAAAGTGCCAAGTACGTCCTAATTTATTCAAGCGGCACCTCCCATCCAATCTATGCATCCAATGTGTGATAGTGACCAAGCTCTAGATGTATTAACAGAGAACTGTGCATGTGTCTACGTCGGAACACGTCTTCGTTCTAGGAGAGGATAGAAATAAACTGAAGGCATCGATCAGAGCAAGTTGGCAAGAAGAAGACGGATTCCTCAAGTGGCATGCATGTGCGTCGCTACGAAACGGCGAAACGAAGCGTCGGTTTCTACACGCGACGTCTCGCTCCCGGAGACATGCATGCACGCGCGTGCGCAAGCAAGCAACCGAGCGCATGGGTGTCTTCAATTCAGTTTCCTACTAACATGTCTGAACGAACTTGCTTGACATGTTGTTTTATTTATAAAACGGGGCGAAAATCTATTTCAAGAAGAGGCGGTGTTCTCATCTTCGGCCATCTCTGCTGCAATGTTTACTGCTACATCGGCATTGCAGCAGTACGGTTGAGCTATGTTTTCTTCGGAATGATTTTGTTCATGTACCTCCGACGAAAAAGAAAGAATTCCTCCTTTATTTAGTTTTTTCTGGGCTTTCTATTTCCGTGCCCCTCGTTTCTTAGTTGTGCTCAGTCTTCCCAACTCTAAACTTTTGCTCACTTTTCCCCACTCTTTTGTCTGAAACCCTCACAAAACCTAAAACTGGATGTTTCCGTCAAGTCAATGGTTTGACCGTTAACTTTTGACGAGTGGGACCCACATGTCATAGATTTAATCTTTTCATAAATTTCAGAAAAAAAAAAAGCAAAAGGAGAGGAGGGCGTCACCCTGACGTCAGCAATGGAGGTGGCCGCTCCTATCAATCAAGAAATCGATGCAGGAGGCGCGAGGGCCAGCGCGAGTACGCGCACAAGATGCGCACGGTCGCGGGGAGCCAAACGGAGGCGGTGTCGCGACCAAATGGTCGGCAGAGCATCGGCAGCCACGACCTAGCTCATTTGAGTCGAAAGCCATACATCTTTGTACCTCGTATCTCATTTCTGAGAAGGGTTTTTCACAAAAATTTCTATAACCCATGTTTGTTATTTTTCCTAGGTGGTAGGTCACATAAAAGGACGCCACGTGAAGGTAAATCCAATTTTTCTGATTTTTTTTGAATTAGTTGTGCCCCACCCTAACCCTAAACCCTCATCATAAACGTTAACCCCAAACCGTAACCGTACCTCCATTCCAACAAAAAGCGCCTAAGATCTCTAAAGAAATTACATACTTTGGATCTAAAACTGATTTTTACAAAAAATCACGAGCAAAATTTCCGACACTCGTAGTTCAAATCGGACCACTTCCAGCGAAATCGACAAGAACTTTTATGAAATACTAGAAATACCTAGGAATGTTTTATATTCAAACCCAGGGTCATATGTACTTATAAAGCGGTCTATTGTTTTTTATACTTTGGTGTATTCTGCTTTCGGGGAGCCGTTTTGGTAGTTGATTCACAAAAAAAGGCAGTTTTGGCACTAAAAAAAATGAAAAATGGGTTTTTAGTGCGAAAAAACCCATCTTTGTACCTATGTCAACATTGTGCACAATTGCAATGTACACGCGTGTGCAAAATTTTGGATCATTTTGACAAGGGATGCTATGGTTTAGGCCATGACCAAGCGTAACCCTAATAACCCCGTTGATCACATAACCCAGTTCACTCGCTCATAACCCCGTCGAGGGAAAAACTGAGAAAACCCACCCCCTTGTTCAGAGATATTAGTTTCTTTTATAGAAAGTACTCTCTAGTTTCACTTATATTTGTTTACAGAGTTGTACAAATAAGTTGATTGGTGTTTGGTTGGAACGGAAATGTCATGCATGTGGTGTGGTATGATGAAAAAATTGCATAGTCTTGTAGATCATTGAACTTTGATAACTTGATTCTTTGCAAATGTTTTGAGGTATTAAATGAATAGATGTTAAAACTTGCTGGTTACTTAAGTTAAGGCTCATTTGTGGTGTTGTCGTTAAAGCTTGTTCCGTAATACAAACTCTATTAATTGTTGAAGGTGTAGTCGTTCTTGATATCTCTTTAAGTCTGAAAGTAATTCATAATAACATAGTTGCGTGCTAAGGTCGAGGAAGCCAACGGGACACTTGTGTCGCCGCCACGGTCCCTCCTGGAGTAATTTTAGTGATGCTCTTAATGTTTAACCTGCTAGTTGTTTGCGATAAACTTGTGAGTTTTTTTGACTAATGTTGAGCTTCGGTTTTTGGCACTTCCACCATCCATATTTTGCTAGCCTCTTCGGTGCTGTGCATTACCCTCTTCTCAAATCGAGATTTGGTGCATACTTCGCCAGTACATCAAAACCCCGTGGGAGTACTTTTTCTTGTTCTCCTACATATAAGCCTATACATCTTTTTCAAAACAGCCACCATACCTACCTACCACGGCATTTCCATAGCCGTTCCGAGATATATTGCCATGCATCTTTCGCCTTCCATTACATGACTTGTTGTCATTCTTCATTGTTATATTGCTTTGCATGATCATATATAGCTGACGTGATGGTAACACATGTTATGCTACCAGTGAGGAAGAGAAAATGAAAGAGCCATGGAGGTCATAGAAACATAAAAATTAGAGAGAGAAAAGGAGAAAAGAAAAGAGAGAGGGGGCAGCATTACTATCCTTTATTCCACACTTGTGCTCATGTTTAGCACATACGTTTCAGAGTTATCATACTTGTGCTCATGTTTAGCACCAATACTTAAGTTTAGAGAGTTTTCATGTTTCATTAGTATAACTATGTGGGGAACTTTTCATTATATAACTTGGGTTATATATTCCAATGATGAGCCTCCTCAAAAGTGCTCTAGGTCTTCGTGAGCAACCGAGTTAGATGCACCCCCACTAGTTCCATTGGAGAGCTTTCATATACTTATAACTCTATGTGCATCTGTTGCATGACAATCACTACTACTTGCATAGTTTCGATTATTAGACTTCCTCTTGCCTAATGATCACTTAATGCTCATTTTGCCGTAACATCCTGGTGCCAAAGCCAAATTATCTCGCTCACTTGTTGAGTAAAACTTGGAAACAGTGGATACATGACGTTCATGTTTATATTACTTGACTGAATTCTTTGTGTGTTGTGAAAAATTGCTTGATGCTTGAATAGAAGGATAGAACTTCTGCAATGGATACTTAAATCATCTCTAATAAACCTTGTACGGTATCATGTCTGAAAAGCATTATCCATGAAAGGTTTTGACTTGTTTAACTATCATGTTTTATCATTGTTTGCTTAATATCAATATTAGACATTTGTTTTGAATGATTTGATCTCAGTTCACATGTTGTACACTATTTGATCAAGATTGTGTTGGTACCATGTCACTTCAAAAATTATCTTTGTTATCATTAACCTACTCGAGAACGAGTAGGAATTAAGCTTGGGGATGTTGATACGTCTCCAACGTATCTATAATTTTTGATTGTTCCATGCTTGTTTTATATCATTGCTACATGTTTTTATAATAGTTTTATATCATTTTAGGACATTTTCTGGGACTAAACTATTAACAACATGCCTAGTGCCAGTTCCTATTTTCTGCTATGTTTTTGTTTCAGAAAAGTTATTAAGGAAATATTCGCCAAAAGACCTGAAAATTTACGGAGATTGTTTTTACAAAGTGACAAAGGCACCGTCCAAAAATCAGATACGTGGGCTCCACCAGTGGAGGGGACGGCCCTAGGTCGTGGCCAGGGGTTGACCTGCGCCCCAAGGCCGCCTACACCACCTGGTGGGCCTCACACGCCGCCTCTTCGCCTATAAATTCGTCTTCGTCCAGAAAACCCTCGAGCGCCCATTATTTTCCATGATACGTACCTGAGGCCGCCACCATCTATACACCCTATTTGGGAGGGTTTAGAAGCTCTTCCCGGCACCCTGCCAAAGGGGGAGGTCGTCACCGGAAGCATCTACATCGCCATGCCAACCTCCGGAGTGATGCGTGAGTAGTTCATCCTTAGACTACGGGTCCATAGCAGTAGTTAGATGGCTGTCTCTTCTCCTTGTGCTACCATGTTTAGATCTTGTGAGCTGCCTAAGATGATCAAGATCACTATTTTGTGATGATACATGTTGTGTTTGCTGGGATCCGATGAATTGTGAAACTATGTTCAGATTGTTCATCTACTTGTTATCATATTTATGTTCTATTTAAGATCTTGCATGCTCTCTGATCCATGTCGTTACTCTGGCTAAGTAGTTGCTTGTATCTCCAAGAGGGAGTATTTATGCTAGATAGTTGGTTCATGCATCCGCGTGTCTGGGCTCGAGATGACAGAAATGACTAATACTATGGATGTGTTGTTGCTACTAGGGGTAAAACAGCGGTGTTTATTGCTATATGTTTATAACCACTGCATACATTACACACTTTACTTATTGCAATTATCTGTTGCTTGCAACTTAATACTTTTGGGTGACATGCTGGATAGCGATCTCGGGGTGGATTATTAGTCATAGATACAGCTGGATAGCGGTCTATGTATTTTGATGTATTAAATATTACAATGAACTTTCTTGTCATAATAGCATTATCACGCCCTCACAATTTGTCAATTGCCTAGCTGTAATTTGTTCATCCACCATGTTTACTATTTTATGGAGAGACACCACTAGTGAAACTACGGTCCTCGGTTCATTCTTTTATATTGATTGCAACCTGTTTCCTACGCTCTACATTATTGCTAGCTCTCTGTTCATTTTTACTTTTATTATTGTTTTCCACACCATACGTTTGATCCCTTGTTTCCAGCAAGACGGAAAGCTTGACAACCTTGCTGAATTCGTACGGACAAAGTTTAGTGTTTGTGTTGTGTGTAGGTTCGCGCTGAAGCTCTTTTCTGGCATCGTCTTGAAGCCTTCTCCAAGTCCTACTGGTTCGATAAACCTTGGTTTTACAACTAAGGAAACTTGATACGACGCTGCTTCATACCTTCCTCTTGGGGTTCCCAACGGACGGTTGTACGCCGTATCACGACACTCTAGCCACCGGCCGCACTACCCCTCCTGGTTCTACTCCCCTCTCCACCATCGGAGGGTGCCTTCAAGCAAAGCCCTCACCACGGCGGTGCGACCGTAGGTACCACCTCTAGCGAGACGACATGGGGGTGGTGCGATGTGGTGAAGGTGGACGTTGAAGTTGAAGGTGTGGTAGCGATAGTGAGGTGATGCGACAAAAGTAGAGTAGAGCGGAAGTGGAGGCTTCGATGTGCTAAACTGAGACCCCCGTGGGTAAGGTGGAATAGGTATGTGAGACACTCCAAACGAAAATCCTAACAGACTTATGTCGATCTCGACCATGGTGCCTTCGGACGTCACTCCCTCCATTGAGGCATCGCCGAGGAGCTTTGGCATCTCCCTCACCCTCGGGGTGTTTGTCTCCGGGTGAAAAATGAGATCAAGATCAACGATGGCGGCGTCATCGATGTTGCTCTTTTATTGGTAGCATCATTTTGGAGACACGACCTGGTGGAGCACATGCTTTAGGTGATGTGTCTCATTTGTGTTTGTTGATGCTCAAGGCATGAGGCTCCTGAGCGCAATGTAAGCCATTGCCGGTGTTACCAAGACGGAGGCTTTGTTGGACAAGTTAGGTCCGACCATTCACTCACCGACTCCTCTAGGCACATAAGGGTGGATGGTATGTTGACTAGGTCAATTATGAAGAAATGCTCCTTCTTCGAAGTTAACCGGCATTGATCGAGACATGGCCTTGAGGCTCTAACTAGGCAAGATGAGTCATCTTTTGTTGTGTTTCCAACGAGAGTGGTGCCTAGTCTTTTGATTAGTGTTGTAAGGTTATTTTTATGAAAATGATATACCGTTAAAAAGGATGAAAAAGGTCCATTAGAGGAGGGTGAATAAGCAACTAAATATTTTAATATTTTTCTAATTAACAAATTAATGGATTCTTTACGTGCGAGCAACCTTTCCGATAAGATACAACTATCCACACAAGATAAACAAGGTAATAATCTAGTAACAAGTAAGTATGAAACTTGAGAGATAACCACACAATGGGGACGTAGATTTATCCTGAAGTTTGCACCTTTGAGGGTGCTACTCTCTGTTGAAACGATGTGGTGACACAATGCCAAACAAATGCCACAACGACTCGCCGTATCATTCTCGAGTCTTCCCACAATAAGGAGTGTATCGAATCCACTAAGTGATGCACTTGAAGGCAGCAACCTAAACTATACAAACTTGCTTGGGGCGATCTCCACAAGACCACAACTTAGTTGGAGGCTCTCAAACTTGCCTCAAATATTATCTTTATTATTGCGAATTTGTTTGGATCTTGGTTAAATGAGGTAGACATTAAAACAAAAGCACATATTAGAATTGGCGTCGCGGCTGTTCTATGAGCTATTTGGAATTGTCGTAATGACATTATTTTTAAAAAATGCACAATCCTCCTACTATTTGCAGGTTATAAACAAGGTGACCTACTGGATCCATATGTGGTCCTATCTTCTTCATGTGGATCAGCATGGTCTCATGGATACATGATGTACTCGAATAATGATGGTCGTACTGGCTATCTTCTGCCGGGGTGGATGGCTACAACATAAGAGATTAGATGGATAGAGCGTTGTTTACCTGGCTAATTTTTGTATCCGCGTTGAGTGATCTTTGAGTTGTAAGCCTTAAACTTGATGCTTTGAGAATATGCAATAAAATTGCAGAGGTTGTGTGCATCATTTTGATGCAGAGGCCGGGGATCTGCACCCTCTTTTCTAAAAAAAATGTGAACCTCCGAGACAAGTCCTTTCGTCTCAACGAGCTTCAGTGACTTGCAATACACAAGTCACCGAGCGACTTGTGGCAATCTCGTCCCTCTGTTTTCGATCCGATGGATAAGATTCATCCGAATCTGAAACACAAAAATAAAGCTTTTCAGAAAAAATCGAAAAAATTCCAGTAAATCATAAATGCTTCTATAGCTATTCTGTGAATTTTTTATCTGATTTGGACTAACCGTTTGCGAATATATAGCTTTTTTAGTTTGAAACATAAAACGCTATTTATACGCAAACCATTAATCAAATAGGATGTAACTTTCAGAGAATCCAAAACGAAACATTTATGATTTACTGGATTTTTTTCGATTTTTTCTGAAAAGTTTTATTTTTGTGTTTCAGATTCGGATGAATCTTATCCATCGGATCGAAAACAGAGGGACGAGATTGCCACAAGTGGCTCGGTGACCTGTGTATCAAACACCATGCCGAATCGTCGCCCAATCCAAGTGCAGATACTGGCGGCGGGGACAAAGTGGTGCGGTGACGGCGACCAGGATAAGAGCATGCATTACAATGGTCTACACAGATATTTTGTTACTACGGACACCAGCCGCTGGTTTACACGTGTATCATTCGCAGCCCTCTCTCTTCTGTCCATTCCTGAGACCTGTGGAAGACTAAACCCTCTACTACGAGCTAAAATAAACTCTTTTCTAATACAATAAAATAAAATAAAGCTTCTGATCCTTACAAGTGATGGTTGATAAATTAGATCAATCCAGAACGGTGGCTTTCTTCGAAATGTGTAGAAGAGTTGGATTGGACGGTTTTACAAGCAAGCATCCGTGGCGGCCGGAGAGCGACGTGGAATGGGAAACGAATTTAGATATCGTTCGCAGCCGCAGGTCGCCCGCCGGTGAATCTAGTCGCATGTCTTGACGGTGACAACCAGTCAGCCACTGCACCTTTTTTTATTCAGAGGATCCTGCAACTTGACAGTAACCAGTGAAATGTATTGGAATGGCAAAATATGCCTGATAAGAATCTAAACGAGGAGAACAGAAGGGATGACAACTCAGAATGGTGTTGCAGAACGATCGCACAAGAGACAACCCATTTCTTTTCTCCCTCTCTCTAGGAATTCGGATGATTATTGTTAGCTCTGTCCAGAAAAAAGCCTCTTTCAATAGTCCTGTTGAGGTAAATATCATGGCATCATGCACTAGGCCACTACTACATCACTGCCACAGTGCAGATAAGCATCAATCATACAGTAGGTTAGGCCAGCCATGACAACGGTGATTGGTGACGAAAAAGAAGGATGGGCTCAGCGGAGGTTGCCCCGATATTTTCTCACTTGCCAAGCGTACTCTAAAGAAGGAGCGGTATGTGGCATACACGAAGTGCAGACTTCTTCTTAATGGGACCGGCTCTAACGGCGGACAGACTAAGAGAGAGACCAAACAAGCAGTAACAACCATTCGGTGTGCCACTGCTTTCAGGAATGTGTGGCCCCCGGCCCCCAACCAATCAGGCACCCCAATCAACAACATCGAGCACATCTTGATAATTGGTTGGGCGAATAAATCACCCGCGTGGCGTTCTCAGAAGAACGGGACGTTTACAGTCAATAGTGCCTATAAGCTATCATAGTGGAACCTGAGATTCCAGTTGTTAATAATAAGAAAATCTGGAAGATGAAGATATAACTGAAAACCAAGGTGTTTGCGTGGTATCTTCGTCGAGGAGTGATTCTCACTAAAGATAACCTTGCAAGGCGGAATTGGCAAGGAAACAAATCGTGTGTCTTTTGTCATCATGACGAGAGTATACAACACCTTTTCTTTCGTTGTAATTTTGCTAGATCTATATGGTCAGCCATTCAGATAGCCTCGAACTTATATCCACCTCGTAGTGTTGCCAATATATTTGGCAATTGGCTCAATGGTGTTGATTCTAGGTTTAAGCATCTAATTAGGGTGGGAGCGATTGCCGTTATTTGGTCGCTTTGGCTATGTAGAAATGACAAGATTTTTAATGATAAAAATGCTTCTCTTATGCAGGTCATCTACCGGTCTACGGCTTTGATCCGTTCATGGGTGCCACTACAGCGTGCGGAGCACCGACCCCTATTCACGGAGGCGTGTACGCGATTGGAGGATTCGGCGAGGGATTTTTTTTCCCAACATGGATGGCAGCATAATCTACGGATTGGCCCTCCAGCAGTTTAGGCGTTTTTACACTTTCTCATGATGATATGTAATTCGCCTTTTTATTCTCGTCACTTTGTTACTTTGTGGACGTGTGGCTGTGTGCATCTTAGATATGCAGAGGCCGGGTACATGCTTAAGACTCTTAAGTAATAAAGTTCCCGTTATCGAAAAAATGCTAGGCTATCAACTGAAGTATGGTGATCAGGATGCGTAGTGCAATGAGTGTCACCCTCAGCACCGAGAATACTGACTCAATTCGTTGGAAATTTACAAATGATGGTGCTTACTCCGCTTCGTCGGCCTATAAAATGCAATTTGAAGGCACCATTGTCTCCAACTTCAACGGATCATTTGGAACTTGAAAGGCGTGGGCCCTCTCAAATGCAGGATTTTTGCTTGGTTGGTTTTGCAAGATAGTATTTGGATCTCGGATCGTCTACAATGAAGGGGTTGGCAAAATTGTGGGAATTGTCCCCTTTGTAACCAAAGTGCTCGAATCGGTGGCTCACCTTCTATACATGTGTCACTATTCGAAAAGAATTTGGTCGGCCATCCTCTTTTGGTGCGGTTTACTTTTCCAATGTCAAAAATTCGTGGACCGATCTTGTCATGGAGCTTGGCCGGCCTCGCAAGGCCCTTGCCTCCTTAGTCATGCTAGGATCAAGGAGGAGGCCAAACTTGGGAACATGGCTGGGGCCAATTTTTTGGGTTGTTTGATCCCGGGTAAAGCATCTCTAGCAGTACCCGCAAATGGCCAACCCGCAAAACAATTTTAAGGGTCGGGTTTTTCGTGTTCTTGCGCGAGAAATCGGGCCGCGAAGAACAGAGCCCGCAAACGAAACTGCAAATCTGAAATTCAACACGCAGATTTTCGCGGGAACAAACTAGATAGATGTTCTTCTGCACAGATAGATTGCAACATTGTTTGTACACAAAATGCAAACCCTAGATACTAGCCTAGAACTACACATCGCCGCCCAAACCCTAGAACTACACAAAATTTGCTCCTCACCGGAGCCACGGGTGCGGCGGCGACGCAGCGGTGGAGGAGCTTCACTCCTCGTCAGAGACGAGGTCGATGACGGGCGGGAGATGGCTGATGATCTCCCGCTCCCGCTCCCTCCGGAGCCGGTAGATCTCCCGCTCCCGCTCCCTCCGGAGCCGGTCACACTCCGGCAAGTCGCAGCGCACCGACCCGCCGTGCCTGTACTTCCGTGCGCGGTGCTTCTGTGCCATGGCTCGGCCGAACCGGTCGTCGCCGGGGAGCGCCGCCTCTGGTTCCCGTTTCGGCGCCATGGCTCGGCGTCGCCGGATCTGTTGACGGCGACGCGAGATTTCTCGTCGGAGACGGCGGAGCACACGGCGGATTGCTCGCCGGAGGAGGTGCGGGATTGGGGATTGCAATCCGCAAATGCGGTGGGGAGCCGGATAAATAGGGGTAGGCCGTGCGGATTCACGGGCCACCGCAAAACATTTGCGGGCCGACGCAAATATGCAGGCGCTGGTCTGGCCCAAAAATGGCCCCAAACCCGCAAACTCGCCGGAATTTTGCGGGTTGGGCCGTTTTGCGGGTACTGCTAGAGATGCTCTAAGCCCTTGTGTTGCTTTGTGAAGTCCTAGCTAGGGCTTTTCCTAGGCATTATTTTTTGAGGTTTATTTTCCTAGGCATTATATCTCAAATCCTCTCTTTGTTAATGAAAATGGCAAGTGTTTTGCAGCATTTCAAAAAACAAAAGAGCTGCGGGCCAAATGGTGACCTCTCGATCGAACCATGTCTGGAATTCGGATATGTGCCTCGAGGTTAAAGTGTTTGCGCGGAGGACTTGCTCAAAATTCCTATGCTACTACCAGCACAAGAATATGCTTCTTTTAGATTAGCATAAGAATATGTTTGTTGTCAGTGGACCTGTGTGTGAGGTGTGCAGCCTAGCAGAAGAATATGTTGGTTCCCGAACGGTGTATGCGTAGACGATGGCATGAGCGTTAACTTGAAGCTACCGGCAGAAGAGATTTTCCCTATGCAAGGAAGTGATTGGATGCTGTTCCTACCTGATGCCTGCAGATGCAGTCATACTGAGAGACAAGGGGAAGCGGTGCTGCTACTGTTTTGGCGAATTTGGCATGTTCCTGACAAGTTGCTGTGATAAATATAGGCAAAAAAAATCCCAGTCAGCAAAAAGTGTGTAAAGTGTGTAAAATCTGTCAGAATTTTCACTTTTTTGCCTAGCCCAAAATATAATGAATTTCTTTACGAAATTTCTGGCGTACCTGCGGGATATGTATGTTTGTTGGTGTGATTTTTTTCAGAATTTTTGGAAGCAAAAAAGTGCGTTTTTCAAAAAATTCAAAAAACGAGCTCACTGGTGCTCGGGAGCTGCAAGTCCGCGTCCCTTTTACGGGAAATCGGCAGCAGCTCCCGAGCACCAGTGCTCTTGATATTTTGAAAATTTGAAATTTTTAAAAATATGTTTCAAAAAAATCCGAAAAAGTTTCCCATGATACATATGCATGTTTCTTACGTGCGTGCCAATTTATGGTGCAAAAAACGTCGTATTCCGAGCTGTATAAAAATAACAAAATCCCAGTCAGCAAAAAGTGTGTAAAGTGTGTAAAATCTGTCAGAATTTTCACTTTTTTGCCTAGCCCAAAATATAATGAATTGCTTTACGAAATTTCTGGCGTACCTGCGGGATATGTATGTTTGTTGGTGTGATTTTTTTCAGAATTTTTGGAAGCAAAAAAGTGCGTTTTTCAAAAAATTCAAAAAACGAGCTCACTGGTGCTCGGGAGCTGCAAGTCCGCGTCCCCTTTTACAGCTTACAAGTTACTTCTGAATACATAACGGTGCACGATTACGACAGGCTGACCGGAACTTTTTCATTTTATTTCATACAAACACATCAGATGCGCGCGGCCGGCGCGCAGAGTTACTCCGTCCTGATCGATCAGGCGACGCGGCGGCAGAGGGTGATGCCGTCAGCGATGGGGAGCTGCACGGGCTCGACACGCGCGTCGGCGGCGATCTTGGCGTTGAACACCCTCATGGCGTCCCGTATCTCGAGGTCGTCGTTCGTGAGCGGCGTGTCGTCGGGCATGGCCACGGTGCCGCCCCAGAGCGTGTTGTCGTAGGCGAGCACGCCGCCGACGCGCACCAGCCGCAGCAGCTGCTCGTGGTACCTGTGGTAGTTGCTCTTGTCGGCGTCCACGAACGCGAAGTCGAAGCTCGCCTCGTCGGCCTCGGTGATGAGCCCGTCGAGGATCGGGCCGGCGTGGCCCTCCCGGAAGTCGACCTTGTGCGCGACGCCGGCCTTCTCGATGACGGGAAGGCCGAGGTCGAAGTACTCCCTGCTGACGTCGATGGCCACGACCTTGCCGTCGTCCGGGATGGCGAGAGCCGTGGCGAGGACGGAGCAGCCGGTGAAGACGCCCACCTCGATGGTTTTCTTTGCGCCCATCACCTTGAGCAGCAGCGACAGCAGCTGCCCCTCGTCCGGCGGCGACGACATGTACCCACTACAAACAACAACAGATGAGAGATCTCGAGTTGTCAGATCCGCCATGATCCGAAATTTCTCGCCAACGGAGGAAAAAGAAGAGAGCGGAATGAAATTGGGATTGCATGGTGTCGTGCGTACTAGGTGTGCTGCTTGGTGATGAGGCGGAGCTCGCGCAGGAACTCGTTCTCCCGCGGGTACACCATAATCTTCAGCATGTACTGCAGAAATTAAGAACACACACCTCAGGCATCATTTCTTGTTTGCAGAAGACATGAAGATTCAGGGACAGGGTGACGAATGATTCAGGGGCATGTAGGCGTGCGTACCTCATAGAGGGCGTCATTCTTGAGCAGCGTCTTGGTGCTCTCGCTGTTGTGGATGTCCTTGACTACCTCCTCGTTGGAAGCCATGGCCGTGCCGCTGCTAGCCCGGTGAAGATCGAACCACCACCGCCGCCCAGGACTCGTACTGCTCTAAAACATGCACAGAGCAAACACAACAAACGTCACGAAGACGAGACAGACAAGAACACGGGTTCGGTGCTGGCCGAGTGGCCTACTGGCCTAGTATTTATGCTTGGGGTACGTGTGAGTGGTGGCTTTGCCCAAGGATCGAATCATATCAATCTATCATGAACACACGCAGACAAAATTATCGCCAAAGACACATATCGTGCCTTGCTTCTTTTTCTCTTTATTTCTCAATTTTCTTGGTACTTACAACTCACGCACCCTGGGCCGTGTATATATACACGACCCAAACAACTAGTCCTACTCGTACACAAACCCACCTAGTCTCTCCGTATAGAACTACTCCTAGTACCAACTTGGAAACAACCGATGCTTGGTATACTAGCAGACCTAGTAGTACACGTAAACATAGCTAGCTTAGGAAACGAATCAACACTTTCCAAAAACTAGTATTACCTAGTTTGGATTATTCCAACATTCTCCCCCTAATCCAAACTTGTCGTCTCCTCATGCTTTTCGTGATCTTGATTCGCTGCAGCTTCACAACTCGATGACTCAACTCAACGCATCCTCCGGATTACCAGCCCACGCTGTCGCATCTCAGCGTGCCACATGCAGACTAAACGCATAGCCTCATGCAGGAACACATCTTAACCGGTTCGCATCTGTCTTCACGTTGGTCTTCGTCTTCTCATTGAGACACGGAGATAGCCACCCGCCATCTTGTCTCCGTGCACGTCTTTGGAGATACACCGTCACTGGAGCACCTCGACCATGACGTCTCATGTCTTCGCCCCTTGGAGATATAGCTCACTGGAGTGCCTCGACTGTGACGCGCTTCCGCTGCAACGAACTCCCGCAGACCAGCACTTGGACACAACTTTACTCCTCATCCCTGTTGTCGGTGACGCATCTTACCGAACAACACTTCATGTCCAGCGGCAACACAACTCGCCATGTACGCGCAACACCTCTTTGCGTACATGAACTCGCTGGAACTTGTTTAACTTTGCCTAAGATCGAACGCACGATTTTGCGGCAATTTCACTGGTCCAGCGGCAACACAACTCGCCGTATACGCGCCACGCAACTTCCCGTATGCGAACTCGCTGGAATTCCTCAGTTACGAACAGAAACGCAAGGACAACATATCATTTTTCTGCTCGCTCCCTCCGCACACGATTCTCTCTCCCAGTAACATAACTGTCACACAAAAAACTCAAACCACAAGCTCTTGGATGCATCTTGCAAGAACTCATGCGCACACCTTGACGACCGCATCCATACTCCCCTTGATGATGATCTTGACGAGATTTACCGATATCGCGTCTCGGCACCACCGCTCTCACCAACAATCATCCGCCTCTGCTGCCTTACCGACGGCAACCCCACCGTCTCCTCCTGTCGCTCCGCTGAACGACGATCGCCCGCCCTGAGGCGCTATTACGGGTCGCCTCCCCGGGGCAAGCGTGGCCTCAAATTTTCTACCTCTCTCTGATACCAATTGTTTGGTTTCACCCACAAGATCGATTACATATAACCTATCATGAACACACGCAGACAAAATTATCGCCAAAGGCACATATCGTGCCTTGCTTTTTTCTCTTTATTTCTCAATTTTCTTGGTACACAACTCACGCACCCTGGGCTGTGTATATATACACGACCCAAACAACTAGTCCTACTCGTACACAAACCCACCTAGTCTCTCCTTATAGAACTACTCCTAGTACCAACTTGGAAACAACCGATGCTTGGTATACTAGCAGACCTAGTAGTACACGTAAACATAGCTAACTTAGGAAACGAATCAACACTTTCCAAAAAACTAGTATTACCTAGTTTGGATTATTCCAACAGTGAGCTGTCTAGTTAACCAGTATACGGACCAGAGCTTTGGTCGCCACTCGCCATGGACAGGCCGGTCGCCGTCGTCACGCGGGAGCTGTGGCGTTTTGCGTGTGGACGGTACGGGGCAGCTGGGGTGGCGCAGATCGAGGATCTCGGCGTCGGCGATGCCATGGCGTCATCGGCTGGCTAGTCAAAAAAAAAAAAAAAAATCGGCTGGCTAGTCGCTACGGAACACCAGCCGTTTCGGTGGTTCCATGCTGGGCCCTGTGGGTGAGCGGCTGTGCCTGTGATGCAGTTGCGGCTTTCCAGCTCACTTATTTGGGCCTTTTCAGTTTGGTTTTTAGTACCCAGGGTGCCTTGATGCAAGTGCCGGTAGCTTCATTTCTTCGGTCACATTCTCCCCTTAAAAAGGACAATTTGTTCGCTCACGTCGCATGCAACGTCATCTGACTATCTAAGAGATACAGAGAGAGATGGGAAAGAAGGCTGCTGGATAAGCTACTGATTGAGTTTGGATATCACAAAATGTGTTGAACATGACAGTCGCTTGGTTTGGCGAACTTGCTTTGGGCTAGGAGCCTAGGAGAGTAGGAGGTACTGTTAGAATGTTTACTAAGCCAAGAAATCAGACAAAATGACCTACCAATAGTAAACTACGACCCGCGAAACTACAACTCTGAATGGCCCGGAAAAAGGCATCAGGAGCAGCTGTACCTAGCAAAAAAAAAATCGCTAGGCAAAAGTTCTTTTTTTGAAACTCTAGGCAAAAAGGTTCGGTGACAAGACAATTGCTAGCACCTGGAAATTGCTAATTTGGATTGGCTACAAAGGAGAGAGGGCAAACCCAACTATGTAAAAATGGGAGTTCGAGAGGGGTTCTAGAATTCTGTTGCATGCTGCAAATGAACTAAAACGGGAACGCGGTCTGGGCAGGCAGTAACAAACATGGATCTGAGTTGATTTTTAGCACAGGAGTCTATACGCAAATGAAGACCGCGAGAACTACGTACGATTCGAGAGTCTCGCACCTTTTCAGCGTCAAAAGCGCATGAGGCTCGCCGCCGGTGACTCGGGCAAGCTGCCGCCTCGCCGAACCGGTCCACGGACCGTTGCGCCGACGATGCGCGTGGCCCGCCTCCGACGCCGTGACGCACGGCGGTACGCATCCCCGCTGTTGCCCGGAGTGCCGCGCTGCCCTTCATGTGGAGCTCGCGGCCGCGGTGGTCAGCTGCTAAGCCGGTGAGGAGCACGCCCAAAATGACCTTATCTCTCTTTCCTTTCGTCCGGCCTGGGCCCGGCACGTAGCGGAGGGCAGATCCTGTTCCCCGCTTAGTCGCGGGAAAAACTGATCCACAACCAACTTGTCCATTGCATGGGCTGGGCCATGAACGCACGGTTCATCTATTCCGTTCCTATATATGTTAGTCTCGTCGAGTGTGGGAATGTTGGCCCAATTAGCCACGGACTCATGTTTCGTACGCTCTAGGACATGACTACGTAGCAGGGGCCCTCGATTTGGCGAATATGTACGCACTCTTCCAAGATTTGGCAAAACTTAATTAGTCATCTCGTGGGTGTGTGCGTGCTAGAAACAGCTATGCATGGCAAAACTTAATTAGTCATCTCGTGGGTGTGTGCGTGCTAGAAACAGCTATGCATGGCAAAACTTAATTAGTCATCTCGTGGGTGTGTGCGTTGTAGAAACAGCCATGTTTTGCATGCATGCACTAAAAGACAAAACTGCTGACATCATTGCGCATTAAATGTGAAATTCGAAATTTCAAAATGTTTTGTAGCTCAAACCGTTTATGCGATTTATGATCCGTTTTCACCGTTGGATTAGTCGCGTTGAGATCTTCGAAACTAGATCTCATATTCATATGTTCCGACGATATTTTTTGGACCCAAAAGTTACCTAACCATTAACATGTAAGTTATCAGCCTGTAGTATGTAAGTTACCTATCTAAGAAACGATTAATTTTTGGCATGAAACTATATTCTATTTTTTTTTGTTCTTTTCGATTATTCTGCATTTTGAAGTTACCCCCTAGTTTCGTAAGTGAGTTATCGCTTTGAGACGATAAATTTATCGTGTACAAGTGGATAACTATCCACTAAAACGCATGTGCAAATCCATAAGTATTAGGGTGATAACTTTGTCGATTTCATGATCACAAATACACCCCTAAAAGAGATGGATAACTTTATCAGCAGTGGGCGGGTAACTATTATTAAGATGACATGGTAACTATATCGATTTTATGGTAGATAATAGTAGTATTAATAAATGGACAACTCAATTAGTTAAGGGTGGGTAACTCTATCAGTACTTGATGGATAACTATATCATGAACACATGGGTAACTTTATCAGTATTATGTGGTTTATCAATGAGTACTGGGTGGGTAACTCAATCAGTACTAGGTGGGTAACTTTATCATTACTAGGTTGATAACTTTATCAGTACTAGGTGGGTAACTATTATCAATAGAGTAGGGTAACTACATCAATTTCGTTGTGTATAGCTATATCTTGAACACATGGATAACTCTATCAGTACATGGTGGGTAACTTTATCAGTACTGGGTGGTAACTATATCATAAACACACAGGTAAATTTATCAGTATTAGGTGGGTAACTCCATGAGTACTTGGTGGGTAACTCCATTCGTAATAGGTGGGTAACTTTATCAATACTAGGTTGGTAATTTTATCAGTAGGGTAACTATAAGCGATAGAGTAGGGTAACTATATCGATTTCGTGATGAATAACTATATCATTAATACATGGGTAACTTCATCAGTACATGGTGGGTAACTATTACCGAGAGAGTATGGTAACCATATCAATTTCGTGGCGGATAAATTCACATGGGTAACTCTATCAGTTCTAGGTTGGTAACTTCTTAAGTACAGGGTGGGTTACTATTGTCAAGAGACTGGGGTAACTAGGTGGATTTCATAGTGATAATATCATGAGAATCAAATAAACATCGGTACTAGGTGGGTAACTATTACCTAGAGAGCCAAGTAACTATCGTTACCACTGTGGTAAGTCCAAATATACTATGGTGGTAACTATTTCGTAGACAATCCGATAACTTTACGGTGGTAACTCTTCTGAATACTCTTCTCCCTACTATTTCCTCTTCACCACCACTTACCACCCTGCGTGCTGGCGTCGGCAATGACGATACTTGAGCGAGTCGGCTGGGAGAAATGCACTTAGCGGCGGGGGAGGTGCGGTCAACGCGAAGACGAGCGGTTGGCGACAGGGGGTGTAGGTGGTGCTGGGGGGGGGGGGGCGACGATGAATTTCTTCCTCCTCTTTGGCGGGCGCACTACATTTTCATTTTCTCCCCTATTACTGTATAAGGCGACGAGGTCGGAGAAGTTTCTGCGTGACATGGTCATCCGCTAGCTAGCGGCCCCGATTTAAACACATTTTAGAGTTGTTCGCAAATTAATTTGTCTGGTATAACTATGTGTGTATCTAGCCAAGCAACATCAATCATCCCTGTCTAAAAAAACGGATCAATCCATCCACCACATACGTCCTATCTACTTAACCATTATACGGATGTGCCACCGTTCTTATTTTCTCATTTCTTAACACAGCAAGCTCCTGCCGCAGGAAATCAATCCAAGCAAACTAGTAGCATCAGCTTGTTTGGGATCCCGTTGGGATCCCATTTTTGTGCTTTACAGAGGCAGATAGCCTCCTCGCTGACGACCAACGTGCCCCAATTTCTATGGGGGTGCTTCAATGGTTAGCAGAACGTGAAGTTCTTGGCCATCGCCATGGCGGATGCGGGGCAAAATGGGCAGTACGGGGCTGTGAGTTGGCCGGGGCGCTTGGGAAAGGCGGGTTGGAGCCTCGTGCTGGATTTGGAGGCGGTGGCAATGGGGAACCAAGGAGGCTGTGGGGAGATTGGCGGCGGATGGGATTCAGACGGTGGCGACGAGGGATAGGCCTCGGCGGCAGCGCGGCGGCAGACCCGATTCGTCGACCTCGTTCATGTACCGCGGGGAGCCGACGTGGCGCTCGACTATGGCGAGTCGTCGACGACGTCCAGCGCGCGGACGGAAGGTCCTCGTGGTGGCGGCAAAGTTGCAGCGCACGCACAGCCATGGATGAGCTTGGTGGGTCGGGAGGAGGAGCCGGAGGAGAAGTTCTCCCACTGGATGAGGCCGACGCGGAGGCCGCGGGTAGCAGAATTGACCGCGACGCCGCAGCCGATGGCGCTGCCGCCGACCACCAGCATGTCGCCTAAGGGGGGGGGGGTGAATAGGCGATTAAAACTTTTCGGTTTAGGCTTGATAATTGCGGAATAAAACTAGGTGTTTAAATTAACAAGCCAACAACCTAAATAAACTAGGCTCACCTATGTGCACCAACAACTTATGCTAAGCAAGACAAGCAACAAGGTGATAGCAATATAGAATACTTCAAGCACGAGGGCTATCACAATGTAAAGTGCATAAGTAAAAAGGTCGGGTATAGAAATAACCGAGGCACGCGGAGACGAGGATGTATTCCCGAGTTCCTCCTTGTTAAGGGAGTACGTCTCGTTGGAGAGGTGTGAACCAACACAATGGTTCAACAACCACAAAGGTTTCACCTTCTTCTCCGATGAACCGCACCACAAGGTTTGGTTCACCTTCCACTATCGGAATCCTTCGAGGCGGAAATCCGGAGCCTTTCAACAACGATCCGGGGCACAACCCACAACGGGATTGAGGGCTCCCGAACAGCTACAAGTGACCACACAAGGGTCTCAACCACACACGGGCATCTAGGGTCCAAAGACCCAGGAGTAACAAGTTCACAAGCTTTCAACTTCCACGAATCCTCGTGGAGAGCACAAACCGATGCAACGAAGCAATGGCAAGAGCACAAGGCTCAAATCCTTCACTCTCGAATCCCACCACAAGCAACTAATGCTTATGGGGGGAGAAGAGAGGAAGAACAACGAAGAACACAACAAATGGAACTTCAAGATCAAGATCTACTAGGTTCCCTCACTTAGAGGAGGAATGGTTTGGATGAAAATGTAGATCTAGATCTCCTCTCAATTTCCCTCAAAGATATGCAAGAATCATGGGAGGGAATGAGAGGAAGGCAAGCTTTTTCAAGGAACAACAAAGGAGGAGAGAGGGGAGAAAAACTTGCTCTAGAACTTAGGGAACCATTGGGGAAGAAACCCCTTAAATAGGTCCCCTGAAAAAGTGACGTTGGAGGGGTACGGGAGCCCGGCCTGGGGCCAGCCTAGGCTGGCCTGGGGGCTGGCCACCCAGCAGAGCCGGCCGGCCTAGGAGCCGGCCTAGGCTGGTCTGGGGGCTGGCCACCCAGCAGAGCCGGCCAGCCTGGGGGCCGGCCTAGGCTGGTCTGGGGGCTGGTCACCCAGCTGAGCCGGCCAGCCTGGGGGCCGGCCTAGGCTGGTCTGGGGGCTGGCCACCCAGCTGAGCCGGCCTAGGCTGGCCTGGGGGCTGGCCACCCAGTTGCCAAAAATGTAACACCCACAACTTTTTCATCCGGACTCCGATTTCGATGATCTTGGGCTCGTTGGAATCGCAATGAAGAGCCCTTTAAGATTATGCAGAGCAACATCATAGTCCATCATGTGAAGATAAAACCAAATGTCGAAAGGTAAAACTTCTCAAAAAAAAGAACAACCGGTAAATCCTGAAATGCAATAACTTTTGCAAGGAAACTCCAAACGAGATGAAACCAACGAGGTTGGAAAGGTAGCGACAAGAGATTTCCTACAAAAAGTTAAGGGTCACAAATATAGAGGAGATATCACACATGGGAGGTGTGGATCTTATCTCGAGGAGGACCGGTAATATTTCCAACACGAAAACACAACAAGTTTTCCAACCGAAATCCGTTTTGATGAACTAGAGCTTGGTATGGAGATGAACACGAGCTCTAATTCTCACATGAATAAAAGCCAAATAAGAACCAAGAAAGATGATATGCCAAATATGCAAAGGTTTGAGCTCTCCACAAAGGTGCGATCAAGTTACTCGAGCCCCTCTTGATAGTACGCCGTCTATCCTATAACCCGGTCCCACTAACACCACGAGACCGGTAAAATAGAAACCTATCAAGATCATACCTTTGCCTTGCGCATTCCACTTGAGCTCGATGATGACGATCTTGACTCTCTCAAGTTGGAACACCTTTCTTGATTGTGCTTGCTAGCACATGCTTGATGAAGACTTCTCCAAATACTCCCCCATACACCATTATGGGAGAGCTTGCTAACTCCGTCTTCATGAATCCACTTGTACTTCATCTTCTTTCTTGATATAGATGATGGCTTGGAGATAAACATGAAGTTCACTCAATCTTCTTTTCCAAGTCATGCTTGCAATAAGCTCAACTCTTCACATGACCATTCTTCATATAAACCCTTGGATGGAACCTTGGTCATGATGAAATCTTCTAGAGTCCAACACATGAACTCCAATCTTTTCCTATGGACAAGATCTACAAGTATATCTCAATGCAAACATTAGTCCATAAGGATTGTCATTAATTACCAAAACCACGCATGGGGCAACACATGCCTTTCAATCTCCCCCATTTTGGTAATTGATGACAATCCCTTTTACGAGGGTTTATATAATGAATTAAGCAACCATGCAACACAAAGAGCAAGGATGCAAGAGCATGAAAGGCAAATGCTTAAGAACGAAACTAAAGCATAAACCAAATTCCCTTAAACCCTCTAAACTTCTCCCCCATTGGCATCGATTGCCGAAATGGGAGGAAAAATTTAGAAGGCCAATATAGAAGAGCTCCCCCATAATGTGTGCATTTCTCATAATATGAGTGAAATCAAATGCACATATCCAATGACGAATATATGAGGGAGATCAAACTATATCGAGGATCCAAAATTGCAAAAGAATATCAAGAGAAAGATACTTCGACGAAAGAAGCAAGCAATCAAAAGGATCCAAAAAGTGTTCTAAAAATCAAGAGGGAACTCCCCAAGGTACGTGCACAAAGTAGGATTTTCATTTTAATATGTTGTGCACAACATGGAATCCTCACTCCCTCCTAGATAATTTTGAACACAAACAAAATAGTAGCAAATAGGTCCACAAGCTTATTAAGATGCAAAAGTATACCAAATGAAACAAAGCTTGTGGCTTTTAGAAACCACCAAAGAATCAAAAAGCAATAAAGGTGGTCACTAAAGAATTGGAATACCAATTAAAGATGTAACTATTCTCATGTGTATAAGTTTCTAAGTAGACCAATCATGAAGATATAAGTCCAAAAAACATGCACACACAAAATAGATACAACGGTGAAGAACATGATATCCAAGAGGAAGTCATATATATACCAATAAGATCATTGCTTAAAAGCATAGCACAAAGCTCAATTTTATCTTAAAGGATATAGATGAACTTCCAACACAATCTCATCATAGCATCAAAAATATCCACAAGGGAAAATGAAATGGGATGCTCCGAGAAAGATAACAAGTATCGCAAAAGGCAAATGATTTTGAAAAGCATCAATATTGCATATGTGAGACATAGAGTAGAAAGTGCTAGATTAACATATATGGGATTGATGAATCATGAAAATGATTATATATATTCCCCTTGATATGTAATCATCCCGGCTTGCCCACATTTGCAACAAAGTTGTTTTGCAAGAACCAAATGAATTGCAACAAGAGAAATTCATGCCAAGATACAACCTACACAAGGTTGAAAGCTAGAGAGTATGCATGAGGTAGATACTTGTTACCGAGATAGCATTGGTGATGTAGAAGATATGGCTCCAATAAGCACATGGTGATAACACCTTCCTTGTAAATGAGACAAGCTTCCAATGCATCTCAATGTACCTAAAACAAATTCAAGTACAAATGGTCCCAAACTATTGGGTCCAAAGTAGTTAGAGCAACTACAATACATAGGACAAACTCCACATAAATATGTGCATATTGATATGAAATTGAATTTCATGCACATCTTAGCCATTTAGGATTTGATGGAGTTTATCCTATATATTGGATCAACGAAAGTAAGCATGCCATAAGATATACATATAGTAAATATGCATGCACAAGACTTTCAAGAACCAAAAAGATAATTTGGACAAAACACCAATTAAACCAAGAAAGCACACACAAGTGTGACAAGAAAAGAATTGTCCAAATTATATCAAAAACCAAATCAACACATGATTGAAGATACCACTTTGAAAAGATGCCAAATGAAAGTAAGATACCAATTGATGAAAAATCATCAAGGAATAAACCAAACCCTCTACACTTCTCATGATGGCACAAAGTACCAAGACGAAAATGTTTGTCTTCCAAAGAGACACGTCATCGGGATCAAATACCAATTGAAGACAACTAATGTTCAAAAGCATATAGGATTGCTCCCCCAAGATTTGTGCATTATTTATGATCTTGCATTTGAATACAAAATGCACACAAATGGGATCATCACTCTCCATACATATTATTCAAACACTAGTCATGTTCAAGAAAGCAATAAATGCAAACCAATTTAAAGAACGGTGTTCTACTCAATGTAGGATAGCTTCCCCAAGAATAGTGCATTATCAAGAAGTATGACTTTTGAATGTCAATGCACAAGATTGGGATCATTGCTTTTCCTAAAGAAGAAGACATAAAACAAATTTTGAGTAGAGCACAAAGATCCAAAAGATACAAGGAAGACAAGAGGATTTAGATCAAACCAAATCCTTGGCAATAAAAATAAGGCAATTCAAAGCAAAGCCAAAGTGAAGATGGTCTACAAATTTCACCACAATTATGAGTATCACTTGTCATGGACAAGGAGTATATAGAGATATTTCTCGGTGGTATATAGGAATGATATTGAAGACCAATTTCACAACAAATAAGCATATGGCAAAAGAGAAGATTTAAAGGCCAAAGCTTAAATAGATAGATATTCTTGATAGCTTCAAGTATTCACGCGATCATGCAAAGCCACTACAAAGAGTAGCTTGAAGCAATCGATTTCCCAAAAGGATATGCGAACATATTTGGGGAAAACCGTACCAAGAATGTCCATCGCAAACAAGATCCAAAAGAGTGATTAAACAAAATCATTTTACCAAGATGGAACTTGTTTGAGCAACATGCCACATAGGAATAAGATTAATAACAAATCAATTCTAGGTGGCAATACCTCACATGTTCACATTTTCTAGGCTTGTAATATGCACATAGCTTATTACTCCCCCATAATGTGATAATCCATTTATTTTAAAACAAGAGGCAAACAAAACCAACTCGAGAAATTAATGGACATTATAGAATTTGAATTTCTCATGAGCATGACATACCACATAGAGAATAGATAATATTAATATCACACTAAGTGGTATTCCTCATGTACACATTTTAGGATTGTGAAGTGCACGAAGCATATCACTCCCCAAAATGGATAGTCCATTAATCTCTCAAAAAGAGAGCCAACAAGATAAGATATCAAATAAAAGCAATAAGGCTCAAACAAGTAAATGGTGTGCAAACCAACATACACATACTTGATTACTCAAGATAAGTAAGTAGAGAGCACAACACATACAAACACTAGCAAGGTACAAAACCTAACACATGCAAGGGTGCAAGCAACTTTCAATGTATATATGATTTAAATAAAAGTTACCGCAAGGAGGAACATTGGATATGAGATAGAACAATATAATCCAAATGACTTGCTTGAGAATATAATTGATGAAGATCCCTTAATTCTTCATAATGTAGCCAAGTCTCCAATGCCCTCCAACAACACCTATTGATCAAGTTTTAGCTTGTTGGTCCCCAACCAAGTTGGGTCCTAAGAGGTTAGTCACAATAGGTTTGGCAACCCAAATGGTTCTTTTCTTGACACCACTTTGAGTACCAACATATTTGGCAAACACATTGCCAACCTTATCCTTCCGAAGAGAATAATCATCATCAATAATAATGGGGTTGGATAAGGTACCATTTGTGCATGAAGAAGCAACGTGACCCTTCTCACGGCATAGGTAGCAACATCTACTTCCTCCTCTCTTCTTAGTTGGAGTCTTGACTTGAGGAGGGGTAGCTTGATTCTTCTTGGGAAGAGGCCGTTCTTCAACTTGAGGAACTTGAGTTTGAACTTGAGGCTTCTTCCCTTGTTGCTTCTCACTAAGAGCTTCTTCTTCAAAGGGCAAGATCTAACATGGTGCCCTTCAACTTTGCACTTGAAGCAAACAATCTTGGCCGAATCTTTAACTTGTTCTTGGCCCTTTTTCTTCTTGTTGAACTTGGACTTGTTCTTGATATTGGAGTTGAATCCAAGTCCACTCTTGTCATTGGGGCGTCTTTGAACACTCAACATATTGTCAAGTGTAGAATCCCCAACATGACGCTTTTCCAAGTCTTTCTTCAAAGAAGTGACTTGGGCCTTGAGCTCATTTAATTCCTCTACATGGTTAGTATCAACAAAACACTAGAGGAAGTAGAGCTTCATTGTTAGAGCAACAAGGCATGGAAAGTAATTCATCACAAGATGTAGCAACATTGTGAGTGGATGAATTACTAGGACTAGCACATGGCAATAAAGCATTTTTAGTAGAAGTTGTGCCATTGTCCACATGAGGCTCACAAGATGTTACCTTTGTATGATAGCCTCATGAGCTAACTTTAGCCTAGCATAGGATGCTAGAAGATCATCATTAGAGCTAGAGCTTTTCATGACTTTCTTCCAATTTCCTATACTTGCTAGTTAGCAACTCAAGTTGAGCCCTTAGCTCAACATTCTCCTTCAAAATAGATGCTTCACAAGAAGTGGAGTTAGTAGCACAAGCATCATTAACATTAGAAATGGAAGAAGACAACTTGGCAAGCTCATCATTTTTAGATAGTTGAGTTTGGAGTTGATCATGAGACTTGATAAGGAGAGAGTGTTCACTTTCTAAAGCCTTGGGCTTTGTCAAGTCTCTCTATATCCTCAATTAGTCTAGCATTGCCAACACCAAATTCAACTTTTTCCTTTTTAAGCACTTTATATTTAGCAATAGCATGATCTCTTTCCTTAATGATTTTAGCAATAATAAGATCATTTGATTCATCAAGAGATTCAAGTTTCTCCTCAAGAGACACTCGAAGCTCTTGCTCTTCCTCAAGGGCATTCATTAAGGATGCCTTTTCATCGGCATCCTCTCTCTCAATTTGACATTTCTCGAGAAATTGAGTTTCCAAGTCCTCAATGATTTCCCTACTCTTAATAGCATAAACAATGATTTCACTTAGAGGAGGGATAGCTTTGCTACCTTTGGGGAGAGCACCAAATACCATCTCACCCTTCTTTGTTATGGATTCAACATCCATAAGCGCTCCATGAGAATCCCATCCACATCATCACAAGATGTAGAGGTTCCAAAGGTGGAGAAACCTTTGAATCCTTAGCCATAAGGCAAAAATGAGTAGTGGGCAAAGATGGTGAAGAGATACTTGAAGCACCATTGAGATCCACGTCTTGTTCCAACAAATGTTGGATTCCTCTACATTGTTAGCCACACAAGAAATAGAGGATATGGAAGTATTGTTTTCATGGCAACAAGACGAATGAAGCATATCATCATGAGATTTAGTTAAACAACTATTACATGATATGCAAGGACTAGCAACACTAGCATGTAAAACATTTGGAGTGCTAGAAGTGTTTAAGTCCAAAGATAGATCATTGCAATGAGATAGAGATGAAGTATAGTCAATAGAATATTCACCATCAACAAAGCAATTTCTATCACCACTCACCATATCATTACCTTGTGTCAAAACACATGTTGGTGAAGTGGAAGAAGATGTGAACTCATCACGGCCGGAGGTGGAGGGAGAACAATCATCCTCAATAATATTGGACACTTCATATTTATCTTGAAGCTTGGTCCAAAGCTCATGAGCGTTCCGAAAAGGCATGATTGATGCAAGAACTACATCGCTCAAAACACATAGACAATTAGATACACGAGTATCGAGATAAGAGTTTTCCTCATCCTCTAAAGATAACTTTTGGGAATCCTTTGGAGGAGAAAAACCCATATCTACAATTCTCTTAAAATTTGGGTTTATGTCCCTAAGAAGGTTAAGCATGCGAATTTTCCAAACATCATAATTTGTGCCATCGAATATAAGAGTGGGATCGTGCACTAATTCTCTAAACGACATCTTTACTCTCTAGGCGGTAAAGCCCAAAAAGAGAGCCCAGGCTCTGATACCAATTGAAAGGACAAGGATGTCGCCTAGAGGGGGGGTGAATAGGCGATTAAAACTTTTCCGGTTTAGGCTTGATAATTGCGGAATAAAACTAGGTGTTTAAATTAACAAGCCAACAACCTAAATAAACTAGGCTCACCTATGTGCACCAACAACTTATGCTAAGCAAGACAAGCAACAAGGTGATAGCAATATAGAATACTTCAAGCACGAAGGCTATCACAATGTAAAGTGCATAAGTAAAAAGCTCGGGTATAGAAATAACCGAGGCACGCGGAGACGAGGATGTATTCCCGAGTTCCTCCTTGTTAAGGGAGTACGTCTCGTTGGAGAGGTGTGAACCAACACAATGGTTCAACAACCACAAAGGTTTCACCTTCTTCTCCGATGAACCGCACCACAAAGGTTTGGTTCACCTTCCACTATCGGAATCCTTCGAGGCGGAAATCCGGAGCCTTTCAACAACGATCCGGGGCACAACCCACAACGGGATTGGGGGCTCCCGAACAGCTACAAGTGACCACACAAGGGTCTCAACCACCACACGGGCGTCTAGGGTCCAAAGACCCAAGAGTAACAAGTTCACAAGCTTTCAACTTCCACGAATCCTCGTGGAGAGCACAAACCGATGCAACGAAGCAATGGCAAGAGCACAAGGCTCAAATCCTTCACTCTCAAATCCCACCACAAGCAACTAATGCTTATGGGGGGAGAAGAGAGGAAGAACAACGAAGAACACAACAAATGGAACTTCAAGATCAAGATCTACTAGGTTCCCCTCACTTAGAGGAGGAATGGTTTGGATAAAAATGTAGATCTAGATCTCCTCTCAATTTCCCTCAAAGATATGCAAGAATCATGGGAGGGAATGAGAGGAAGGCAAGCTTTTTCAAGGAACAACAAAGGAGGAGAGAGGGGAGAAAAACTTGCTCTAGAACTTAGGGAACCATTGGGGAAGAAACCCCTTAAATAGGTCCCCTGAAAAAGTGACCGTTGGAGGGGTACGGGAGCCCGGCCTGGGGGCTGGCCACCCAGCAGAGCCGGCCGGCCTGGGAGCCGGCCTAGGCTGGTCTGGGGGCTGGCCACCCAGCTGAGCCGGCCAGCCTGGGGGCGGCCTAGGCTGGTCTGGGGGCTGGCCACCCAGCTGAGCCGGCCAGCCTGGGGGCGGCCTAGGCTGGCCTGGGGGCTGGCCACCCAGCTGCCAAAAATGTAACACCCACAACTTTTTCATCCGGACTCCGATTTCGATGATCTTGGGCTCGTTGGAATCGCAACGAAGAGCCCTTTAAGATTATGCAGAGCAACATCATAGTCCATCATGTGAAGATAAAACCAAATGTCGAAAGGTAAAACTTCTCAAAAAAGAACAACCGGTAAATCCTGAAATGCAATAACTTTTGCAAGGAAACTCCAAACGAGATGAAACCAACGAGGTTGGAAAGGTAGCGACAAGAGATTTCCTACAAAAAGTTAAGGGTCACAAATATAGAGGAGATATGACACATGGGAGGTGTGGACCTTATCTCGAGGAGGACCGGTAATATTTCCAACACGAAAACACAACAAGTTTTCCAACCGAAATCCGTTTTTGATGAACTAGAGCTTGGTATGGAGATGAACACAAGCTCTAAATTCTCACATGAATAAAAACCAAATAAGAACCAAGAAAGATGATATGCCAAATATGCAAAGGTTTGAGCTCTCCACAAAGGTGCGATCAAGTTACTCACTTGAGAGCCCCTCTTGATAGTACGTCGTCTATCCTATAACCCGGTCTCCCACTAACACCACGAGACCGGTAAAATAGAAAACCTATCAAGATCATACCTTTGCCTTGCGCATTCCACTTGAGCTCGATGATGACGATCTTGACTCTCTCAAGTTGGAACACCTTTCTTGATTGTGCTTGCTAGCACATGCTTGATGAAGACTTCTCCAAATACTCCCCCATACACCATTATGGGAGAGTCTTGCTAAACTCCGTCTTCATGAATCCACTTGTACTTCATCTTCTTTTCTTGATAGATGATGGCTTGGAGATAAACATGAAGTTCACTCAATCTTCTTTTCCAAGTCATGCTTGCAATAAGCTCAACTCTTCACATGACCATTCTTCATATAAACCCTTGGATGGAACCTTGGTCATGATGAAATCTTCTAGAGTCCAACACATGAGCTCCAATCTTTTCCTATGGACAAGATCTACAAGTATATCTCAATGCAAACATTAGTCCATAAGGATTGTCATTAATTACCAAAACCACGCATGGGGCAACACATGCCCTTTCAATTGTTACAATCCAAAAGACACAATCAAAATCACATATTTAGATACTTTTGTGGCTTATAAGACAAAACCAAAAGTCACAAAAGATGAATGGTTATCATGGAAAATATAAATACGTACATGCACATTTATATTAGGCAATGAGGACATTTATTAGCAGTATAAGTTGACAATAATATTTGTTTCACAAAATATGATTATTATGAAAAATAGAATTAATATCACAAACTTCTTTTCGTCCACAAGAACATTTTCTTACTAATCAACATTGATTTTGTAGAGATGTCTTTAGTGCAAAGGAAAAGACGACCACTGATTTTTTTTATGTACCTTTTTTTGCTAGATGGAACAACTTTTTAAGCAGCAGTGAAGAAATCTATCTTCACGCAAATATTGTGGAAAAAAGGAAAGCAAGGTAGAAAGAAAAGGAGAAATATAGAAAAGTGAAGCTATAGCTAAATAACAAGAAATAATAAAATTAGAGATCGAAAAATAAAACAAACGAATGACAAACATACAAGAAAATGAACAAATAAAACATAGTATATGATGAATAAAAAGCAGTCGTAAAACCTACAAGTTTGCTCGGTTAAGAAATGTTGAGTTGGCGTCGTAGAAAAGCTTGGCATGAACCCAGCCACCTAGTGGTGTGGTATGTAATAGTAATAATATTCGACTAATGAAAACGTTTCATGTTACCTTAATTTCTCCCGAGAGGCGGATACTCTATTTTAATCTTTATTGTGTTATAAATGGTAGGCAATAAAACGACGAAGAAAAGCAAGATCAGAACCAAACGGGGACACGAGATTTAACGTAGAAAACCCTTCCAACAAGGAAGAGAAAAAATCACGGGCGCCAGCCAGCAAATCTTCACTATGATCATGTGAGATTACAAACTCTGGTGATTTACAACTTGCGACTTATCCCAACCGGCGGCTTACAAGAGGTATATATAGTCGTGAAAAACCCTATGTCGGCTGCAGCGCGACTCGGTAACGATCCGTACCGTACCGCGGGGGCAGGCCTCCCTTCGCTACGGCAAAAGTTAGCATTTATCTTTATATCTTTATATGAATTTGGATCAAATCAAAATAACATATTGAACATACCTGAAGCCTATGAACAGGAAACATATACGTGCTCCTACAATAGAAATGATTTTCCAATTTGTATGCGAGGAAAGAAGGGTCTGACAATTAGTAGAAGAGTACCAACAGAAGAAATCTCATTGCTTATTTCCAGAGACCGGAGTCAAAAAAAGATAATACTCCATGGTCGTAGTAAAGTTTGTTTTAAATCTTAATTTTCTAGAATTCTGGCATGTTCTTGTCTCGTTGGTATGTAGAACCTGTGGTTGATGGGTGTTTGCTTTAATCCATGTACTGTGCTATACGACTTATTAGTGTGAAAACAATTTTTCGATTGCGCATACATGGCGACTAACAATTCCATGTGAGATTTTCCTACTTACGGGTGGGGTTGCAATTGAGATTTTTCAGTTGCAAGTGAACATGCACCGAGTTTTTTCCAGTTGCAACTGACTATTTTCAATTGTAAGTGAGGTTGCAATCGAGTTTCACCTGTTGCAACTTCGATTTTTCCATATTTAGAATTATAAAAATAAAATGTATAAAAAATTACAATATACCTTGCAGAAAATACCCACAAAAAAGACCAAACACACAAAGCCCAGGAGGTACAAGAAAACAGCAGAAAAATGACTCAGTGCGACAGCACAAAGCCTAGCTAGGTCCCAGTGTATCATGGAAAATGGATCATGGTAGATGGATCGAATGAATCATTCGCTTCACTTGACGTGGCGGCAGAGCGTGACCCCGTCGGCGATGGCGAGGACGCAGGACTCGACGCGGTCATCGGCCGCGACGGCGGCGTTGAACCATAGTAGCAGGAAACGGGGTCCATGCCTCGTTCCTCGACCCAGGGTCGATCGATCCGGAAACGGGGTCGGGGTCGAAAGTGGGTCGACGAGGGTCAGCACCGGGTCGCGATCCTATTCGATTGGTAGTGACCCCGAACGAGCACCCACGATTTCGAGGAGAGTACATACCAGGAGTCCCGCCGATGCGCCCTCGCCGTTTATATCTTTGTCCCACGGCGCCCACCACTGATCCGTCGCCGCCGGCCGCCGTGAGTCCGTCCTTTCATCCGTCACCGCCTGATGGCCTGGTAGTCACTAGGGAAGGTGGATTCGCCGGAGGCAACACAGGACTAGGGGAGGTGGATTCACCGTTTCCTGCTACTATGGGCTGGATCGCTGGAGTCTTCAACAGGAGGGATTGGGGATTTGGGCGGAAGAAACAAAGTAGCGAGATGTGTTTCATGGCGAAAAACTGAAGAGAAGAGAGACACGAGTGCTTTGTAAGGAAGAATCAGACTAACAGTGGATGACATGTGGGCCCTTGCTTTTAATCATTTGATTCATTCAGTTTTTTCTCAGCAAATCAAATTGTAATTCTGTCTCATTTTTCGTCCGCGCAATATTAGGAAATTATTATAAAGATCCAAAACTTCCAAAAAAATTGTCGACCCGGGGTCATCGACCCAAGATGGCGTGGATCACGACCCTCGACCCAAATTGGGGGTACCAAAGATGTATACCCCTTGTCGAACCCTGTTCCCGGTAGAGGCGATCCTCGACCCGCGACCCCGTTCCTCGACCCGGACGACCCAGAATTCTGGCAACTATGCGTTGAACTGCAGCAAGCTGTCCCGCACCACGCGGTCGTACTCGGAGCTGCCCGGCGTGTCGCGGGGCATCGCCACGGAGCCGCCCCAGAGCGTGTTGTCGTAGGCGATGGTGCCGCCGACGCGCACCAGGCGCAGCAGGCGCTCGTGGTACCCGGCGTACTGCAACTTGTCCGCGTCCGCGTAGGCGAAGTCGAAAGTGCCGGCCCTGGCGCCGCCGTCCTCGGCGAGGACCCCGTCGAGCACGGCGAGCCCGTCGCCTTCGCGGAAGTCCACCTTGTGCGCCACGCCGGCCTTCTCGTTCACCGGCCGGCCCAGCTCGTAGTACTCGCGGTTCACGTCGATTGCCACCACCTATACACACCACGCCCTCAGTATTCATCATCAATTAGTTAGCGTGGTGCGCGCATCAATCAATTAGTTCCCTAGTTTTCATTCATGGATGAACAGACCTTGCCGTCGGCGGGGAGGGCGAGGGCGGTGGGGAGCAGCGAGTAGCCGGTGAACACGCCGACCTCGATGGTGTTCTTGGTCAGGACGGAGAAGAACTGCATCTGGTCCGGGGACGAACCCATGAAAGACCTGGCCAAGAACGACGCAATGAAAACAGAGCCCGGCCGGACGGCTGGTGATCATACGCAGAGATCCAATTTATACAGTTCTCTCGCATATAGGTTATGTGCGTACAAGGGATGCTGCTGTGTGATGAGGCGCAGCTCGCGCACGAGCTCGTGCTCCCGCGGGTACACCGTCGTTTCCTGCACGTACTGCATGGTGGCGCAGATTAATGAACGGAACCTAGAAGATCATGCATGCATGCGGCCGGAATGTGCATCACAGATCTAATTTGTCTATCTAGTCTGGTCTACGCGTACCTCCAGGATCGAGTCGTCGGCGAGGAGAGTGTTGTTGTCCGGCCGGTACGTCCCCATCTCTCTCTCTGTGTGTTCTCTCTCTAATCTTTATGTGTGTGTGTGTGCGGGTTCTATCTATAGTTATACTGATCCATGTACACCCTCTATATCTGCAGTGCCAAGATCGACGACGGGTTCACCAGATCGATCCAATCGGTGTGACCATCAACTACCTACCTTGATGGCAAAAGCCAAATAATGGGTTGGTGCAGTAGTAACAAATGAATCGGGTAAATCCAGTTTGATCGAATTGACGTCGTCTTTCTGGTGTTGATTGATTAATTGGGACCATACAAGCTCGTGTCATGCATGTTCCATTTGTGGCATTACTTCTCTCTTGTGGTGGCAGTGTGGCACCACGCCGGCACTATTCTCATTATTAGCAGTCATGCCGAGCATCTATTCTACCCCCTTAGTAGCATAATATAATATAATATAATATAAGACGTTTTATTAATTCTAATACAGACTAATACGGATGAAAAAATGTGAATCTACACACTAAAATACGTCTATATGCATCCATATTTTGTTTGGAATACCTAAAACTTCATATATTATGGTATGGAGGAAGTATAATATACTACATCCTTCCCAAATTATAAGGCCCTATCTTGGTGTTGGTCTTCGATACTCGACTTTGACAACTAATATAGTATAAAATATATGAATTGAGCATATATAAATGGTACCGTTAGATTCGTTTTGCAAAATTATTTCATTTAATATATCATTATACTAATTTTATGGACATATTATAAATACAAATCATTGTCAAACTTGTACGTCGTTGATCAGCGAAATTTAAGTTCGCCTTATATTATGACATGGGGAAGTACAAAAAGTACCATATGAAAAAAAATCAAAAAATGCAAACTATCTAACCGTTAACTAAAAAAATAAAATCAACAGATTTGCTTGAACATGCCGACATTTACCACCGGAACATGCGCTGGTGCTCGGAAGAAGTTACGATGATCTTTGAAGCCGGCAGCGTGCGGCAGAAGTGTATGTCTATGCTACGCAGGCACATCATGATACATCAATCATCGATCTAACTGATCAATGAGAGAGAAAGTATCCGGTATAAACCCAACTCTCGGTGAAAACCACAAAACAATCGTGTTTAAAAGTTCAAAAAGTTCTCAACAAAAATGCATTGCATTGGGAAAGTTGAGTTCTGTAAACATGGAAAATTGCAAGTTGAAACTAAAAATTGTCTAGACCGTGTCCTTCGGAAAGTTAGTTTTCACCATATATCCGTCGTCAATTGTCCCAGCTTGCCAATTTGAAGGACCGACATGTATGAAGCCCTAGCTCAATCTCCGGGGCCATGGTCTCCTGCCATTGCCTCTGCATCATCATAGACCGTGTCCTTCCTCCAATATATGGCCTGATATGTCTGGGGAGCGGTAAAATGTTCAATGGGTTTGGTAGATGTACTTGTGCATTTTCACGAATCAGTGATTGGATCATGACTTTCCCAAGTAGAGAAAGGAAATTTGTATCGATGGGTGTTGCTGCAGTATTCTAGGCTACATGGAAAGCTCGGAACGCAGCCGTTTTCGATCATGTTTACCCCCATGATCCAACTATACTGTTGTATAGTGTAGCTAACTAGATAGATCATTGGTCGACTTTGCAGAAACCAAGCATGCACACGGAGCTTCGCAGCGTAGCGCGGCGACTAGCGAGAATGGCGTCTGAAATCTTCGGGAGGAGACACGGCTAGGGGCCTATGACAAGGAGGATCGAGAATGGATGAAAGGTGGGTTCGAGCTGGTGATTTAGATCTGTGATGAGATGAAAAAGATGTAGTGACCGCGAACTGAGCCTAGCTCAGCTGGTTTGGTTCTTGTGGTGGAACCGGCCCACCCAGGTTCAAGTCCCAGACTTGACATGGGTGCTCGTATTTTCCTGGATTTTCCAGAATTTAACCGGCGCTATGCTTTCAGTGGTAGGTGACGTGCCCGTCAACAGCGAGGCGTCCGTGGTGACTTCGTCAACCTCAAGATCTGCCGGACCAGTCTCTCGGAGGTGCTCATAGGGGTAGGGTTTGCGTGCGTGCGTTCATAGGGGTGTCTGTACGTGCGTGTTTGTGAGCGTCTGCGTCTGTACTGTGTTTCTCAAAAACAAAAACAAAAAAGATGTGGTGACCTGTTTGTTTTGTTAAGAGAGCAGTTGCTGGTTTGTGTATTTAACTTTTATTCCTGTAGGTTTGTATGATGGGTTGTGATGTATGCTGCAGTGGCGGTTCCCAGTTTGTTAGAGAAAAAAACTAGGTTCTGCGAGGCCGTGGATGTCTGGACAAATCAATACCTCTTATAAACCAAAACCCCATTAAGTTGTATTAATTATTTTTCTGTCTCAACGTGCAAGTTATCCACATCACCACTATTTAGCTAATCAAGTATCCATGCCATTTTTACTAATAATAATTAATAATAGTACATCTTTCATACAAACTATCCATTTCAACTTTTTTCAGCCATATAACTGTCCACGTCACTAATATTTAGTCTTCAAATATTCAACTATTTCACACGAATTAAATTTAGTGTCTTGACTATTGTGATCAACTGAATATTGACAATTAAATATTTCATGTGTCTTATGTTAGAAGTATAATACGTGGAGATATTGGAATACTCTAGAGTTAGAGATAGACTCGGTTTAAACCTAGCATGACTTGCCTTGTACTCCAATCCTCTACCCCTTTGTACCTCTATATAAACCCCACGAGGGCCCAAGCAATACAACACAAAATATTAGGGATCAACAACTTCCACATGGTATCAGAGCGGTTAGTCTCACGACGCCGATCCTAGACCTCCCACCACTTCCGCACGCGCGCCGCCCCCGGGGAGATCAATCTGTTCTCCTCGGGGGCGCAGCACCCGGTTTCGATCAAAGATCGGATCGGTTCTTTAGATTAGACACTAGTACAGAACGACACATCGGATACCCCTCTATGGAAACGGCACGAGTTAGGCGACGAAGAATCGCGCTTTCCGCGTGAGAAAACCCGCCCCGCCAGGCAAGCTGGGCCGCGTCCCGTCCTTCATAGGCAACGGTCGCGAATTATTAACCGTTGCCGATATGTTGGTAACGGAGTTTCTTGTGACTCCGTGTGCGATATGTTCTTCAATGGCATCGGACATTTGTATACAACCGTTGGCGAGGTTGCGTATATAAAATTCCTTTTTTAGCACTATCTTGGATATTATAAAAGACTGTCGATTCGCCCTTGTTCCTCTGCTCCAACTTGTTTTTACTCCGCACTCGTGTCCTCCATCGCCGCCGGGGCCGGGTCAGATCTGCCGCTTGTGAAGTGCGTTTGTTGCCGCTGTCGGAACGCGATTCGTCGAGTGTCGCATTCGGATCTGAACCTAGGCCGGATCTACTTCAAGTGTCCAAATCACAGGGTTAGTTCGACGCTTCGACCAGTTTTGATTGATTCTATTCTATGTGTGATGCTGATTTGCCTCTGGATTCGATTTATCATTTGGCAGAGGAGGGGCGAAGAGTATTCTGGGAGCTGTGATTATTTTTTTTGGATTGAAGATTATGTTGAGATGCTGCTTGTTAATGGCGTCGAAGTGGAAACTGCAGAGCTAGAAAATGTAGCCTTGATAGTCAAGAAGGCGAACATGGAGATGAAGCCGCACACTGCAGCAGCTCTAGCTGGTTTGGCATGGAGCCCAACAAACACTTCGACTAAATCTGACCATGTTGTTGCTGTGCGCAAGGAGCGGCATAAAGGAACAGAAATAGCTCAGTTAAATGTTCTTGTGAGCATTGCTAGAATGATTTTGTGTGTTTGTGTGCTGCTGTTAGGTGTGAACTTGTATGCAGCAATGAAAATCAGTAGAATGTATTAGGTTCGTATGCAGCCATGCAAATCAGTACAATGTATAAGGTTCATATGCAGCTATGCAAATCAGTACAATGTATTAGGTTCGTATGCACTTTGAAAATCAGTACAATGTATTAGGTTCGTATGCAGCTCCGGAAATCAATAGCACATAGTAGTTGTGAACTTGTATCCAATGGAAACGGTTATATAAAATGTCCGTTGTCAATTGGGCGCTTATAAATGTACTGCCGACAGAGCAAGCCATCAGTCTCATTCTCACTCCCTCACTGTCTATCTTTCAATCCTAGCCGCCGCACACTGTAGCTTTTTGCTCTCCTCACTTTCTCATGGCTTACTCTGCCGGCGCTTCTAGATCTCGCCGTCGCAGCCGCGGCTCCAGCGGCCGCACAGATCTAGCTGCATCCTTTCGTGATGAGGCAGATCTGGAGGCGGCTATGATGCGGCAGGTGTGGGAGCGCGTCAGGCTGATCACCTGCGGTGATGCCCCGCGTCCTCTGGGACACGCGGAGCTGAAACAGATCATTCGTCGGGTGGTGATGCAGCAGTTGTGGCGGATCCGCCGTCAACGGAGGCCGATCTGGAGGCCACCGTCGACGGAGGAGGTGGCCGATCTGGAGGCGCCGTCCACGGTGGAGGAGGTGGCCGATGTGGAGGTGCCGTCCACGGAGGAGGAGGTGGCCGATCTGGAGGCGCCGTCCACGGAGAAGAAAATATGAGGTCTAAATCGCTCAGCTCATGAACTAGTTCATCAATTGGTTTTATATTAGATTGTTCATCAATTGTGCTGTCTCTATATGTCATATTCTGCAGCGGCATAGGCAAGATCTCATGAACTAGAGATGCTCTGTTTTGATATGTGATTGGTATTAGCAACTAATGAAATGTTCTATTGGTTTTATATTAGATTGTGAATTATTTCGGTCAATTGTGCTCTGTTTTGATTTGTGATTTGTATTAGCAACTCATGAAATGTTCTATTGGTTTTGTTTTAGATTGTGAATTATTTCGGTGACACTGTCCAAGATGGAGTGATTTGTATTAGCAACTCATGAAATGTTCTATTGGTTTTGTATTAGATTGTGAATTATTTCGGTGACACTGTCCAAGATGGAGCAAGCCTCAGGATGAAGAATTTGGCAAAATATATTTGCTACGGAGGCTTGCGATCTCGGTATGGTTTCATGTTTTTAGTTTCTCCATCTATCTTCAGGATGTGTAGCAATTATGTTGCATATGTGATTTGGAGAAGCATGAAACCACTACTTGGAGAGCGAGCTGAGGAAGACGGAGAAGAGTGGAGGACTATAAACGGACAGTGAGCTGAGGAAGAAGGAGAAGTCTCGATATGTGTAATTGATCATCTTTTGATGCTATGTAATGGTTACAATTGTTATATACATTATGAATGGATTTGTTAGCATTGTTGTGCTTCTGCTGTCAGATTTTAAATGTCCAGTGGCAACTCTATTACAGCTCTAGGCTTATGAAGAAACCACAACGCAAACGAGTCGAAACAGAATCTCCGTTTCTGATGTTCCGATACATCGGAAATAGAGGTCTGGGCACAACCGTTGCCAAATGGAGACCTCATCGGAAACGGTGTTTTACCTCCGTAACCGATGAGGGCCTTCACATCAGTAACGGAGGCGGGGACACGGATCCTTTTTCCGTTTTCGATGGGGTTTTTGGCCCGTTTCCGATGTGTCGTTATGTACTAGTGAGATTAGGTCAAATTTCGGAATTTTCCATAGATTAGATCCAGTTAGACACAAATGAATCCCTAAATTTTTTCAATCCCTCTTCCCGACGGAAATCAAGTACAGATCGGCCGCACTCTGTGGCTCCATGGAGATGAGATCGACATCCAGCGGCCCAACACGTCACTCTCGGCGCCTTCGGTCGTGCTGCTACGCGCACGGCCAGACGGAACAAGCTACAGTGACAAGCCAGGCCATTACCGTACTTCGCCACTCCATGCACGCGGGCAGGCCACGTCTACATGCAGCTCCATGCATGCACGGACTTGCAGGCACCAGGAGCTCAGGAGGGCGCTCCGAACAAGATCCGCACCAACAATCTGCACTGCACCGACCGGACTACACCGAGCCAAAAACATCTACACTGAGTTGTCCGACTACATCAGAATCTTCGTCGAGTTCTACATCGCCAACACAACCATCTTCAAGGTCTACATCTATGTGGTCTTTTGCCGCCGCCGCACAATGACACAAAACCCGCCGCCGCCGCAGATCCCTGCCGTCGCCGCACAATGAGCAAAAACATGCCGCCGCCGCAGATCCCTGCCGCCGCCGCACAAAAACCCGCCGCCGCCGCATATCTCTGCCGCTGCCGCACTATGACCAAGATTCATGCCGCCGCCGCACAAAACCTAAGACACTACGACCAAAAACCGCGCAATTTTTTTTGCGCCTCCGGCGCTATCGGCTACAACAACCACGACTACGACAACATCGACCATGGCTACATCACGACCGGCTACCTCGACATCGACATCCAGGGCAACGTCTACAGCAACACATCGGCAACAACTCCAGTCAACAACGTCCGCGTCGTCACTTGCGTCCACGCCACTCCCGCTGTGACTGCGGGAGGGAAGAGAGGAGAGACTATCAGAGACGCAGTTGACGATGGCGGAGAAGAGGAGACGACGGAAGCGCAAGCCTTCAAAGACAGTCGCAATCGTTCGCTTCACTCCCGCTACGACTGAGGAGGAATGTTAGAAGTATAATGCGTTGAGATGTTGGAATACTCTAGAGTTAGAGATAGACTCGGTTTAAACCTAGCATGACTTGCCTTGTACTCCAATCCTCTGCCCCTTTGTACCTCCATATAAATCCGAGGAGGGTCCAAGCAGTACAACACAAAATATTAGGGATCAATAACTTCCACATGTTGAATATAAATATATTGCCTAGCCCTTTCCATCAGTTCAGACTTTTGGTCTAGATGGCTAGTGCAGCAATTCTATATGGTATCAGAGCCAAGAGGTCTCGAGTTCGAGACCCCGCTCACGCGGATTAAAAAAAAGGAAAAAAAAGATCCTGCGGCCCGCTCATATCCCACGCTGAGGACTAAAATAGCCTAGACGTGAGGGGAGTGTTGAATATAAATATATTGCCTATCCCCTTTCCATCAATTCAGACTTTTGGTCTAGATAGCTAGTGCAGCAATTCTATATCTTACACCCTTTTCATTTACATAATAGTTTTTTTTAAAGATACCCGCGTTCTTCGAGTTCTTGTAAAACGTTTCATGATTGCAATGAAGTCGGGGGCGGAAGCCCTTTAATTCGGGAAAAAAAAGTTCACGATCGCAAGGTAATATTCCCAAGTTCTCCCAAAAATCATAAATGCTGTGCTGTACAATATTTACCAATTCACATCACAAGCACTCTAGAACGGTACTGTCTTACCAAAATCATCATCAAAGCTGATGGCTAATCCTGCACAACCACCACTGGGTCGTCTAGCCTCTCTCCAACCTCTCCGTTTCTGCTTCTCCGGCTTCGAGGACCTCCAAGACCTCCCTCAGCACGCGCTCCTCGTCCACCGACAGCTCCTCCATGGCCTCCTCCAGCTGCGCCACCATCTCCGGATCAAACACCGAAAGTCGCTCTCCGTGTTCCTCGGGCTCAGACGGCGCTGCCGCTACTTTTCCAAACTTGGGCGTGACGTACGAGCCCGGCGAGAAGGTCTGCCCGCCCCCGAGCAGCCAGTCCCTCAGGCTGCCGGACTTGCCGAAGTCGAAGCCCGCCGGCGCCGGCGCGCTCAGCTCGCCGAGCTGCCTCGCCCTCGCCCGTCTCTTCGCGCCGCGGGCCTCTCCTTGTCCGGGCGCGCCGCTCGCCGTGGCCACACCGTCTTGCTCCGACGAACCGCTCTGCGGCGGCGGCGGCGACGGCGGCACTGATGCGTCTGGTTCGGGCGCTAGCACTGTTATAGGCTCCGTTCTCTCCGGCGAGATGCTCGCCGTGGCCACCGCGCCTTGCTCCGAGGAGCTGCTCTGCGGCAGCGATACGTCTGGTTCGGGTGCTAGCATTATTGCAGCAGGCTCCGTTCGCTCCGGCGAGCTGCACCGTGTCACCATCGCGTCGAACTCCTCCAAGGTGCGGAAGCTCTTGGCCCTCCCGGCCGCACCATCCGATACGCACCGAGGCGAAGCTTTCTCGCGTTCCTTCCGATCACCCAGCCGTCCGTGTTCTTCATCCTCTTCTTCGGCGGTGTTCTCTTCTTCCTCCAGCCCGGCGAGAAGCTCAGACACGTTGATGGTCTCGATCCTAGCCGTCGCTGGGCTCTGCTCGGCGGCGTCGGCCCTGCTCCTCCTGGCGGCGGAGCTGGAGGTGCGGAGGAGGGCGAGGAACTGGTCGCCGTTGCTCTTGGGGTTGGACAGGATGATCTCCTCGATGAGGCTGCTCCTCTGGAACCCCTGGTTGGCCTTCTCATGCAGGCTCCCTGACCTCGTCAGGATCTTGGACGACATGCACCCCATCCCTCTCTCGCTCTCGGCAATCTGAAACGCAAATCAATCCCTCTAAGCTTCTTTCCCCATCAATTCCGACAACCTAATGATCGGATTGAAATATAAACATGTAGAGAAGAATTCAGAAGCTTAATTACCTGATGAAATGGCTCGTCAGAAGCTAGTAGGCCTTAACTGCTCGTCAGAAGCTTAATTAGTACCGGAGCAGCACATGCAGAGCAAGGTGCTGAGATCCAATCATGGCTGACTAATGGGTGGAATTAATACCGCGATCGATGGAGAATTTAGAATAGAAGCTGCTCTCGCGTGGGTTTCGAGTCAAACAATGATTTATTTATTTTAACGGATCAAGAACTGTGGTGCTATGGAATGGACCTATCGGCGCCACGCCACCAACCCCTGTTTGAAGTTTGAACAATCGACGTTGGTATGCACAGATATGCCGCCTAGTCAGCGGTGGGCTGCACCAGCCGCCAGGAGGAGAAAAGTTGGGCGTGCCGCCAGAGAACGGGGAAATGTCGTCCGCGTGGCGGGAGCGCCAACTCTGACCTGATATCGACCGTCCGTTGCTCGTTCCACGGTTCAGGATCTGATGGCGTCGTTGGAAGTCACGCTGCGGGACCAACAAACTCCGTGTCGGGATGTAACCCCGGGTACCCAGAGCTGATGATTTTATGAAGTTATTAGAAGAGACAAACAGTGAACAAACAGCTAAAAGATAAGAGAAAAACAAAAGGAATCAGCCTGGGCCGAGTTTGGCTGTGCCCAGGCCGGAAAATCCCGTATTGGGTCGAGTTAAGCGCCGCCACAGGCGGCCCGAGTCAAGCCGCCGCACGCTGGGCGATGCCGAGCTATCCGCCGCGCCCCAGTATTGGGCCGAGTTATCTGCCGCCCGGGCGGACCGAGGTTTCTTATCCCGGATTGGGCCGACATCCACTGCGCCCCGGATTGGGCCGGGATCTCCTCTGCCTCGGCGTTCCTCGCCTCGACCTGCAGACCGAGATATCCCCGAGCCCCGGCAGCTCCGCCTCTACCGCGCCCCGTCCCGGATCCGCCTCCGCCCGGTCCCGCCTCAACTAGCTTCGTCGCACCGCCTCGACCGCCTCCAGCTCCGTGCCCCGTCTCGGCCCCCGCGCCCGCGTCCGCGCCATCGAGCTCCTGCTCTGTCCCGGCATCTCCCGCGCCTCGACCTCAACCTACCCCGGCCGCCCTCGCCTCCAGCTCCTCCGCCCGAGCTGTCTTGGCCGGCTGCGCCCGCACCTGACCCAGCCCCGGCAGGCCTGCGCCTCCGACTCGCCCGTGCCGGCATCCCCAGCCCCGGATGGCCGGCACCTTCGACTCGGGCGAACCAGCGACGTGCCCGCGCCTCGGATTGACCGGGCCGAGATGTCCTCACCTCGGGATGGGCCAAGGCCTCCTGCGCCTCGGAGCGGGCCGAGGTATTACTTACCTTGGACGGGCCGAACTATCCAGCCTCGGGCCAGGCCGAGTTCTCCAGCATGGAGCGGATCGCTGCCTCCTGCGCCTCGCTTCGACCGTTATCGGTGCCTCCTGCACCTCGGACGGACCGAGCCAACCGAGACTAGGCAGCGACCGGCATCTCCCTCGAGCGCTCCATCGACCGAGCCAGTATCGCTACCGAGACTGCCTCCAGCTCCCTCGACGAGTACTAGATGCCTTCTGCCATCCCCAGGAGACAGACGCTAGTGGACAAGACGGTGACACACAGGCTGCGTGGCTACAGTGCCAGCGATGTGACTAGAGTACAAGGCGTGACGCATGTATAGTGCTGATTAGACCCCAGTAGTCAAATCGTGAACAGTGACTGTACAGTAACATGCGGGCCACCCCTTGTCCCCTGGGCTCTCCCTATATAAAGAGCAACAGGGGGAGAGCTCTCCTCAGCCCCTCACGGGCTCATTTCCCCTGGCTCCTTGCTCTATCTAGCATTAGCATTAGCTCTTCATCTCATAGAGGCAGCCAAATACTGGCAAGAGATACACAGCTCAAGGAGCATTTGTACAGACCGTATACAGAGGGAGAAATACACCCAATAGGCTAGATGCTGCAGTAGGGGTTTTATCTCTCATGAGAGCCCCGAAGCAGGGTAAATCCCCGTGTTGATCTGTTTGTCCGTGTGCGCTCTTCAGCGCGATATCCCTCCCCGAATCCTCTAGCGTCCATCGGCCCCAAACTTAAGCCTACCCCTAGGCATCTGTTGTTTCATACCACGACACTCCGGCCAGGCACGCTGCCACATGTATGCGCCGCGACCATGTTTTGTAGTCTTTTGCTGATATATTTTGAGGAAATATTGCACCTGATACTTTTAACTTGGTTTGTGGGAATAGTTATTAAAAAAACTTGGTTTGTGGTGATAAACTATGTAACGTACCTAGTACTAACTCTTGTATGTACGTGTGTTTAGGTATATGTATAAACCTGAACAGAACCGTACTAGTCTAGGACTTGTATACCGACTCATGTAACTCATATGCTAATATATATACACACCAGGCCGGACCAGGTTGGTACCGTGCAATACCCATACAATCCTATTACGATCACATGGTATCAGAGCCGCAATTGGCCAAACCCTAATCGCCGCTGTCGCCGAACTTACATCGGCGCCGCCGCCGGTTCTCGCTTCCGCCTACCTCCCGACCTCGCTGCCGATCATGACGAGCTCGGGCTCTACCTCGACCGCTACCTCGGCTGTCTCCTCGGGATCCTTCAGGGCCGCCTTCCCTGGCCTCTTCGGCTCCACGATGGCCGGCGCCTCCACTGCGACCTCGGTCATCCCGTGGTCACCGATCAACTTGACGGGGCGGATTACTGTCTGCCTCAACTGCAACAACTTCCTCTACTGGAAGACCCAGGTTGTTCCCATGCTAAGGAACAATCTGCTCTTTGGGTTCGTCGATGGCACTCTCCCGTGTCCGCCTGCGACGATCCCCAACCCTGCCGCCGCGACCGCTGGTGCGCTGCCGACAGGGACGGAGCCAGCCCGAGACCTTGGAGGGGGCAGAATCTTGTTGGAGGGGGCGAAAATGGATTAGAACTACTAATCTAAGCATGAGTACTACGAAATTTGTGAAGAAAATCTGTTTGTTGGGGGTGGCTGAGCCCCCCCTCGTCCCCCCTTACTCTGCCCCTGGCTGCCGACCATCCCCAACCCGCAGTTCGCTGCCTGGCATCAACAGGATCAGGCCATCCTCACCGCCATCAACTGCTCCCTCCACGAGAGTGTTCTCGGGATGATGACGATGGTGACTACGTCCCAAGAGGCGTGGGAAACCCTGTCTGCCAGCTTCGCCTCGCAGTCTACGGCGCGTGCGATGCAGATCCGTGGCGAACTCAACAAGGCCAGGAAGCTGGACAAAACTGCCACTGTGTTCTTCAACGAGGTCAAGTCCATGGCAGATTTACTGGCGTCCATTGGCCAGCCACTACGCCCCGACGAGTTTAGTGGATACTTGTGTGCGGGGCTAGATGGTGATTATGATGCTCTCGTCCAGATGGTCTCGGCACGGGCGCTCAGCGATCCTATGCTGATCCGCGATGTCTACGCGCAGCTCCTTGCTACTGAGCAGCGCATGAACGCGCGTCGCGCCGACCTTGGCGCCGATGTCCACATGGCCAACGTCAACTTCAGGGTGCGCGGTGCTGCTTCCTCGGCCTCCTTCTACAACCAGCCGACACCGCCGTCCTTTCCTCCACAGCAGCGCAACGACGGTGGTGGTTCTTCCCGTGGCGGTGGTGGCGGTGGCAACCGTCCCACGTGCCAGATTTGCAGCAAGGTTGGACATGTGGGCTCCTGCTGCTTCAAGCGGTATGATCCCGACTACCTCGGCACCGGCAATGACGGCCGTTACAAGGACAAGCAGCTCGCTGCCTTCACCAAACGCTCCGCCAATGCTGCTGCTGCCAACAACTGCGCCAACAACACCAACTACGGCGCGACTCCATCCTACCCGATCGACCGCGCCTGGTATGCAGACACGGCGGCTACTGATCACTTCACCAACGACCTCGCCAAGCTCTCTGTACATGAGCCCTACAATGGCAAGGATCAAGTGCAAACTGCGAACGGTTCAGGTATGCGCATTAAACATATTGGTCATTCTACTATTCCTTCATCGTCACATACACTTCATCTTAAAAATATTCTTCATGTTCCTTCCATCACACGCAATCTCCTCTCCGTAAAATTTTTTACACGTGATAATAACGCCTTCTTTGAATTTCATCCTTCGTATTTTCTTGTTAAGGATCGGGCTTCGAGAAACGTTCTTCTTAGTGGAGGTTGCCGTGGTGAGCTTTACAGGCTTGATGAGGCGCCCGTCAAGCAAGTTTTCAGCGGTGTTAAAGTTTCCCGTGAGCAATGGCACTCACGCTTAGGACATCCAGCCACCCCCATAGTTCAACATGTTCTTCATCGTCATGAGCTTCCCTCAGTGTCAGTTAATAAAGCTGTAGTGTGTGATGCCTGTCAGCAAGGCAAGAGTCATCAGTTACCGTTTTCGTTGTCCACTCGTGTTACTACTTCTCCTTTAGAGATTATATATTCAGATGTTTGGGGCCCTGGTCCTATTTCTACCAGTGGACATGAGTATTATGTGAGTTTTGTTGATGCTTACAGTCGCTTTACATGGCTTTACTTGCTAAAACGAAAATCTGATGTTTTTCATGTCTTCATTGAGTTCCAAAAACATGTTGAACGCCTCTTAAACAAGAAAATTATTCATGTCCAGTCGGATTGGGGGGTGAATATCATCGGCTAAACAAGTTTTTCACTGACCTTGGTATCTCACATCGCGTTTCTTGTCCTCATACACATCAACAGAACGGCACTGCTGAACGCAAACATAGACATATTGTTGAAACTGGTTTAACTCTTCTTGCACATGCCTCTGCGCCTTACCGCTTTTGGAGTGATGCGTTTTCTACAGCGTGTTTTCTCATAAATCGTTTGCCTAGTCGTGTCATCAACATGGAGACTCCCCTTGAGCGCCTCCTTGGAGAGGTGCCCGATTATACTTTTCTCAAAGTCTTTGGTTGTGCATGCTGGCCGCATTTCCGTCCTTATAATCACCGCAAGCTTGAGTTCCGTTCTAAGCAGTGTGTCTTCCTCGGTTATAGCTCTATTCATAAAGGCTACAAGTGCCTGCATATTCCTACAAACCGAGTGTACATCTCTCGTGACGTTGTTTTTGACGAAACAGTTTTTCCATTCTCTCATTTATCACAAACCTCCACAATACCATCTACCTCCACCACTCCTCCAACTCTTGACCAATTTGTTGATGTTGCATATACACCGTCTCTTTTGCCTAACCATGGTGCAGGTGTTGGAAGAGGAGCTCGTCTCGAATTGCTAGATGCTGAAGATTCAGCTGACTCGGCGAGTAATCACATCGAGCACGACGATAGCATGTATGGCGCCAGTACTGGCCATGCACCCGAGGCTGGCCCACCCTCGCCTGGCTTACCTGGCTCGCCTCCTGTTGGGCCGCCTCGAACTGGGCCACAGTCCGACGCTCCGTCTGAGCAATCGCCCGGCACAGCGGCCTCCTCCACGTCTCTCGACTCGCCGCACGCTGCTACGCCGTCACCGCCACCTGTACTTCCTACTGGTGTTACCACCAGACTAATGCGTGGTATTCGTCAGACAAGAAAATTACCCGATGATATGGTGGCTTGGAATACATCTCGTGCTACTGATCTTGTTCATAACGAGCCTCGCACTCATCGTGATGCTATGACTTGTGCTCACTGGCGTACTGCTATGGAGACTGAATACTCTGCTCTTCAAGCCAACAAGACTTGGCGACTAGTTCCTCCTCGCCCTGGTGCTAATGTCATTGACTGTAAGTGGGTCTTCAAAATCAAGCAAAAATCCGATGGTACAATCGAGCGATACAAAGCACGCTTGGTTGCAAAAGGGTTTAAGCAGCGTTATGGACTTGACTATGAGGATACCTTCAGCCCTGTTGTCAAGCCTACTACTATTCGCTTACTGTTGACCATGGCTCTGACCCACCGATGGCACCTTCGCCAGTTAGACATTCAGAATGCCTTTTTGCATGGTGTTCTTGAGGAGGAGGTATACATGCGTCAACCCCCTGGTTTCGAGGATTCATCACGTCCTGGTTATATTTGTCGACTTGATAAGGCTCTCTATGGACTGAAACAGGCTCCTCGTGCTTGGCATGCACGGTTGAGTGATGTTCTCTCTGGACTTGGGTTTGTTGCATCTACTGCCGACACTTCCCTCTTTACGATCACATGTGGGAACACTTTGGTTCAGCAAATTCAAACTCGTGTATGAACCCTTTTTATACAAAATATACCTTTAACTCTCCCGCTTCTCGGCTATTTCTCAAATCTACCATCAATACTCCTCCAATCCTGGTTTCATAGTTTCATGTATAATGCATCGTGATGCCTACTCCCCTGTTTCTAAATATAAGATATTTTATCTTTTTTAGATTCACAAGTATCTATATGTATGTAGACATATTTTTGTGTATATATACACTCATTTTAGTCCGCATCTAGTAAACATATGAAATAACTAAAACATGTTATATTTAGGAACGGAGGGAGTAGATATTTAGAAGGATAAGAGCCTACACCACAACCAAAAAGGTGAGCATAGGCTCATCTATTCCTTGGCCACCCCCAAACAGTATAAAACTCTTATGAAAACTAATCTGTAACCCAAAGATTTGTTTGAACGAACTAAAATTAAATTTTAGAATTTTTTAGCTTTGTCCGTATCATGATCCATAGAAAAGAGTGCATCATCTGCATACTGAAAATCGGATAGATCATCCTCAACTAAATATGCAATAACACCACTAAGCACATGTTCTTCTTTTCCTCTGATAATTAGAATGGCCGGTATATCTACCATGATATTACAAGGCATCAAGGATAGAGAATCACCTTGTCTAACACCCTTCTTTGTTTGTAGTAGGAGCCTATGGCAACATTAACTTGGCCAGAGGGTTTGTTTCTAGTCCAAAGCACCTCACGCCAAGATCTTCTTCCTCCTCCATCCTCAACTTTCCACAGGTTTTGCTTGCGGCACATGTTTGATCCACCCGGTCCACGAAATGCATGGCCAAGGCCAAACCCACTCAAAGTTCCAAACGGGAGATGACAGTTGAGCACCCCGACAATTGGAGTGCGCAAAAATTATCCATCTTGCATAAACAAGCTCAAGCTGAGCTGATATACGTTCGCTCGAGTTCGGCTCGTTGACAGCCCTAACATTAATTATGATACTCCATAAATTGCGCACTATAGTGCTCTGTGAACATATCGGGATACAACGATATATAGTTTACTTCTATTTGATATTTATAACGACACATTATGTATTCTATGATTTTTGTGATTCTTATAACTTCCAAGTCGGGATGTTTTCGTGATTTATTTCACATTTTTCGAAAACTTGTAAGTGCGACATCCGACAATGGAGTGCGGAAGCAACTAGTTGCGAAATATTCGTATTCTATATTATGCACGTATTTTCCAATTTATCCTTGGTTACGATGAATTTACTTAATGATGAGCGGTAAGTGCTTGGTGCTTTCATGATTTGATAAGTCGGTTGTTTTGTTGGAGTGAGCTAGGTGGATCAAACAAGTGTCTCACACTCTCACCAGTCACCAAGTCATATTATTTCTTTTGTCACATGCGGTGTACACTCATGCGCCTGAATTATCATGATCCAGGTTTGCCGGAATCCTGCTACCACCCTCTACTTTCCACCGGTTTTGCTCGCGGCACATGTTTGATCCACCCGGTCCACGAAATGCGTGGCCAAGGCCAAAACCCACTCAAAGTTCCAAACGGGAGATGACAGTTGAGCACCCTGACAGTTGGAGTGCGTAAACATTATCCATCTTGCATAAACAAGTGAGCAATGCGGCGCTAGTTAGCTAGCCACGTACATGAGGACAGGTATATAACGCCCGAGACAACAATCTCCTCAAATGGAGCGGCTTCTTGCACCAACTCCGAGGAAGACGAGTTGTTCTAGATCGATGATGTCTCCCTCCGTTACTACTCGTCTAGAACAACATAAGGCCCATCTACTCGTCTAGACGAGTTTTTTTTTTTTTTTTAGGGACACTTCACACTCGTCTAGACGAGTTGTTCTTTCACGCAAATGTCAAATGTGGAGGAGTAGTTTCTTGTCTGAACTTTTGGCCCATTTGAGATCCTTCTGATGCAACATAAGGCCCATGTTATGTTACCAGCCTGTCCCAACACAAAACAACCCTGATCCTCCACGACGCAAGACGCAAATCCTGGTCCGGTGATCACCGGAGATGAGCATGAAAAGCGATGGAGATGGAACCCCATCCGCAACTGCGATCTTGCCTTGCCAGAAAACGACGCGGATCACGTCACGCGGTATGGGCAGTGGATTGTGCGGTGCCGCTTGGCTGACGTTGTGACACGAAGTCACCAGGCTACAGTGCCCTGACGTTGCTTCAGAACCGTTGGATGAAATATGTATGGTTATGATCGGCAGTAAATACTGTTTACTATTCATCGCACTGTTTAGTGCTGTGACATGGTTCTTGTAGCGTAACATCTTGATCATTCATTTCTGATCGAACGGCTGAGAATTAACAAAGGCAGCGGTACCGTAGCTTGGCTGACTTTGCTTCTTCACGATCAGCGAATCCGGAGCGCGATGGCCGGCAGCAAGGGCCACTCGATCGAGATGAGATCATCCGTCTGACATCTGATCTCCACCACTATGTATGATGCATGGACCCGATTCCTTCCACATCCTCCCGGCACCATCAGTCAATTTTGCAAGTAAATACATATTGTTGCTTCATATCGTGGATTAAATAAACGACAATATCATCAGTAGCCTGTTAGATGGATCGTCGTCAATGGTAACCTGTTCTAGTTTTACATCACCTTGTACTGCACTTGCCACCTGAAAGTGGCCATGGACAAGGACCAAATGTTAACTAATCTGCCTGAGAAGTTGACGACTGTGCTAGGACCGGCTTAATTTTGGTGTATATATTCTAATCTGTCGGTCACTGTAGCGATCTCGTAGAGTGCATCAAGAAAGTGATGGTGGTTAAGAGCAAGTACAATAAGCTTATGTAAGCAGGCTATAACGATTAAAGTAATATTTGTTGGATGACATGGATGAGAGAGAAGAGGAGAGAGAAGTGGAGTGGTCTCTCATGCAAGAGCCAGCTCTAGCACGTGCTCCTAGACACTTTGTGAGAGTGGGATGTGGGCCATATATTAATAAATTAACATATTCTTATATCTAACAATTGTACATGTCAGCTATATGGTTGGCTATAGATGACATGACAATCTCTTATAGCCAGTTGTTGGCTGTACTATTGTACTTGCTCTAATGGAGTTGGTACCCATTGAAGCTTATTGGCCTACTTTAATTATTGTGCAGTCCATGCAAGGTAAGGTGGCCTTCTTACTACTGAGTACTAGCTCTAATTGCCTTGCTTTAGGATGACTCCAACGGGGCGACGCAAACGGACGCGCGTTTGGTCCGCGTTTGGTCCGTTTGCGTCGCCAAAAGGACCCATGTCCGGCCCACGTCCGCCCTTTCCGGCCACTGCCCCCAACGGGGCGACGCATCGAGTCCGCCCTCTGTTTTTTTTTCCAGGTAAGCAGGCCCTATATGGGTCATTTTCATTGATACATAGGGGAGGTGGGCCACAAACGGCCAGGGTTTTTGATCATTCTGACCATTTTTTTGGCCATATATACTCGAGCAATTATCAAGCACAATAAAATAAGCTCAAATAGCACAAATAATACAATTCATAAAAGCAATCCGAATAGTTCATCAAGTACTTATTATTACAATCCAAATAGTTCAAACAAACACAAACAAACAGTTTCAGAAATAACATACTCGTCCACAAGATCGCCGGCAATCCCATACGCAAGCATGCGAATGGCGGCGGTGCACTTCTGGTACGACGAGAAGCCCCTCATACCACATGCATCGGGCTTGCACATGAAGTAGTCATCAAAATGCATCACGCCCACCCGGATGCGGTTGAACAAGGACCTCCTCATCCGGAAACGGCGCCGGAAAACCTTGGGAGGGTATGTGGGCTTGTGGGGACGAAAGTAGCCCCCATACAGCTGGATTTGGCCAGCTCGCCGGTTCCGGTCAAGAGCAGGAGAACGGCTCGGCAAGGAGCCAAGGAACACCGGTCGCATCCTCTCTATGTACTCGTTGACGATGAGGGTGGCAACCAGTCCGTCACTGTCATCATCGTCGGAGGAATCGTCCGAGGATGAGCGCTGCATGATGTGGTTCTTGTAGAACCACTCATCCGAGCTATCCATGGCCGAGGGACGTACCTGAATAGCCGGGGCGAACGGCCGAACACCTTGTGGGCGGCGTGTCTATCGCGGGGCGCTGTGGACGCTCCTGGCCGCAAGAATCACCGGTGACGGTGGGGCAGCACCTGCTCCGGTGACGGCGGGGAAGCACCTGCTCCGGTGACGGCGTCCCCGGAATGGCCTGCGGTGCCAAATCGAGGGTGCGACGGCGGTGGCGGCGAGAGGGGCGGAGGAGGAGGAGATTGGGGTGGGGATGGTCTGATTTGCGGGCCAGGGGCGGACTAGGGGAGGACACAAAAGAGCTCCGTTTCGCGTCCGGGGCCGACGCATCGGTGGCCCAAATTTGGGCCAGGGATGCGTCGCGGCGGACCAAAAAACGGACCGCGGTCCATTTGCGTCGCCCCGTTGGACCGTGTTTTTTGCCCTCGCGGACACGAACGGATGCGCGCGGACTCGATGCGTCGCCCCGTTGGAGTCATCCTTATGAGACAGTCTAGGTTTGTTGGTACTGAGTTGCATTTGCTGGCCTAGCTAGTTCTCACTAGTTCGTAGACAGCTAACCTGTCACCTGTGATGGATTGAACCTTTCAGGTTATGCGACGAAAACAATTGTTCTTAATTGTGACGGGACACAGAGAAATTCTTAAAGATTCTTCTGAAGTATCCCAACATTTCTTTATTTGGTCGATAAGCATATGTTACAAGTAATTTGAACTGTGCACCGAAGTGTGATCATGGGCATGGAGCAATTGCAAAATTCCTTTTGATACATCTTTTCATCCGTGCACACAGACCAACCGAATCACAAATGCAGTGATGTGCATTGCATATGTCTGATGCAGCCATGCTCAATTATACGCCAGCTGCTTGTTGTTAGTGCCTACTCTTTTGGACTGAACTAATAATTGATCCCCTTCCATATACTTTCTTCATGCATATGAGAGCATGCCTGCCGACGGACACATGGTCTGCTCCCATACTATTGCATCATGTAGGGGACTAGAAGCCATGCTGCTAAACAACATGTTACCTCCGTTTCTGAAAATAAGACCTGTATTTTTTTTTGAAGTCAAACAGTGTAAAGTTTAACCATGTTTGTAAAAAACTTGGTCGAACTTAGATTGTTTGACTTTTAAAAAAAAAATACACGCCATGTAGTACCGTAGCATCAGCCCAGTTGTATTATGCGGTGATTTATGAGGCACATCCTCCTTCCGGGTTGGTTGATGACTCGCCGATCTGCGTTTATCTCCCAAGACCTTTCGACAAGTCATTTTTTTGGTCTTTGTTTTCGCTTGCATTAGTCGCCTTTCATGTGATAACCGTTCCAACTGTCGGTGTGATCCTTAGACGGATCCGAGGTGTGGTGGTTGCGGATTACCGACCTTCTCTCCATCAGTTTGGACTTTTGATTTTACTGATTGGTGCATATATTAAACTTAATGGTAACGACGGTATGTACCGGTAGAAGATCAACACACATTGTGCTGGCCCAATCCATGCCTGAATCCAACGATGGAGGCATTAAGGGCCCAGTGGGCAACTTCTGTACCGGTTATCTTGAATGAAATTGGTCAGCCTATTTGGACTGGAGGATGTTCTCTTCGTGAAGGCGTTGATGTGGGGCTCGGGTAAAAATGTAGGACTTGACCCAAAAAAGCAAAAGGCAGCCAGGGCTACAAGCAGCATTTTGAAAATTTTGAGTTCCATAGAATTCTAAAAAAAAATCTAGATGTTGATAATGATGTATTCTACCAACATCCAAATTTTCAATTCAAAAACATTGTATTTTAGCCACATAAAAAGAAAAATCTGACAAATTTGGAGGGTTCAAATTTTGGCATTGTTCACTACTCAAAATCTTCATTCTTGTCAGTTTTACACAGCCTAGAACACAATGTATTTCGAGTTGAAACATTGCAAATTGATAGAATAAATCATTGCGTACATCTAGGATTTTTTTCAGATCTTTCTGAAACTTAAAATATCATTTTCAAGTTTTTCGAAATAAAGGGCTACATGTAAGCCCGGGCTACAAAACACCGCTCCCGACTTGATGTCATTGCTCGAATTCGGCAACGATGCGAGTAGTATTCATCACGGACCTACGGATGGAAACTGAACTCATCTACACCTCATTGCTGAGAAGTCAATAATCGATGATCAAAAATACAAGTTTTAAAAACTTATTCCCACCGCGAACCTGAGATGGAAAAAAAAATCGTTTCAAGAGTTGATGGTATCGGAAAAAAAGATGATACGTGAGGTATGTTGTTCCCTTTTAGTTCTTAATTTGAATTGAAACACATGCTTAATGATATATGATGTTCTTCCCTTACCATAGTAGAGAGTGTACTCTCTGTTAGAATTTACTAGTTAAATTTCGGTGCGGCGACACGCCACACTCGTGTGATTTGAAATGTTGGAACTTGCTGGATTTTGTTGTGTATTGCGGTTATTTATTTATTTTTTTGGCGAAAGACATGGTAAATATATGGAAAGCTAATTGAGCAAATGTTGGACAAAATGGTCATTTATTCGTTCATGTGTAAAGTTTGGGGGAAATTTAGTTTTAAAAAATTCCTTAAATTTCGAGGTGTGCACAATGGGGTTTTTGGTGCAACTTTTATGTGAAAAGTCTGGAAAATCGTTGTATTTCAAGTTTTTTTTTCATATGTTGTTCAATTATTTTGTGCATCTCTTGTCAGAAAAGGTTGGATATTTGTAAAATTTTAGGGAATTTGTTTTTTTTTTGCATTATTTGTAGCAGTACGGTAAAATATATAAATTGGTTGAACTTATTTGATGTTTTTTAGAGTTTTGTTGAACCGTAGAATAGAAGATATCTTTTTTTTTTGAATTTCAGCATTTTCCCCTGTAATTATATTTAATTTTTTTTTGCAGCGGTTGTTCAAAATTTTGTGAAAATTGTTCATTTTTTTTGGGATTTCGGCTTATTTGTTCGTATTATTTGAAGCTTAGAATAAAAGATACAATTTTTTTGAATTTGTCTCATACATATTTTGGATTATTGCTGAACAGTCGAGGAGGAGTTTGGAAAGTTGTTATGTTTGTTAAAATTCTGATAAGTTTTTTCCACATTATTTTGAACCGTATAATGGAAGATATATTTTTTTGAATTTGTCCGATATATTTTTTTTGCATTATTTTGAATTGTAAAATGGAAGATATTTTTTTTTGTCTTTTTTGTGAATACTGTGGTGTAAAAAATTTAAATTTGGAAATGTCCATATTAAAATTTGTTTAGATTTGAGTGTACAGAAATTCGGGTAAAGTTTACACTTACTGCACTTATAAGTTGTTCAAATTTCAGAAATTGTTAGAACTGGGAAGTTATTCACATTTGTTTTTTTTTTACGTTTATTGGATGTTCAGGTTTGGATGGCATTTAAAGTTTTGACATATTCGAATTTGAATTTTGGTTATATGTCATAAGTAGTTTTTTATTAGCCATGCTGTTTTTTTTTTGTCATATTTGTGAATACCGCGGTGTAAAGAATTAAAATTTGGGAATGTGCACATTCGAAAGATGGTCGGATTTTAATACGTTGAAATTAAAGGAAAGTCTACATTTTTTAAGTCGTCGAAATTTCAAATTTGGTAAATTTTGGAAGGCACTCATGTTTGAATTTTGTTGATGTCTATTAAATGCTAAGATTTGAAAGGCATTTGAAATTTTGAAATACTCGAATCTAGAATTTGGTCGTACGTTATAAATAGCCAGCGTTTTTTCTGTTCATGTTGATATGTTTGTTATATTTGAATTCTGTTTGCGTTTATTAAATGCTCATATTTGGAATGCATTCAAAAATTTAAAATATTACAATTTAGAATTTGATCGTATATTGTAGATAGCAAACTTTTTTTTTTGGTTGTTTATGTTGGTATATTTGTTATATTTTTCCTGCCTGTGGGGTAAAATCTGAATTTGAAAACGGTCACGTTTGGAAATTGTTCAAATTTGGAAATTGTTGAAATTCAGAGGAAGGTACGTTTGAAAATTGTTTAGATTTTAAAAATTGTTGGAATTGGAAGTTATATTGAGGTATGAATTCTTTTTCTGTATACGGAATGTTCTGATTTGAAGGGCATTTAAAATTTTGAAATCTTGAAATTGGAAAATTTGATCGTATAGTATGAATAGTCAGCATCTATTTTTTGTGAACATTTTGCTATATTTTTCATATTTTGCCGGCGCATAAATTTAAAGTTTATATGTATACGGAATGTTCTGATTTGAAGGGCATTAAATTTTTTGAAATATTCAAGTTTAAACATTTGATGATATGGTATGAATAGTCGGCATTTATTTTTTGTGACCATTTTGGTATTTTTTTCATATTTTTCCAGCGCATAAATTTAAAGTTATTGATTTTCTAACATTTTGCATTTTTTTTCTAAAATCTGTGTAAAGCAGTGGGACTCACATGTCAGATATTTTGCATTTTGTGGGAATTTGTGCGTGAAAAAAAAATTGCTGACAGCGTGGGCCATGCTGACGTCGCGATGACGTCAGCCATGGAGGGGACTGCGACGGCGAGGATGGCGACGGCAACGGCGCCGCCGCGGCACGGCGAGCCACGAGGCGTGCCTGGGCGTGTCGAACGGGCCTGGACGGGGGGGGGGGGGGGGGGGGCCGGGAGCAGCGGCGCCGCCGGAACGTCCGCGCCAGCGAGCAAACGCGGCGGCGGAAGCGAGCTCGCGGGCGCGGCGATTGCGCGTGTCCCGGCCGTCCCAGCAGGCGAGAATCGCCGGAAACGGAGAGTGGATGGTGGCGAAGGCCCTAGCGTCCATCGATTCGAGCGAGGAGGACCGTGGCGGCCGCGCGGCGCGTCGGCGGCGCCGGCGATCGCCGGATCGCGCGGGGAGAGGAAAGGAGGAGAGGGGCTCTGCTGGTGATTTTGCAGGGGAGTCCTGAGGATTTCCACAAATTGCAAGTTGGTCCTTTGCGGGCGTTTTTTTGTAAAAATGTTAGGTTTGCTGTGTAATTGTTGGGCTTCCTTGTCGGTTTTTGCAAAATGACGGCGCGATGTGAGGCTGACGTGTGGGTCCCACCGAGCACTGTTCAACACTGTTCCTGGCTACAGTGCGTACTGTTGCCAGGAACAGTGCGCGAGCGCTGAGGGATCGCTAAATCGCTCAGCTTTCATATAGTTAGTGATAAGTGTGGATTGCTTTAGATCTGATGGTTCATTTACAAGAAGTACAGAAACGCTTTTCCTTGATTGCATTAGTTAGAGTGGCAGTGTTTTGCCGGCAAATATCACTTGTACCGAAATTTTGCTGGACGTACTAGGAAGAGATTCATAGGTTAAATTAACAACCCTTCCGTGATTTGCTTGGAATCTTTTGTACTTATCCCACAGATATTCAGAAGAAAAACTTGAGAGCTCTAATTTTTATGAGTTCAGTCTCCAGTTTGAATTTGAGTTCACCCCGCTTCTATTTTGAGATTGAGAAGCCCTAGAAAATAGCAATGGAGGTGTCCACCATCAATAAAATCAAATGTCCAAACTGAAGGAGAGAAGGTCGGTAATACCCAACCACCACACCTCAGATGCGTCTAAGGATCACATCAACTCTTGGAATGGTTAGCACATGAAAGACCGCTGATGCGAGCGAAAAAAAAGACCAACTAAAATGACTTGTCGAAAGGCTTTGGGAGATAAACGCAGATCAGGAGTCATCAACCAACCCGGAAGGAGGATGTGCCTCATACATCACATCATAAAACAACTTGCCTCCAATCTTAAAGTAAGTGGGCTGATGCTACGGTACTACATGGTATCGGGAAAAAAAAGATGATACATGAATATGGTGTTCCCTTTTAGTTCTTAATTTGAATTGAAACACATGCTCTATGATATATGATGTTCTTCCTTTACCATAGTAGAGATCGAGTGTACTCTCTGTTAGAATTTATAAGTGTGGATTGCTTTAGATCTGATGGTTCATTTATACTACAGGAAGTACATAAACGCTTTTCCTTGATTGCATTAGTTAGAGTGGCAGTGTTTTGCCGGCAAATATCACTTGTACCGAAATTTTGCTGGACGTACTAGGAAGAGATTCATATGTTAAATTAACAACCCTTCCGTGATTTGCTTGAAATCTTTTGTACTTATCCCGCTAGATATTCTGAAGAAACACTTGACAGCTCTAATTTTTTTGAGTTCAGTCTCCAGTTTGAATTTGAGTCCACCCCGCTTCTATTTAGAGATTGATGAGAAGCCCTAGAAAATAGCAATGGAGGTATCCACCATCATCTCACCTCGGTCAACATGTGAGTTATCTCCACCCTGAAAAGTGAGCTGGAGAGAATCAAATCATCAATGGCTCCACCATCAGCCTGCTATCCAACATGTGTTGGAGAGAGAATGGGAGTGTGTGTGTTGTTCACTTGTGTGCGTGGAGAGCAAAAGGTTTCTGCTTTACATTTGTTTCTTGGTGAGACGGGAGCATTTGATTTGAATGCAGCTGCAGTTGGACTGGTCTTCGTCTCCAGGGCCCAGTTTTCCATGCCGGAACAAGCCGAGAGGCCATGCCATGCCTGCTCCTCCCTCAGCGGCACTATTTCATGTCGTCTTGTGCTCTATCCACTGCAAGATCTCCCCTCCCTGTCTCAGCTGAGTACTCTAGTCTACTCTAGGGTTTCATCGAAGGCACTGAAGCACACTGGATTAGTGTACTAGTTTAGCACTGTGGTTAACTTATGGCTAAGCTTGGGGCACTGTAAAATAAACAGTGAGTGAAGGGCACCCACCCAGAGCACATAAAACAAGGGATTATATTAGGCAGCCAGATGCTACTGTTCAAATGGCAACCAAACAATACACAAGAGGAACTGTTCCAATAATATAATCTATGCCCATTCTCCCTTTCTAAGCACAGTTCCAGATGAGAATCACACTTGCTTTGCTGCATCTGGTAGAGCTGTACATGGTCAAAACTCTGCCAGTACCACCAGATGGAGAACAGATGCTTGTGACCCTGGAATTGGACGGACAGATGATTGCTCTGGGCATTGCTGCATTTGAGCTATACTACTGTTGGTGGGTGATTTTTTCCATTGGAAATGGTGCTGGTCTTGTGTGGCGCTAGCACTAGTAGTACTACTAGAGACAGTAGTAGCTCCACATTTACCTGCACCTTTTGATGCCACATCTGGTTGCCAATATTTTTAGGGGTTGGTGGTCATCTCAAGAGAGGACCTTGAACTGAAGCCGTACTTTCTTTGGCATCAATGGCCTCCTCCCTTTATTTCCTCCTAGGACAAAGATCGCAGTGGGAGCACCCATCCATTCAATGGTGTTCGGGTCGGAAAGGTAGGACATCTTTCAAATCCGGCTCCAGGCCCTCCAGCCATTTTGGTTCTTGAAGCTTCAGCAAGTGGCTCTGGACTCCAAGAGAGGGAATCACCAGTTCTTGTTTGAGGCATTGACATTGGATTCTTGAAGGATACCTTATTATATCAGTAAGTTTTTTCTTTGCTTGGCCTCATCCTTCAAACTTCCATTTCCCTTACACATCTTTGGATGGAATCAAGTGCAGAATCTTGCAGATTGCTGCAGGTTTTGGAACAGTTCCTCTTGTGTATTTTTTTTATCTGAATGAGATGTGACTGCATATGCTTCTCTGTTCTTATTATCCCCCTTTTGTTGAATCTTTGATAGGGACATGAGGAGCACCAGATCATGCCGCGCTTTCCAGCAAGCTTTGTGATTTGGTAGCCATGGAGGAGGAACAGGAAGCTCCGAGCTTTCCTGATGTGCCCAAGGACATCCCCATTGCCACCAAGTCCCTCACCATCAGGACCAATGCCGGATTCTGCAGCAGCTCCGACCGGTCCAACCCCATCTCGCCGGCCATCTCCATCACGCCGCACCTCTACTCGCCGTCGCCGCCCTCCTCCGCGTTCGTCTCGGCGCTGCAGTCCCCGTACATCTCGCCTCGAGTCCTCGAGCCGCCGCCGCCGCCACCGCGCCAGCTGCATCAAGAAAGCAAGGCCTCAAGCGTCACCACCACTACGGCGCCGTCGCCGGCGTCTTGCTCCAACGGGTCCCAGTCGGAGGACACCGACGCACCGAGCGCGTCCCGCACGCCGCCGTCGGAGCGGTACGACTCCGGCATCGACCCGGCCAAGATTTCGGACGGCGGCGGCTGTGGTGGCGCGCCGCCGCGCGTGTCCTTCTCGTTCCCCGTGCCGCGGATGTCCTTCACCCGGGGCTCCGTGGCGTCGCCGTCGGCCAACGCCAAGCTCCGGAGCTGCGACGTGTACATTGGCTACCACAACAACGGCAACCTCGGCAGGTTCTGCAAGTGGCTCAAGGCAGAGCTGGAGCTGCAGGGCATTGCTTCCTTTGTGGCTGACCGGGCAAAGTACTCAGACACGCAGATTCATGAGATTACGGACCGGATTATTTGCTCCGTGGCATTCGGCGTCGTGGTCGTCACCATGTCAAGCTTCCTCAATCCGTACAGCCTTGAGGAGATCAGATTCTTTGCTCAGAAGAAGAACCTGATTCCTATACTGTTCGACACCGATCCAGCGGAGATTGCCGGGCTGTTTGATGGTAAATTGGAGGATAAGGAAGGGAAGGAAGCATTTGAAGGGCTAATGCGGTGCCACGAGTTCAAGCTCGAGGCGAATGAGAGCAATTGGAGAAGCTGTGTGTCGAGGACAGTCACTTTGCTGCAGTCTAAGCTTGGCCGGAAGAACATTGCTGAGAAGGAAAGTGAGGGCTCTGGAGGCATACCTTTCCCACGTAACCGGCATTTCGTCGGAAGGGAGAAAGAGCTGAGTGAAATCGAGGGGATATTCTTTGGATCCACGGTAGATATCCAAGAAGTGGATTGCTCAAGGGGTTCCACTACAAATGAAAGATCTAGCGGCGTCTCTGATGGCTTTGCTGATGAGGAGAGTGACACGGTGAGGACATCTAATGCCAAGTACATCAGTTTGGAAATGCGCAAATGCAAGGAGCCGACACTGGAGGCCTGGATTGATCCAGTGATTGAGCTGTCATCAGTGAAAGGTCGAAACCTTCAGAAGCAGAGATCAAAGCACAGGAGATCTAGGTTCCGGTGCAGCAGCAAGGGCTACGGCGGTGCCACTGTGGTCTGCATAAATGGCTCTTCAGGTATTGGCAAGACTGAACTGGCATTGGAGTTTGCTTACCGGTATTCACAGCGGTACAAGATGGTGCTGTGGATTGGAGGGGAGGCTCGGTATTTGAGGCAGAACATACTCAATTTATCCATGAATTTGGGATTGGATATAAGTGCTGAGGCCGAGAAGGAGAGGGGTAGGATCAGGAGCTTTGAGGAGCAGGAGTTTGATGCATTCCAGAGGGTAAAGCGGGAGCTGTTCCGCGATGTGCCCTACTTGCTTGTCATTGACAACCTTGAGAACGAGAGGGATTGGTGGGAAGGTAAAGATCTCCATGACTTCATCCCAAGGAACACCGGAGCGACGAATGTCATTGTCACCACTCGTTTGCCACGTGTGATGAATCTTGAGCCGATGCAGTTGCCGCAGCTCTCATACATTGATGCGATGATCTTAATGAAGGGTAAGCTTAAGAATGACTATCCGTCTGACGAAACGGAAGTCCTCAGGAAGTTGGACGAGCGATTGGGTAGGCTGAGCTTTGGTCTGTGGGTCGTCGGTTCACTGCTTTCCGAACTCATGATTGCTCCTTCCACACTGTTTGAGGCTGTTGAGAGGATATCGTTGAACGAGAATTTGTTCCCCCATGATGCCAATGACGACGGCTTCTGCCGTAACAATTCCTTTCTAATTAAGGTCCTGGTATTTTGTTTTGCCTTGATGGACCGTGCGAAAGGAGGACACCTGTCCTCGAAGATGATCATTGCCGGTTCTTGGTTAGCTCCTGCTCCTGTGTCGTCTACACTATTGGCTGCGACAGCGAGCAAGCTACCAGTGAAGGGAAGCATTCACCTGTTTGGCGAATCCCTCAAAACTGCATTTCTATGTGGTACACATTGCTTTCTAGCTCCTAATGGCCGGAAAGCTGAGGTAGAGTCGGCACTCTTACTTGTTAAGCTTGGTTTGGCGAGAAAGGCAACTCGTCATCCTGGTTGCTGGATCCAATTCCACCCGATCACACAGCTCTTTGGAAAGATCAGGGGAGGCTTGACGCCAACCACTGCGGCTGTCAATGGGGTAATGAGGGCTGGGAACCCTTCAGTGTACTCAGACCACTTGTGGGCTAGTGCATTCCTTGTGTTTGGTTTCAAGTCCGAGCCACCTGCTGTTCAGCTTAAGGCGGTCGACATGGTCCTCTTCATAAGGAAGACTGCCCTACCCCTGGCAATTGAGTCCTTCATGGCGTACTCGCGGTGTAGCTCAGCTTTAGAGCTGCTCAAGGTGTGCACAAACATCCTTGAGGAGGTGGAGAAGTCTTACACGTCGCGGATGCAGGACTGGAACCGCGGATCATTATCCTGGAGGAAGAAGCTGCAACCGAACCACCGTGTCGACGAGTTCATCTGGCAGGAGGTGACGCTGCTCAAGGCAACATTGCTCGAGACAAGGGCGAAGCTTCTGCTCCGAGGTGGGCTGTTTGACACCGGCGAAGAGCTGTGCAGGACTTGCATTAGCATCAGGACGGTGATGCTTGGACATGGCGACGCCCAGACGGTGGCTGCTCAGGAGACATTGGCAAAGCTGGTCAGATACAGGAGTAAGATATGAGATGATATACAGAAAGAACCCTTGCGAGCTGTTGTAATATGCGTTCCTTACTGATGGGGTTTCCGAAAGTTCTCAATGTCTCGATATTTCTGAACCTGTGATGCCAGGCACAGTTTTGTCAGTGACCAGTACAATAGCATAGCCAAAGCTTCTTGATGCGAGGTGTAACCTGAGTTGTTATGTACAGTACAGTTCGGTTGCTATTTCATAAAGCTTTTATTATGTTCTAACTGTTCAGTTTCACCGTTACTACCTCCGCTCCTAATTATAAGATGTTTTACATATATCAATGCGGACTATATACGGGCTGAAATGAGTGAGCGTACACTCTAAAATGCATTTAAATATATGCGAATCAGAAAAAGTTAAAACATCTTATATTTAGAAACGGAGGGAGTAGTTTAAGAAGCTTGATGGCTTGTAACTATTGGGAAGTCTTTTTATGCTTTCCGAGACAACCTGCATACATGAGCCAATCTTTGTGTTCCTGTCAAATGCTCTGCACATCGTTCTCTGTATTTTTTTTTCCTTTGCAAGAACACGGTTTAGGTTACATGAACTATGAACATCCTTGTTGCTGAGGCAACTATGTGCTAATGTGCACAGCTTTTGAGGCGAGATTTGTCAGGAGAAAAAATGGTAACGTCTGATAAGCAGTTACGAGATCTTTTTCAAGTGTGCCATTCTACCCAAAACAATTCTTTTGCTGTAAAGCGGTGTTTTGACTGAAAGAAAGTTGTAGCGTCTGCTGCTCTTTCCTTTGCTTAAAGGGTCCTTTGTGCTTGCTCTGTAGCTTTCCTACGGTTCGTAGTCGTGAGCTCGTTTGCTTCTTCGATGAAAGTTCAGTGCATTTTGTTTGCGACAATGATCCACGGTCATGCGGATTTGCCACTGAAAATTCTAGTGCGTACAATTTTATATTTAATAGTCAGGCTCTGGCGTTTAAGCTCCCCCGGTGCTTCCCTGCTGTTTTCTTGAGCTGAAGGACACTTGTATCCTTCCTGCTAAGAACTGATTTAGTAGACAGAATACCGGTACAATTACAACAGCAATAACACACCATACTAAGATATTTTGTAGAAATGTTGCACTTTATTTGCGCAATGTTTTACAGAGACGAAACTTCCACTGTGACCGACACTTCGACAAGCTGAGCTAACTTGCCACAGACGTGAAGTCGACAAACGAGTCGGACGCATGCGTGATGGGTGGCGCTTCAGCACGATAGCAGAGCAGGCATATCAAAAGGATCAGATTCTTCGAAAGTTAAGTGTTGATCGATCGTAATGATCCGTAGAAGCGTATCTACGCCGTGAGAGGCCGTGTTGTTTGTCACTAGATTCGAACGGCGCGGCTCGCCGCGCGGCGCTTGTTGCTTCTTTGATCTTTTTGCCCGTGGTTTTCACCATTTATACAGATCACTTAAAGAATATTTATATCTATATGAATTTGATCACAAGTATATAGATTTTAAGCGTATTTTCCAGATCGTATGAAATCAGTAATCAGAACATCATACAATAAAACACTTAGGGAAGTAATATATTTGGGAAGTAATATAGAAACACTTGGGAAGTAATATAGACATTCGGTGACGGAGACTTGGATGGTAGAACCAAAATATCACCGAGCACAGTTTTTTGAGGCAGTCATGGACTTGGACTTTCTGTAGATGTTGCCATAAACTTGAGGAGCTCCTCAATTAGCTCAGTATCAGCCTAACAACAGGGAACAAACATGTTCATAATTATCAATGGTAATCAATTGACTAAATGGAATGATAAACACATGCTTAAATTGACATGGTAGCTGGTAGTACTAATATAGCATTGGCATTATAGGTTCAGAGGAGCATATTGCTCTTACATACACAAGGTCTACACCAATAAGTCTTTAAAATACATAGGTTTGTCATTACAACATTTCTGAACCATCACAGATATAAGTAAATGTAGATGGCGGAACCACCGGAACATAGCATATTTGACAGAGAGGCCTCCTAACGACGCAGGTGATTCTCTTCAACCAACCTTTCTTCATTCAGTTGATCATAGTTGTAGTCTTTCAGAATTTTCTGCTCAGTATTTTCCATGTACTTGATAGCTTGTTTTGCTGCATCGTTGTTTGTAGTGTCCAGAGTGTCCATAGGGTTGCCTGCAAGCGAGATGGCACCATAAACATAACCAAGACAGCGGGTTGCCGGATAGAATGTGACTGAGGCCACGAGCTTTGTTTCTACATACATGCAAGTCCTGTACGTTGGGGCTGGCAGATCCAACTTCTTCATCATCTCCTCAAACAGGACAGTGGTCGGAATCTCGACAACCTCCATGTGGAAGGCTGTCAAATAATAATGGAGGTGATCAGTATAAAGTGTGACAGAAAACATGGAATTAAACTTTCTATGGTAAATATCCTAAATAAAATGCATTTCATTTACTATAGCCTGAAATTAGTACTAAGATATATGATAGTAACTGGAAATATGTTATAGACGAAGGAAGGCATAAATCTTCTTAGAAAGCCTAGCAAAGATAGCATGATGCAAAGCACTGACATAACTAATTGAGAGCACATGTCCTTATAATTCCAAGCTGAAATTGCCAAACCACATCCAAATTGATTTGAAAAAGTCATCTAGCTTGCCCGATGGTTGTGGCAATATTCAGTCTTTTTTATGTGAAATCCATGTTTACGTGTTCTGAGATTGTTCTTGGGAGTTCACACAACCTAATTTCTCGGCTTAATTTAGTTAGTGATGCCCTGAATCTAACACCGTACTCTAACTCAGATAAATTATTCAGTATGCTCTGAATGTAACTGAATTTGGCACTTGTATCTGTTAAGCATATCAGAGTTTCAGTCATATACTGCACAATTCAAACAACATTTTATTTATGATTTAATTTTGGCCGATGAACCGGGGTATAAAGTTTCCCCAACCGATAGGGAGCAAGGTTTGAGAGTCGGATAGGTCAATTGCATGTGTTCGTTCTTTCTATAACCATAAGTATTGCATGTAGATTTAGCTAAGTAATTGTGTACCGTATGTTTTGGACTTTTGGACAATTTATTAATATCTTTGTCTTAAACCAGGTCATAAGGCTACAACATGAACTATACATGCGTTATATGCTATAATGCCATGATGTAAGTAGATGAACTCAAATTTCAACCTGAATGTCTTAATCCTCACGGTTGCAAAGACTTGAGAACTGGGGCGCTGAAATACCTGCGGTGAAGCTGCCGAGGATGGGTAGAAGCTGCCTCCCTTGTCTGAACAGCCTGGGAAGCAGCAAGCCCGAAGAAAGGCTCACTATATATGTGGGTGTTGTTAAGTGGCATATCTTTCTTTGGGCCATGGGCCTTGATCTAGGTCGTTGCATGAATAACGCAGCTAGAACAAGGGGACGTGCGAAGCCCATTTGCTCTATACAGGATTTGTCAAGACTTTTGCATAAACATGTATTTTGTTCTGAAGGAAAAAAGCACATGGGTAACAATATAACTACAGACAGTGCCAACTGTGTAATGCTTCGCGCCATACCAATGTAATATAAAATAAACGTTCAGGAGGGTCGTGAAGCCTGATTAATCCACCAACTATAGCTACTCCTCAAAGAAACAACCATCACAACATACAACCATAACTTAAGAAACTGGCAAGTCAAGCATAGATATGGACTAACGAATTAAAGCAGTGCTAAAGCACACAAGGGCAGTAATTCAGAGGTTCATAACACACTGACTTAACATAAGATGGCTCTATAAGAGGCGCATCTAGGTGTAGATATTGCGGAATGGTATTGAGTAGCTGTGATACACCTGTTATTATACAGCGATATCTGCATAATAACAATACAGAGCAACAATATAATAAGGAAACATCGGCATTGAGTAGCATAAAAATAAGTAAATCATATTCTTTAGTAAAGGGACAACCAGATCAGTATGAATCATATAACTACACATTATGCTAGTCAACTGAAGAATTTAGTATAAGAATTGTTAGTTGATTTACCTATCAGATGTTTCCTCATATCTGGCTAGCGGTGCGAACATAGATTCTTCATTAGCATCACTCTGAAAAATGGAAGTAAAAATTATAAGAGGTTGCAATATATTCTTAGGAAGCGCGGCGCACGCCACCTGTTGACTGTAAAAAGGGTTTTGCCCGTAATACTCATGTAATGTGCACATTAATAATACCGTTAATATTCCACACGAGGAATGAGTGAAAAGATCATTTAAGATCACATGGTAAATGAATATGCAGATCAACACAAATGGCGCCTGGCTGCGGTATCTCACAAATAATTTTTCATAAATATGGCTAGCATCTCATGAGTTCCTCAAATACACATCTAATGCATATGACCAACAGGGAAAGTCCAATCAGGTCAGAACCTATCATTGATTTTGGATCACAAGACAGCTTAAAAAAATACCCAAAGAAAGTCGAATGAGCCAATCTGCTGGTTCAAAAGTAGGTCACTTGAGGCCTAAATATGCATCGCCCAATTCTTGATATTCCCAGAAATCCATCTTAAAGTAACTAATGTTGTAGTAAAGCAACATGCACATATGATAGACATCGGTAATTAAAAGCAGTAGACGAAAGACATTGGTACTTAAACTAACTAAATCCTGTAGAAAAGCTACATGCACAATCACATAAGACATACATCGGTATTTAAAAGCAGTAAAGTTTCAGCCTTAAATATGCACCTCAAATACATATACGCTTCATGTCTAATAAATTTACATGCAAGTATGGGTTTGCGTGTCCTGTGACCTAAATATGTTCGTTTGTGATAATAAAACCTCACACATCTTTTTTTTTTGACAAACAACATACATACAGAATGTAAATCATGAATGTTCTTTCCTTCTGATATACTGAGACTTCGCATACTAATCCGAGACTGTACCGTAAGTAATATTGGCCCGGCACACGGATATTCATATCTTCTATCCCTCGAGACTGTAACTGAATCCAAAACGAAGAACATCAAATTTCAGTAAATGATTAATTGTGGCCTAACCAATACTGGAAAGAAAGGAAATACCAAATGTATTATGCGCCTAGTCAATGAAACTGGTGCACCTTGATTTGTTGATGCCTGAACGATAGTGCCAACTGTTAGCTCATTCAGCAGAAACACAACAATATGGCCAACACGCAAAACATATATAGATCTAATAGAAAGCGGAGGATACCAGCACCAATTTCTTACCTGCAAGGATAGACAGATGGGGCAGCATGAGGGGCTGATGACAAATGACGGCGGAGCCATATTGCTGATTCCGGCTGTGCATGTACCCAGGAGCACATGGGGAGAAAAAAGAGCATGGGTAATGAAAATCGGGAAAAGAGTAAAAGACCAAGAAACCATTATATTTTGGATCATGCGACAACAATCCATAAACTGAGAATTTCAAAAACACAATCTAGTTTCAGATAGGGTAAATACTAACTATAACTCATAATGTGGGAGTATAAAGGAAATGAATAAGGATGTGAGAATAGAATAAAGATAGTGTGTGGACTGAGTAGTGATAGCCTGATTGGCAATATAGAATTTGTACCTCGCTTTTTTGGGAGTCCTGAAGCCAAAACCAATATTCTTCGAGAAGCGATTACCAGCATTCCAGGCCTCTTCGCCTTATCAGATTTCTTTGTGCTAAAATCAAACATATGACTTGTTAGATATTTGAATGTTGCATACAAAAATAGCAATAAGAGGTAGATGCAGAGGCCTCACGAAAAGAAAATGTTTGGCTGCTTCAAGAGAGCCCTCTCAGTCTGCACAAAACAGAGAATGCCATACATCAAAACATGTACATTCTGCAATAATAATCTCACGGCCAAACAGATGACCAAGGGCTACATTTCCAAGCAACCAAAATATATATATGAGCTGGGCACTACCATGACAGGCAACTCATTACGTTAATATTAGAGAAAAACTGAGGTGAGGAATCAAATTTACAACTTCATAAACATATATGTCATTCAGTTTAGAACGACATGGTTATTAATACCAAAAGGGGAAAATAATAGGCAAAAAAACTAATAAGAAGACTGCGTGATTGTTAACTGACCAAATTCTAGACTCTATTTAATTTAGCTTCAGGAGTACACGACTAATTACATGTTAACAGATAATGCAAAAAGAAAGGCCAAGTATTGAATGTATCCTCTGCACTATGAAGGATGTAAATGGAAGCAAAAAGGGTGGTATCATTCCACTCCTATTCCATCATAAGAAATAGCATATATGTAACTCAAACTGTAAAAAGATATGTCGATAAAGCAGCAGTTATGTCGGGCAACATATTTTTACCTAACCAATCTGGTTTGCCTGTGGGAGTTCACCGTAGACTGCTAAATGTGAGTATAGAAGTTGATGCAGAACACTCACATTCACCAACGAACCAGAAGAACTGCCACTGAGAGCCACATAGGCATCTAAACACAAAAGCGAAGCAGCAAGCAACTTAGTAAGTAATGTTACAAAAATTGGGCTAGATCGCTTATTTAGTAACTTAAAATGACAAAAGGAACATTGTCATGTGTGCATAACCTCATACTGTTGGCACATTCATCAGAAAGACAACCAAATGGCTCACAAAGCACACAGATAAATAGATTTCATAGGAAAGAGGAGGCTGTCGGCATAAGTCTCTTACCTTAATGAATAGACAATGAGGCAGGTTGAAGGGAGAAGGCAGCTGGTAAGAGACATGGGGTTGAGCCCTGTTCTTGACCAGAAAAGGAAATGAGATTAAAAGTGTTATCTAATCTGCCTATCATCAATGAAAGAAGATAACTAATGTATCTCCTAAAATATATGTTGGCTCCTATAATTATACTGAATCGACATATTACAAAAACCAAAACCGTCTTGCTATCACAATAAGAAATATGCATATGCATATGCATATAGATGCGCAAAAGTTATAAATCCAGATCCACCATTCGCACAAGTCTGTGAAGAGTTGTTTTTAACTCGACTTGTTTAAGATTACAATTGACCAGAGTATAAGATATAAATAGAAGCACGGTGAAAGAAGACAAAGGAATTATGTAGCTCCTGCAGGTCCAGAACAAAACAATTGGGTGATCATAATAAGGGACAAATCAAGTTGCAAGAAACCAAAGAAAAAAGGAAGGCGGAGTCTTGAACAGCGTACACAAACAGAAAGCAGAAGCTCGTCTACTCACTGCTGACTCAGACAGAATAGACAAACAGCAAGAAACCAAGCGACAATCCTAGAACCCAAACCTATAGAAGGGGAAAACCTGTAAGCCATGAAGATAAAACACACCTGCAACACATACGGCCAAAACTATATCAGTGACCAGCAAATAATAAAAGTGTTCTAATCAGCTAAACAAAACACACAACCAAAGCTAAGAAAAACATCAAGCATTAATTATTGGAGAGCTCGCAATTCAAATGATGCTGATGACTACTGGCCATCAATAAGCAACAACCGAAACAATAACACCTATCGCTACTAATGTCAGCAAGTACCGTTGTTTAAAAAATTGCACAACTTAAATAACATGGATCCAACTCCACCTCTATGCATGGGCAGCAAGCATCACCGCAATATATAAATTGGACAGCCTAAAGAATCTAGAAACTGCAGGAGCACCGGATCCAACACAGAGAACACAGAAACTGCATCTATCTCTACGCATAGCCAACCGATAGCAAAACAAAAAATATTTCTCGCACGCACCTCAAACCTGCGCTTTGAATGGAACACCGGATCCAACAAAACAGCCAGCACTTTAACTCAACTACACGGTTGACAAAAATGTGACAAAGTGTGAGCATATGCATCAATATTTGTACCATATTCTCTGATTCTAGGATATACAATATAATCAGGATGACTATATTCTTATCCATGGCAGGAGACCTACTCACACTTATCCTACAAACAAATATGATGTCACAAATAGTCATTCTATAATTGCAACACTATAAGTTTTTTATAACAGATCCAAGTGAAGGTCCAGAGAAATAATTCTAACTTATCCTCTTCTTTTCTTTCTCAGATATGCACACATACAGTTTACATAAATGATTACAGGATATACTGTTAATGATCTGAAGCCTGCATTATACTTTCAAAGTTATAAAAGAGATATTAGATCTTATTTTTTATCAAGATATTAGCCTAGATTATTCCTCATCTTTTATTTCTTGGAGCTGCACATATAAAGTTCATGTGTGGGGGTTATATGGACTTCTTTCTAAAGTTTATAGTAATCTTATACTCTTCTTTTCTTTCTCAGATATGAACACATAAAGTTTACAGAAATCTTCGTCAAAAGATATTGGGAAATTAACATGACGCAAGATGCAAAGAGGAATAACCTCTTATTGTGCTTCCAGTTCTGCACGTGACCACCATTCGGCCTGCTTCATGAAGGAAGAAGCCTAACAATTAGATGAGTACGGTGTGTCATGATCTAAAAAACCTGTAATCAAAGAGAAAGGGGTCACGATCAATCAAATCGAAGAGCATAGAAAAAAGGGAGAGATCCTCTTGATTTTTGCACTCACCTCAAATCACCATGTCCTGTGGAGGAACGGATCCAACAGAAGAGCAAATCACACAGCAATTTCACAAAGAGGAAGGTCAGGATCGATTAAATGGAACAACATAAACAAAAGAGGAAGAAAGGGAGAAGATCAGGTCGCACCTACCTCAACCAAGGTCAGGATCTTCTTCTCCCCTTGACCCGCCGCCCCCATCCCTTCCAGCTTCACCCACTGGGCCGCAAACCTTGAGGAACCGAAAAAGGAGAGGCGCATGGCGTCGATCCCGAGCTCCTCGCGTGCGCGCCGCCACCGATGGCTGAGAGAGAGGAGGTGAGACGGGGGAGGGGAGAGAGAGAGAGGAAATAGAGGTGGAGGACGGAGATACACACCTGCCGCCGTTCCTCACAACCACGAAATCCTCGTCTCCGTCCTTGCGTCGCGTGGAGAAGAGTCGTCGCCGGCGTACGATGGGCCAAAAGATGGCGGCGGCGGCGGCAGGCTAGATGGCAAGGTCTGCTGGCTGAAACCCTAGATCGAGAATGAGCGGTTCAGCAGCGAGGAGGCGAGGAGCATATGGCCTTGTGGCAGCGGGCTGCGAGGGCAGGGGCGGAGGTGGCCACCGACTGTAGCTCCCGTACCCGGCGTCGCCTCCCGGTCCGCCACGCACGTACGGCCGCCGTCCCGTTGCCACGAAATGGACGCGAAATGATGATTTTGCCCCTGGAGTTCGTCTGAATCACGGCCCCTGCCACCACGCCGCGACGCCCCGTTCCGCGGCGCACACGGGAACGACCTACCACACAGGATGACATGTGGGTCCAGAAAATACCTGGGGCCACCAGCAGCGACTCGGGGTAACCTCCGTGCGGGTAGAAATTGACCGGCCGACGGGGGGAATCTAGGAAATGGACGGCCAGGATCGCATCTGGATTCTATAGGACGTGGAGAATGGCTAAACTCTGAGGAGGGGGCTGGCTAGAGCAAGGATGTAATCTTTAGATTCATCAGGTTACGATGGGCATGGGGGCTGTTACGGACTTGAGTTACAAGAAAGATAAGTTTACACTCTGACCTTTAGGGCAGCTCCAACGTAGAAAAAAGAGCAAGCCATAAGCAGTAAAGTGGTCTTTAGACCCGTCTTTATACATTCTGATACATTTTTTTGAACGGTTACATTCTGGTACATGATCTTAGCGTTAAAGACATAGGACAATTTTATGATTACATTTCTTAGTGTGTAATATATAGAGCATCCAACGGTTAAAATTGGTTGGGCCAGATTAACCATTTGAACGGCATTTCCCTCGCTAAATTGTTTTGGTGTTAATGACAATATGATTACCATGCATTCAAAAATTATAGACATAATAAAGATGGCACAAAACGGTTGGTGACAGCTTAGAGGTGAAAAGAGAAAAGAGACTGTGTTTAACAATTTTTTTGAGGTCTAATGTTTTTGACAATTTTTGTTTACATGAGTCGTAGGGAATCCATACCACCACGGTGGGTCCGCAGCAAAAAGGTATGGAAGGAAACAATCACGTACACTAATCCACATAATGCACCCGAATCCTTCCATGGTAGAGAAAGTTCAATCTCTCTCTCTCTCTTTGCGAAAAGGTCGACCGATCTATTGATTATCAACAACAATACAAAGAATTCTAAAAGTAATAAAAATTACAAATAGATCTTTAGACCTCCTAGCGATGACTACCAGCACCGGGGCGAGCCGAAGGCGCGCCACCGTCCTCACCCCTCCCTCACTGGAGCCGGGTAAAACTTGTCGTAGAATACCTTGTTCTAGTAGACAGACGGGAAGTTGTCGTGCTATAGCCCCGAAGGACCAGCGCACCAGAGCAGCAACCATCGCCAATGATGATAACCATAAATCGGAAGAGCCAGACCTGCAACCACACAAACGAACACGAAAACGGACTGGGATCCCTGGAGATCCGCCGGACAAACAACTCCACGTGGCCTGCGCCGGCGCTACATGCACCACCAGAGCGAGGATAGGGCAGGGAAGACCTTATTTTGACATTAGGATGTCGCCACCGCCACACCATCCTAAAGAAAGACACTGAAACAACCTAAAAGGAGGTACGGAAGCCTTCCCGCCGGCGAGGGGACATGGTCCGCCGCACCTCCGAGGCCCCAAGGGCCGCCGGAGGCGAGAGGACCAACAGCTTCGCCGGCGAGAGGGACGGGAACCCTAGATCGCTTTTCTTGCCGCTTTTCCCGAGACCTTCACGCGAGCGTACCGGTTCGTGGCAAAGTTCAATCTCATGATAACTGTTGTTTGCTAAAGTTTTAGGCCCGGATAATCTGGCCTCTGTCTGAACTGGTTGTTGCGCCGGGGGTGGGGGGGTAATACGCAGGCCGAGCGAAGTGGCGCATTGCTCCGGTGCCCCCTGACGTTGGCCTAATCCGGGTCTGGGTTGTACCATAATATTTGTCCAAATGAAGGCACAGGTAAGGCAGGGCCTGGATGAGCCGATCATCGTGGAAATTGGTCTCGAGGTGTTTCTCCAAGGCCCCCCTATGTCGCATCACACTAGATACCCCAGATCAACACCCGGATGTTGCCCATATTATCCGGCCCCTGACCCTAATAATCCGGTCTGCCGGTTTTAGCACATAATAGAGAAATTGTGGGGCCATATAAATAGCCCCCTTCTTCTCCAAGTAAAGGGCACGACTTCAACCTCTCTCCTTCATTGTTATAGAGCTCAAATCTTTTGAGATACCCACTCTAGTGCTCCAAATCCATTGATAGTTTAGAGTTTGCTTGAGAAGATTCAGATCTAGTGGTTCACCAAAGAAATTTGATTCCCTACTAATTATTTTGGGTCTTATTACTCCTGGGTGCTTGGATACCCTAAAATGAAGTGGTTATTTCGAAGCTCAGTATTGGTGGGTTCAAGTTTTGGGTTATTGTTGGGAGCCTTCAATTAGTTTGTGGAGATAGCCCCAACCTTGTTTATAAAGGTTAAGTTGCCACCTTAAAAGGGCACTGAAAGTGTAGCTGATGCCCTCATACATGGATTTTTGGATGATTAACGACAACATGATTAAGAGACGGGTACCTTATCAAGTATAACCAGGAACTTAGTCCTAACAGTTGTCTGTTTAAACCATTATCTCCTTTATCCACTGCATTAAAACAAATCCATATGAATCAAGCAATGTTGGAGGCTTGGAGCGACGTATTCAAGGATCACCGAAGAACAAGACATAACGCTGGCACAAATAGTTCCTTTATCAACCATAAGCAATGCCTACACATATAAGAATGAAGAAGCAGTCCCGACCAAAACGAAGACTTAATAAACCATCTCAACAGACGGTGGAGATGTTTTGATCCCGAGCTCCAGTGATCGCTTCTGTTTAAAAAATTCGAAATCATATTTATAAGTTTTAAAAAATTCTGAAAAAAATCTAGAGGTAGCTAATGATATATCCTATGCACTGGAAAATATCAAGTTCAAATACATTGTATTTGGAGCTACACAAAAATGACAAAAATGTTGATGTAAGTATGCATATTTTCAAATCTCTAAGTTTTGTCGTATTTGTTATTTTTGTGTAGCCCAAAATATAACGTATCTCGAAGTGAAAATTTACACATTCGTGGGATATATGATTGACTACATCCCTTTTTTTTAGAATTTTTTGAAACTCCTAAATATGATTTTCAAATTTTTAAATAGGAGGGTGCACTGGAGCCCGAGATCAAAATGCACTTTCCGCTCAACAGATGGACAACTTCAACATATTGAACGCTACAACAACACCGGCTTCACACAACTATATCTGCAAATATATTAAGCTGGTTTGATGATCTTCCCTCAAAAGGGACTCAAATTTATACAACTTACTCATTAGAACGGAGGGGGTTCGTATGAATTTACTAAAAAGTCAATGTCCATTAAGTTTGATCAATGTTGTAAACAAAAATATGAATACTTATGTCACGATAATTTCATCCACATATTTGGTCAAACTTAGTAAAATTTGAATTTTGACTAATAAATTTATAAGGAGTTAAATGCACGGGCGGTCCTAATTCTTTCACCGAAGTGTCAGTTGAGTCCTAATTCTTTCAAAACGACATCCCAGTCCCATATCTTTTCAAGTCGTTCACCGGAGGTCCTAATTTGACCCGGCCAGCGCTGACCTGCCCGCGTGGCACTTTGACCACTGCCACGTCGACAACAATTTACAAAAAAGCCCCCTAAGTTACATTTCTTCTAAATCGTGGTCCTGCGTGGGGCGACGACTCCGCGGCCGCGGCGGCGGTGGACCAGCTTGCCGAGGCGGCCAAACTCGCCGAGGCCGGCGACGCCTTCGGCGTGCGCAAGATACTGGCACGACTCAATCACAGGCTCCCCGCTGCCCCGCGGCCGGGACGCCACTGCTCCGCTCGGCCTTCTACTTCAAGGAGGCTCTGCGTGTCGCCCTCGACGCCACCGCCGCCTCCTCCTCGGCGTCGGCGACGTCCACGCCGGTCGACGTCCTCCTCAAGCTCGGCGCTTATAAGGCCTTCTCTGAGGTCTCCCCGGCGATGCGCTCAAGGTCACCGCGCTGCTGCTGCCCTCGTCGCACCATCCGCTCGAACTGCAGCTCATCCACGAGAACCTCTCCAACTTCGCCACTGAGCTTAGGGTCCCCTTTCAGTTCGCCGTGTTTAACCTCGACGCCGTCGACCCCACGCAGGACCACGATTTAGAAGAAATGTAACTTAAGGGGCTTTTTTATAAATTGTTGTCGACGTGGCAGTGGTCAAAGTGCCACGCGGGCAGGTCAGCGCTGGCCGGGTCAAATTAGGACCTCCGGTGAACGACTTGAAAAGATATGGGACTATGATGTGCGTTTTGAAAGAATTAGGACTCAACTGACACTTCGGTGAAAGAATTAGGACCGTCCGTGCATTTAACTCATTTATAAGGCCCTATTCATACTAGATGAATGCCCGTGCGTTGCTACGGTCCCCGCAAGTTGTTTTTTCTTGCTACATAGTATATGCAAATAACGTGATGATAATATAAAACTCACATGAGTAGAAAGAGATAGCCATAATATTTATTTTCCTTTTTTCTTAGTTTTACGATAAAACTTAAACCTTTAGACAACCCAATAATTATGTCTCGTTGATGATTCCGTTTGCTTGCATCTCGGAGACAACTTCAATTACTCTCTCTGTTCACAAAAAGATATCTGAACTTTGTCCAAATTTACATCTATCTACACATGAAACAAGTCTAGATATATGCAATTTTAGACAAAGTTGAGACATCCTTCGTATACGGTGGACGGAGTGAGTAACAGTTTGTATATACATGTACACATGCTTATTGTATCGTTGTTAGACCTAGGAGTAGGTCTGTTACACCTGACCTCGGCCATGTCGATCATTCCTGACGCCGTCCTTCAGGATCTCAATAGAATCGGAGCCGGCTCCTTGCTATTGTCTCAACGTATCCACCTTTGTGTGTTGTCACCGTAGTTTCATGCCAGTACAAAAATGCTTATTAGAAGGTCAGTTAATTTTCCGATTGTTTCTTTGATATTTATTTACACATACTCCCTCTATTCCGGTTTATAGGATGTATTTGGCAAATCTCTAAGACCTAGGTGAATGGGTATTGGCCATGCAAAATCTATCTTTTCAACATGTCACCCAATTAGCACTCGCATATTTAGTGTCAACATTAATTAGGGAAATGTCACACCCAATCGATTTCCATATTGTTCTTGGGAAAGGCCAAAACTCAACATTAAGTGCTCTTAGTTAATGCAAATTGTTGCTTATTCTTGGTAAAATCTGATTTTGGGAATACATCCTATAAACCGGAATGGAGGGAGTATGATTTTTCTCTACCAAAATTAGTGCACTAATAAATTCCACTATAACCAGGTATGGTGAAATGTCGGATTTCATGGACATGTTGCTTCCTTAGAACGATCACTCATGTATAACTGAAATTAGATGACAAAGCGCTGCCACAGAAGAACTAAATCATACATAGAGACATAACCCCATAAGTCGTTTTACTCCACAATGATATCTAGCTCAACTCAAGCTTATGGGACGTTGCAAACAAATCTTGTGTCTCGCTGACCATAATGCATCAAGAGGCTCCAATAGACCTCACCATATGGATTCTCTCTTCATGGTTCGAACCTATTGATTATGCATCTGGCCCTACCTTCTAGTGCATTCACTCATCAAAACTATAGAGTGACGGTTAACACCCTAGGTTGTCTCTACTCGGCCTTGCATGATCATGTAGAGTTCACATGGGAACTGCGACAAACTTTGTCTGTCGTGCTACAAAGAAATTAATCATTAGTGTACATCGTCAGCGTTACAATCCTGACTAAGTATCATCATCAACGACAGCTCGAACAAAGTTGGTCGCTCTAGAGCTGCAACAATAGAAATAGATACAAAATATTCAGAGGTCGCTGAAATATCTAGTTCTGCAACAACAGAAATAGATACATTCATGTAATATGTATCATCATCAACGACAGCTCGAGTGAGCTTAGATTCTCCAGGAAACCACACATCCCCGTCCATGATCTGCTCTGCCAAATACCATCCCAAGTCTGAACTGCAGTACTTCACACACACCTCTAAAACTTGGCACGCAACTGACCATCCGAGGTGGTTATCTCAATTACCATGCCCTTGCAGTAGTAAGCAAACTGCAGGTCACACCACACCTGGTTTTACCACTGGGAGTTCGACCTGAATCATATACTGTATTAGTTTAGATCTTGACGAATCAAGAAACATACTGTAGCCGGACAGGGAAGAAAGATATGTTGTCATCTGAAGAAATATCAACTAAAAGAGGGCCAAGACCATTATTGGATTCTTACATTTGTGGTAGCCCTTTTCCTTCACAGTTCCAGCCCGGACACCGCCAAGAAAACTGCACAAACAGAACAATCTCCAGATCAGCAATCCCTACCATATCAAACAATCAAGAAATACTGCCATTGGATACCAAATCAAGAGAAAAATGACAGGCTCACTGCAAGGACTGGGCTAACAGAACCGCAATATGATCTATCACCATGCTTTCCACGATAACCCTGTTTACATGAATCAGCAAGAAGAATTAAAAAAAAACTGAAGCCAAATAGAACCAGCCTACAAAGTTTCAATACAATTATTAGCTACATCATGAGCATCAGGTAAACACCCATGAAAATAGAACCTAAAGAAATAAGCATATGTCCGCAAGAGAAACTATATCAGGAGGGTATTTCAACAAATTGATAATAGAAATGAAACTTTGTAATGCTCATGTTTTAACTAACAGAGATTCCAGACTTACAAGACTAATGAACTTGGGGTACAGTACAGTAATGAAATTAGATTACAAGCCAGGTGACATGCTAACATAGTCAATTACTGGACAAATGTATTAGTTTCAGTTCCATGCAAACAGTTCAGAGATGAGAAAAATTCCTCTAGCTGCATGCGGTGGTGTATAAACATACTGATGTACTAAAAAGACATACTTGTCTTATTAAATGTAAGAAAACTAATTAATATTGTATTTCAAATTAAGGTAGCCTACAAAAAAATATTATCTTGCTGCCTGCAACTAATTTTCATTTTCAAATGGAGGCACAACATATTTTAACTTAAAATCATCAAAGTAACGACCAAAAGGATTCTCGGAGTGGATGGCCTCCTGTAGATCAGAACAAACCCTTGGCAAGACGGGCCAAAAGTTCAACTCGCGCTAGATTCTATCAACGCAGAACGCACGTACCAAGTCATCGAGCTGGATGCCGCCCATGACGATCTCGCGGCTGCTACTGGATACGACGGAGACCTTGATGACCCTCCTCTTCCCTCCACTGCTGCAAGCACCGTGGTCACCCACCCGGAGAGGACGCGCTAGATCCGTCACCTTGCTCTACCGATCCCGACGGTGGGCGTGGGCGTCGTCAGCTGACAGCGACCGCAACAGCCCTCGATCGTGTGGATGAGCGGATTCGGAGGCGTTGCTGTCAAGGGATCCGGCGGCGCCCTTGACGATCTCGCGGCCGCTACTGGATCCGCCGGACCAACGCAGGCGATCTGCTGGGTTGGGTGCGGGAGGCCGTCGAGCTGCTGGGTTGGGTGCCGGCGACCGGAGAGCTGGAGGGTGGGGTGCGGGAGGCCGGCGGTGCTGGGTGGCGAAGGCTCCAGGCGACGGCGCGGACGGGCGTCGGTGGAGCTCCTCCTCGAGACGGGAGTCCGGGCGAGGAGATCGCTCGGGGAGAGGACGAAAGAAAAAAAAATCCAATCGTTTTTTTCACTTACGGATGGCATGGTGGGTAATTACCCAGCAATGAAAGGGTAAAACCGGAAAGTGAAAAACGCACCAACCATCACCTCAAGGCATATTATATAGTAGAGATTCATTGGGGCGGAGGTAGTAATTACATGCAAATACGGCCTTTGACGAGGGGTAACCTGGAAAACAAACACGCGCACTTCCCTTTCCTTGTTCCTAACCCAACCTCCACACCCCTCTCCCCGCCTCGCCATCGCCAACCGCCGACGAGATCACCGCCACAAACTCCCCAGATCCATCTCCAGCCGACGGCCCTAAGCTTCGTTCCTGCCCTCTTGATGCGATCGCGCTAAGCTCGCGCTCCTGCTCCGCTCACGCGCCATGGCGGACAGCGACCTCGAGCCGCTGCGCTCCGGCGCCGCCGCGCTGCCGTCCTCCTCCGACCCCGAATCGCCGTACACCCTCGAGGGAACCGCGTGCGTGAGCTTCTGCGGAACCTGGACCGCCGTCTCTCGACCCGGGGCGCCACAACCACGCGGACGGCGGCCCGGCGTCCCCTTCGGCGACTGGGGCCGGGGAGGCGCGGACGCCCAGGAGGGAGGAGGAAAGTGACGAGCTCGGAGAGGCACCTCCCGAGTGGGCTCTGCTGCTCGTCGGGTGCCTCCTCGGGCTCGCTACCGGTATCTGCGTCGCCGCGTTCAACCGCGGGGTAAGTGACAGATCTGCGTGCGTTTTTTATCAGTTCGATTAACCGATGCGTGCGGGAACAGATAGTATTCTGCCGAGATCTATAGGTTTGCCAAGTACTATGAAATTTACTCTGATCCTAAGGTCATTTTGTCCGTCAATCTGTTGCGATGATATAGGTGGGCAGTGAACACTTCGGGTTTTGGGTGTGGATATAGTACATTGGCATGCACTGTAGGACACTCATGTATGAGGGAGCACAGAGATCTGGAGGAAACTTAATAGTGTGATCTTAATGTGAAGTTTGTGCGCTGTTCATAACGTTATGCCACACATGTTAGTGTGTTATTCTTCATGTGGAATATGATGGTGCTGCCTATGGGGATAGCTGGTACGATCACAGTCTCTGTTTAGTGCATCACTTGTGATGCTATGTGGTGAGCAAGGGCCAATTTTTGTGCTATTTAGTGTCTTCTTACTGCTGATTTGGGTGAACTGTCTGTGTTTGTCTGTACATACTCTTTTTATGACGTGCCTTGATGAAAAGGCTACCTGGGTTGTTCTGGATGAATCAGGTCGAGGCCTATTTGAATTATACTAAACCACTTAGAAACTGGAAAGGTTGCTCCTTGATGAATTTGGATGTTTATTCTACCAATGCATCTTATAATGTCTATAGTCAAACTAATCGTCAGAGTGACCAGCCTTGTTGCACTCTTCAACTGCTATGTGATTGCAGAGCTTATGCTCTGTTTTGCTCTGGTATTTTTCAAAGCATTTGCTTTGGAGAGCTTTTGAGTGGGGGTATGGTACCTGGGAGAATTCTGGTATTATTTCAGGTCTCCAATAGACTGACAGACATCTCCATTTAGCAATACTCTCAGTGTGTCTTTAGTCACTTGCTTGCTTTCTCGCTGTAACTGTTGAGCTAGGTGGAGCTATTAATAATTAGTTTTCACTGCAGGGTGGGATCCAAATCCTTGTGTAGTTGTATATTTTTGTGTTTGTATGTGTTTTCATTTTATGAAGGCTTAAAAATAGAGGAAAAGGCCTTGCTTTGGAAGATCATAGTCATTTAGTAGAGCTATTGAATCAGAATTAGCTGCTTATTATTGTGAACTAAAAGGTTCTTGTTTGGATCTTTCCTATCGGTTGTTTGATGAATGTCTGCCTGCCCTTTTCAGGTGCATGTCATACATGAATGGGCATGGGCCGGCACACCCACCGAGGGCGCTGCTTGGCTGCGCCTGCAGAGGCTTGCTGATACTTGGCATAGGATATTGTTAATACCAGTGACTGGTGGAGTTGTTGTTGGTATGATGCATGGATTACTGGAGATATTTGAGCAGATAAAGCAATCCTTATCATCTCAAAGGGAAGGTATTGATTTCATGAGTGCAATCTTTCCAACAATCAAGGCCATCCAAGCTGCAATTACTTTAGGGACGGGATGTTCATTGGGACCTGAAGGGCCAAGTGTTGATATTGGTAAATCTTGTGCAATTGGGTGTGCTGAAATGATGGAGAACAACAGGGAACGAAGGATTGCTCTTATTGCAGCAGGATCAGCTGCTGGAATTGCTTCAGGTATACCTAAGTAACTATATCTGTTAAATTCTTCTCATGCGTCTATAGAATTGAAATACATGGGAAGTCTGCTAAGATGCTGGTTGAAGATAAACAAGAAAGTAAGATGCAATAATTCTGCAAGCAAATGGAACGACAAATTATATTTGAGAACATTGTAGATCTTTTCTGTTGTGAATTTCTGAATTATTAGTTTGCTGTTACACTAAAACTGCTGAGTCTCCTGTCCTATATTTTCTCCTGACGCTTGTGTTATTGTGTTTAGGTTTCAATGCTGCAGTTGCTGGATGCTTTTTTGCTATCGAAACAGTATTGAGGCCACTTCGAGCAGAGAACTCACCACCGTTTACCACTGCTATGATTATTTGGCATCGGTTATATCATCAACTGTGTCCAATGTTTTGCTAGGGGAGAAGGCAGCTTTTATTGTCCCGACGTATGAACTAAAATCTGCTGCTGGTATTTTATCTTATTCTGATCAAATTTGGTATTACAGAAAGGTAGCTTTTGCTTTGTCAGTAGAAATGCATATGCTCTTATACTACTATAGTAGGAAAGTAACAGTGTTCTGGCCTTTGGCTAGCACCTAATTTCTGTTTTATATCTTTTGTTTTGGGAGATAATATCAGTCTATTTGGTCTGCACAGTGCGCACCATGCATTTATACATTCTTTTTACTAGTTTTAGTAACTTCAATAGGGGTGACTATCTTTGCTCTGTAGAACTGCATGCACCAGCCAGTTCTCCCAAAAGCTCAAGCTGATGGGGAAAAGGAGGGCAATGTATTTATATTTCAACACTTCCCCGCACGTGTGGCTCACCCCTTTTGAAATGTTGAACTTAAATAAAGTTATCCTGGATTAGGTATAACTGATGATTTCATACCTGTCCCGAAGGCCCTGAACCGGGCATGACTTATGTTCTGAATTTTAAGGAGCATGTGTACAATTATCATGAAATGTGACACTTCCATATTTTTGTTGCTGATTTCCATGCCGTTGGCATGTACAGCTGGTAGCGTATGCCATTTCTTGTAAAATTACATTCACTTTTAGCGCTTCTTGTTGCTGTGATTTTTTTTGTATTACCAATAGACATTATATAACTTGCAATTCTGATATTTTCTCTAAGGTGCACCTGTTATAATGTTAAGTTTTCAGTTATCTAACTATGCAACTGACTTAAGTTAATTCTGCAGAGCTACCACTCTATCTTATTCTAGGCATGCTTTGTGGGGTAGTGAGCGTGGTATTCAGGCAATTGGTCGTTTGGTTCACAAAGACGTTTGACTTGATAAGGAAAAAATTGGTCTCCCTGCTGTAGTATGTCCAGCTTTAGGTGGTCTTGGAGCTGGTTTAATAGCTCTAAGATACCCTGGAATACTTTACTGGGGTTTCACCAACGTTGATGAAATTTTGCATACTGGAAAAAGTGCTTCAGCCCCTGGGATTTGGTTGTTAGCTCAGTTGGCTGCTGCAAAAGTTGTTGCAACTGCACTTTGCAAGGGTTCTGGTCTTGTTGGTGGCCTTTATGCCCCAAGCTTGATGATTGGTGCTGCTGTTGGTGCTGTTTTTGGAGGCTCAGCGGCACAATTAATAAACTCTGTTATTCCGGGTAACACTGCAGTTGCACACCTCAAGCTTATGCGCTGGTAAGTTCCATTTTTCAATTATGCAAGTGGGTTAAAGTTTGATAGGACCAAAACTATGCTGACTTTTAATTCTATTCAGGTTGGAATGGCTGCTACGCTAGCCTCTGTTTGTTCAGTTCCATTGACTTCTGTACTGCTACTCTTTGAACTGACAAAAGATTATAGAATTCTACTTCCTTTGATGGTAATGTTTCATCTGAGGCAGTGTTATTTTGCTGTAAAAGCATGCAATTTAATATATCTGATGTAGCTTAAGGCCTTAAGCTCACACTTGTTTTCCATTAACAGGGTGCTGTTGGTTTAGCAATATGGGTCCCATCTGTTTTAAGTCACTCCAGCAACAAAGAGATGTTTGAGGCTACATCTCCTCGGCATGGTTATTCTTCACTATTACCTCCTGCTGATAGGAATGAGACAGATGGGAGACGAACAGATGCGGATGATGTCGAACTCGCAATTCTAGAAGATGATTACTACGGTAGTAACAGTGAGGAGATGCTTCTTGATGAATTGAAGGTTTAATAGCTAAATTTTCATTCTGTAGCTTCATTTGAGTAAATTTGCAAAACTTTCCTGGGGATTTTGTAGCTTTCTAATAACAACTCCTCCAGGTATCACGAGCAATGACGAAGCATTTTATTAAGGTTACACCTACAGTCACCATCAAGGAGGCAACATTGCTTATGCACGATAAGCAGCAAGGTTGTGTTCTTGTTGTGGACAATGAAGATTTTCTTGAAGGAATTGTTACAGTTGGTGACATTCGTCGTAAAGGATTTGAATCAAGTGAAGATGCTAACAGCAATGGGGGAAATTCATCAGTTTTGGATGTATGTAAACCTCAGAAATTTATAGTCTGCACATGAACTTACCATCTGATTGTCATTTTCTAAGTTAGCATTACATATATTTACTTGAGGACCTTTTCAGGTAAATTCTTCTCCTGTTACATCATGCCTCACACGAGGGTTTCAGTACCACGGCAATGAGAGAGGGCTGGTGACCTGCTTTCCGGATACAGATCTGAGCACAGCTAAGGTGCTCATGGAGGTCAAAGGTATCAAGCAACTTCCAGTGGTCAAACGGGGGGTGGTCGTAGGAACGATGGCAGGCGTAAGGTCCTCGGTCTTCTCATTACGAGTCAATAGGACGGTGCTTGAGGTGAGACTTGCATTTGTTTTTGCTTAGTTGGACTTTTTATGTGACAATGGTGCCCTTTTTTGCGTAGACAAGGGCTAGAAGTGCCAACCGCCTCTAGAAAACTATATATGAAACTGACTCCAATATCACTTTGAAGTTTGAACTGACAACCTCTTACATGGGAGCTCTGATGCAGGGCCTATATATAGTATTATTATTCTTTTAGACATTTCTTTCGAGAATATTATTTGGGTCGTTGGGATAAAGGTAGTTAATCTGATGGTAGCTTCGACAAAGAAGCAATGCACTGCACCCATTTTATCCTCTGATAAAAAACATCTAAAAGTATAATTTACCCAAGATGCCCAAACAGTTGTAGTTGATCTGTTTGATTCCTTGGCTCTCATCCTCAAAGATAGTGCAGCTGTCGTTCTGTTGAAGAAACCAGTTTTGTGCTCATGACCATTCGTTAATTGCCTTGATAGACATTAGACAGATGGCAAGTATCTTGCTCAGTTGTATGTTGAAAGATGCGACAGTTACTTTTGTAACCGACTCATAGCTCAACTGTAGATACATTCGGTCTGAACTGTCATGCTTGTGCAGGGAGGAGCTCGAGCGGTGGAAGGCAATATATCAGAGAGAATTCCCAGCAGCAAGCAGTTAACTGTCACTGAGCTGGAAGGACTCAACATGCAGAGCTGAAGTTTTGGTTGTACCTTTTAGTGAAGAAAATACCAAATACATAAGGTGGCATTCAACAGATTTAGTGATTTAGGGTTAACTTGAACACCTCACCTAAACGAGTCTCCTCATCAAATGTAAAGTCTTGTGGGGTTTGCCAGGACACATTTTGTATCGATTCAGATTATAAGGCGTGATGGTTCTGGGTTGATGATAATTTACTGAGAACAAGTTGGTTGGCATTGTGCAACACATTCTGGTTATGGTTGAAACTGCAATGTTTTGTGTCACGTCTATGTTGTGGCAATGGTTTTCTACAGGAAATATTTGACTTTGGGGAGAAGCAGAGTTAACCACACATTTTTCCTAGTTGCTGGTAGCATATCACGAAACTGTAGGATGCGTTAAAACCGCAGCCACGTCAACAAAAGAATCTACAGTTCTCCAGGATTACACCGGGTAAGTTGATCAACAGAGGATTGAATCCTGACTATTCCAGCATCAATCTTATGATATATTTAAGCTCTTTTATCTGTTCTTTTCTACTTAAAAACCATCTGACTTCTATGTATTCCTTTTTTATAAAAATATCTGAATCCCTGAAACAAAAAGGATAGACACACGGGAGGGCATAGTATCAAACTTGTTTCACATACACGGACATTTCTTTTTCCGCGTGTGGCATCTTCCTGATGTTCAAACCTGCCCATCAGCTGCCGGTAAGCTACCGGGCCATTTCCACTTACTGCTGGCAAGCCAGGCCGTGCCGCCGGATTCACGTTCGCCTCCCCTGTCTGCAGCACAAGCCTTGGGTAACCCTGCATTGCCAGTGGATGGCCAGCCATCTGCACCGGCATGGCTGCCCCCAAAGCCTGCACCGGAACAACCACCATGCCATTTGGAAGCATTCCGAAGGAGAAGCCACCTGCTGCACCGAACTGGCGGAGGCTGCCTGGTGCCGGTTCTGGCATCCGGTGAAGGCCATCAGGCTGCGGCGCGGCTTGTTGCACGACACTGGGGACGGAGCTCGGATGCCCAGTGTTTCTGGCAGCTGGAACTTCATGGCTGTGCCTGCCCTCATATGTCGTGATCACGGACTTCAGATCGTTCGACGCTCTTTCGACGTGCTTGCGCACCCAACAGCCAGGGTGCGTGCATTTGTAGTAGCTCCTGCACACGCATGACCGAAGTTTCATGGTTAGTATTTGTTGAAAACCATCTACTTGGTTACCTGCTAAAGGAACGGAAGAGATCAGACCTCGGATTTGGATTTCCTTTGACAACTTTCTGCCCATACTTGCGCCAACGGTACCCATCGTCGAGGATGTCGACCTCGCTCGTGGTCTGCACAATGACACGGGCCTCTCGAACAGCGGTTGACGCCAGAGCCGCTATGTCTATAGTACTGATCATAGCAGTGGCTGGGGTGACAGAATCCATCTTTCTGAGACAAAAAAAAATCAAGAGAACAGATGATCAAACAGTGAACATTGGTTTATCGGACTACAACAGGCTCCTTCATTTGAGGTAACTACTGAATTGGTCTAACCTTCTTTTGTATTTAGTTGCACCTTCATCTCCATCCAAGCCTAAAGAAACAGTACCATGTATTTCCCTGTTGTCGTCCTCATCCTCACTGGAGAGTGTTGACGAGAGATCGATAATTTCTCGGGCCTCTGTATCCGACGTGTTTGCAACTTGTCTTGTGTCAAGAGAAGTAAGCTTTGTCCCAAAAACTTCACCATGCACATCTTGGACGTGGTCATTTAGAACATTCTCTGGGCCATCAGCTTGCAGATCATTAATGCGTGAGAAGGGAGGTGGCAAAGGGTGATTGTGAGAACCTTTGTAGACTATCTTCGTTATCTCGCCATCTTGGCAGCGCTCCACCTTTTTCTTGACAGGGCAGTTTTGGTGAGTGCATTTGTAGTAGCTCGTTGGATGGTCACTGCTCTTCGCATGCCTCTGTCCATATTTTCTCCACTTATATCCATCCTCAGCATGGGCAATGATCGACCCTGAAGAATAGTCTCCAATTCTGTCGGCCTCGCTATCTTCTCGTTCGTTGTCGGGGATACGTGATCACTCTCACTTGCCGAGGGCTCGTTTTGATGAGTAACACTGGAACCCTGAACAGTACATATTTTTTCAGGTCAATTCATAACAGAGTAGATAATATGATTTGGCATGACAAGTTTGAAAGAACAATAAAACCAGATGTGCTGAATATAGTTGCAGGAAATAGGCGATAAGTCACATGACAGTAAACTTCTTGAACAAACGGAATACCTTGTCCACAATTGAAGAACTAGGTGTTTTAGACCTCAACATGTGTTCAAAGGAGAATGTACGATCATCACGTGATAGGTCTTGAGCCTTCTTATGGACCGATGGTGTTGTGGGCTTAGCATGGGCACGCATCAGAAATGGCAATTTGCCTGTGGTAGGAGAAGGTTGTGCCTGCATAAATCATAACCACTTACAGTAGTAAGGAACTCAACATTGTATAATATAATTAGAAATACAGCTGTCCTAGTCAGAAAATTGTTTTAAAACGCTGTAATTTGCATGTGATTATGTACTGACAAATATGTTCTTCGTAGGTGATCTTTACACATAAACTGATATTGACCGAGACAGGGATAGTAACATACAATGGCGTTGGGAAGAAAAACCGGAGACTCAAGAAGTTCCCTCGGACTCACGCCGGCTGGAATCATGATAGGTGACCGAATCGATGCAGAAGAACCGACACGAGAAGTGTCTATCTTGAGGGCACAGAAGCCATTCTTTTCTGCAAGGCTGCCATTGGTTGGGTCTGATTTCTCATTAGCACCAAACAGGTTTGGTTCGAAATGTAGAGGGGCCTTTTTAGCTTGAGAAGTTTCTCCCCGACTCGAATCGACGAAAGCATTGCTCCTCTCGATTCCATCCTGGGGTTTGTCGCTGCCACGATCACCGAAAACATTGGAGAAGGGGTTAGAGCTGAAATCGTCGTTGAAGAGGCTTAACATGAGTGTTCTTGGGCTGGGTGTGGGAAGCATCCAATCGTCCATCGCTGCTCCATGTCTGTTGCTGGTCCCAGCCATTGAGCTAACAACTGTAGCTTAGAGTCTTAGACTGAAACAGGGAAACAAAATTACATCGTTTCAGTTGAGACAGTGAACATTTCTGGTAATAAAATCTAGAACAGAGGCAACAGTTAGGGAAGAAACTGCATCATTGCAATATAAGATGTCTGCTATTAAAGTACATACATGTGCCCTTGTGCATAATCCTACAGGCTCGCTTAAAACATAACACTTAAGCTTAGGAAGCAGAGCAATCCCAGATGTTCATTTCAAAAACATTACTGTGCTTGCTCCGGCTAGAACTGAAAACTATGGATCTGTTCATTTTAAACTCCGGACTTCAAAATGAACCCTAGAACGGTTTAAAATGTGGTTTCCTATTTGGTTCATTTCAAAAAATGTGAAGAAAAAATGCAGGGAATGCTATGAAAGTACAAGCCGCAAATAATCTCCAAAAAATATGGCTGTTTATATCATGTTTAGAAATTGCAAGATAAAGTCATTTGTCTTTTGTGTTTTATCTATATTGGTTGATGATTTTGTTTCTGGTTCCTACTCTATAGTAGCACTCTCCACGCATGTGGATTGTTGCAGATTTTTTTAGAACCTCGGAATACAAAGCCATCTTCCAAATCTTAACTTGGTTATGTAGGGTAGTTTTGCATCTTCCAAGTTTCAGAAATGTTGACAAAAACATGAACACGGGGGATACTGCAGACTTGGAACTTGCAAAATTTCAACCAACAATATGTCAATTTGTCTTTTATATAGAAAAACGGACAAGAGGGACCTACTTATCTCTTTGTTATTTTTGTACATGACACATATATTCCATTTTTTTATGAAATTCCGCGTGTGACATCCTAGTGATTAACAGAGAGTACGATGTTTTGGAGCTCGGACTCCATGTAGCCTGTTTTTTGAAGATTCAAAAATGGCAATTCCAAGTTTTTGAAAAATTCTGAAAAATATCCCAGATGGATGTATTCTACTAGTGTGCAAAAAAAGAGAAATAATCTGTATAGTGGGTTGTGTAAAATTTAATAAGTTGTGGATCTGAGGTAGTGAACAGTGCAACTTTTCAGATTTTGAAATTTACATTTTCGTGAAGCCCAGAATAAATAATATTTCGCGTTGAGATTTTGCAGAAACTTAGAATACATCATTGACTACATCGACGATTTTTACCAGAATTTACTGAAACATAGAAAATCGAATTAAAAAAAACACGGGTCCTTTGTGGTTTCCGGAAATTCTCCTGCTTTTATTCATAAGAATATCCTAGCAATCCTTAATCTATGGTGTTTTTCACATTATATCCAAAGGCCAAAATACAAGCTCACTTTCCAAAGCCGGTCTAGGGTACAACAAAACATCTAGTTCAGAGCGACAAAAACTCTCTGAATCTCATTCTATGAAAAAAAGAAGCTCTCGGAATCTCATTAGATACTGAGTAATCAAGATAAAACGAAGTAATAACGATTTAAACGGGCATACACACCAGAAGCCGGCTCGATCCTTCCTCCTCCTGCAGCTCTTCCACCAGAAAGACCAAGAATTGATGAACCTATGAACACAAATCATGCAGAAAACAGCGAAACAATCAGGAATCCGTTTGTTTCAACTCATGAAATAGGCAGGCTCGCTCTGTACAATGGAACAGATTCTTGGTACTCTGCTGCGTGCTGCCTGCTGCGTGTTTCTCGCTCTATGGGTTCTTGATTTTTTTTCCTTTCAGGGCAGAGTGAAGAGAAAGGGGCGGCGGAGAGAAGGGTGGAGATTGGAGAAGGATTTGTTGACGGGCGGTGATGGGCTCGAATTTTTGTGCGCCGAGCTGCGGAGCTGCTGGCTGTGTCGTCTTCGCCGCTTAATTTGCCCCGTCTTTTGTGGAAATCCAACGGCTGCTCTGTGCAACAGGTTTTCCCGCGGATTTATTCATCTTTTCGGGGTTTACCTGTCCTTGCACCTCAGTGCTTTCCTTTTTACAAAATTCATGAAATAACTAATCGGACAAGTCCGCTTCGTCGCGCCGCCTGCAATATGTTTTGGTACTCCGTGGTAGATGTGGTGGATTTATGTTTGCTAATAGGCCTGGTAGACTGGTAAATAATGCAATATTGGACCAAAATTTTCACACCAACACACCAACATGGTTTCAAGTTTCTCTCAAGTTCTGAACACACCGGGTAACATTGACTCACGAAAGGATTTCTTAACATAGAACCACCACCACTGTGTCGCTCAAATTTCGGGAAAACACCACTTTACGTTTAAATCGCAAAAAATCACCACTATTCGGAATATTTGGTGCGATGTGTGCTAAAAACGATTTGAACGTGAATTGACACTCAAACTGACAGTGCGGCCCACCCAATAGGCTGACGTTACGTGCTGCAGACATGCCCAGCTCTGTCGAGCTCGCAATCGAGCAGGGGAAGTCGCGCGCAAGGCTAGGACCGCTCGGATCCGAAGCGCGACACCACGGGGAGCCGATTGGGCGGCGTATTGGACCAAATGGTCATCGGAATGGCCGGCGGTGACCAAATCTGCGCCGGTGGTTGGAGGCGTGTGACGGCAGCTAGTCATAGAGCGAGAGGGGGAGCGGGAGATGGTCCTTCCGAACCAGTGTTTCACCATGACAATGATGAAAACGTCTGGGAGGCCGGAGGAGTTCGGAGGCGACGGGATCGACCACGTCTTAAACCGGCCTAAGGCGGGGAAGACGACCGCGATTTGCTCTGTTCTAGTCCGTTCAGCAGGCACGCTTCAAGGGGGAGGTAGAGGGAGAGGTGGCGGAGCTCATGGTGGCCTTTGATTCGTCCAGGGAGGCGTGCAGCGACGGCCATGTGCGCCGGCGGCGACAGCGGCTTCGGCCATGGGTGGAGGAAAATACCATGATGACATCAGCCTGCTGGGTGGGTCCTGCTGTCAGTTTGAATGTCAATTCGCGTTCAATTCGGTTTTAGCGCATGTTGCAACAAATCTCCTGAATAGTGGTGTTTTTTGACGATGCAAACGTAAAGTGGTGGTTTTCCGAAATTTGAGCGACAAAGTGGTGGTTCTATGTTAAGAACTCCTCACAAGATGTTGCATACAGCGTACCCGGATAACAGAAGTTAATTGTTTGACTTTGTGAATGAAAACATTACATTCGACTCTGGTGCATCCCTTTTATAATGGCATATTTAGGAGTAGCTTATCTGAGGTTGACATATCAAATTATTTACGAAAAAACGTGCATACATATATAGGACTGTAAAAATCGCACCTAGATTTCTACTTCCCACTACGACATTATATCTTCTATAGATACAACATGGAATTTAAAAAATATAGAAGAGCAAAACAGCCTGAATAAACACGACATGAACATCTATATAAAAGGAGCATGACCAGTAACAATCACCATATACATGGACACATGGCCAACTCTTTTATTCCATTTGGATAACAAAATGTGTGTGCATGTAGCTAGTTTGACAAAGCTCAGGACTATGGTAGCTAGCAAAGGCTCACCCAGAACAATCCTCCAAGCTCAACTTCTCCAAGTTGATTTCCAGATTACGCCTATTCCTAAACTAAAAAACAAATCAATGCATTTTTTAGAACTATAGGGCTACAATTGGTGATAAGAGAAGAATGGCCTTCAAACCAAATACATAAATATAGGTAGCCAACGAATGAAACCACACCAATAATCTTAAAACATATAATCAATCTATGACTTGATTCTCATGTATTCAACGATAAATTGATTAGCTTGCCATCCGTAAAAGAATAAATTTCAGCATATATAATGAGAAAACATATAATGTCATATTCAGTAGCAGCTTAATTGAGATTGATACATCAAACTTATTTAAGAATGCGCATATAAATCGAAAACAAAATAGCAACACGGACATCGCAATTTCTTTCTGCCTAGTCCACTACCTCTTTGCATGACAAAAGTGTTAGCTTAAAAACATGTAGAATAGATGTTAATTTAAAGCATCTGGTGTTGCGGGTTCACATATTAGTTTGTCAACTCAGGGATTTATTCTTACCAAAATAAACCCTATATGTCAAGAAATTTTTAGATCTTGGAATCCAACATATTTGTGAGCTTGTTCCTGGCTGCCCAACGGATGTCTTATATCTATGATCTATGGACAATGGCAAACTCCATGACCACTGTGTCTCTCTCCATGTTATTCTAAAAGATTCTTTTGCACCTGAAACCAATGATTTATTTAAGCTTCTGGATCAACCCTTCATACCTCCTCATCGTCTCCAAATCCGAGACGAACATAGGACAAATCATGCCCAAAGAGGGGAGAACAAAAAGAGTACATCAGGAACAACATTACATTGAACCAACCACTGTGGCATCTTTAGGTGACATTACGCTGAACAACATTACATTGAACCAATCACTGTAGCATCTTTAGGTGACGTTACAACACATTGTCAGGCATGAGGAACAACATTACACTGAACCAATCTGTGTCTTGCATGCAGGCTTTAGGTGACATGGCATGTGTTTGTAGATGGCAACACGGGCTAAGTTATTGTTCTTGTTCTCTTGTCTTAGTCAAGATAAAACAAAAAGAACTGCTTGAAACAGAAATCACTTGCATTTATGGTTCAGCTAGACACGCCACGATCTTCTTGATCTTGCACTGAATAACACTCGAGAGATCTTGCCACTACAGTACTGACAGCCACCATACTTTAGGTGACGCTATACTCGGATTGGGAGAGGGGGTGATGTACTGACCTTTGTCACTGTCAGCGGAGCATGTACACGGGATGGCAGCAGCATGTTCAGAGAAGCAAGGCTCGTCTTCTTCCTCTGAAGCTGATTGCAGATTTTGTCCGAGCTCTGGTATCAATCTCGAGAAAAGATGGCACGTGGAATACACGATGATGATGATTCAGCCATGCATCAATCATCCATTCATGCACGATGCATGTGCGGGTGTGCCTCTTGCCCGTCTCCATGCTACCATATCTGGATAGCAGTAGCAGAAACGAATTCTTCTGATAGAAAGGATCAAATGATAGTTCTATAGAACAAAACAGAAAAAAAAAACAGTCAACCAGATGGGCTGGAACTCTAACGTAACGGTATCCAGAGTGTTGGGCTTTCGAATCGGGCCCAGACGAAGCAGCGCCCGCGTCCCTGTGGTAGTCTCGAGCAGAGCAAGGAGCAGTTTAGTCCCACCTCGACGAGCGAGGAGCAGCGGTGCTCGAGGGAGCGCTATATAATGACGGGCACAGGCAAGGGAAAATTCATACCTTTCTCGGCCTTTTGGCTAAGATCAAGTGTAGTATCTGTTCTTATCAGTTTAATATCTGATATGTGGGCCATGTGTCCACAACGATATTAAATTTATTTTTTATGGGGGAGGGTCCACCACAGTTGCTTGCAGCTGGGGTCCTCAAGTGTCGCCCGGGCGTTGCACTACTGCCTGGGCTTGGCGCACCCCAACCAAATCCAATTATAATCTTTTAGTTATAGGAATCGAGCACATAACTACTCCCTAGCTGAAAGAATTGGAGCAGATCTGAAAGAATCGGAGCAGATTCAACACAATGCAGCAAATGCCTAGCACATGCAAATAGGTTAACCACTCCCTAGCTCATCACTTGCTATTGCTAACCTGGAAATTAGTAAGAGGAACAACCAAAATGTTTGAACTCTATAGATCAATGTGACTGAAACGCAACACAATGTCAATGGATCCATGCCTTTCCGGTTCCCGACAATACACCAGAAACTTCTCCGAGGAGAATGTAACATAACACTGTTTCTTTTAATAGTGGATGCAGATTGAAGAATATGAACCGAACAAATGATGTCAGGAATTTACAGTTGTAGTGACATACATGCTTGATGATATACTAACTTATCAGTATACGTGTGTGTCCATGTAGCAGTATATGGCTATGCTACCGGGCTGTTGGTATAAAAATCTCTTTGTGGTTGGCTATGATGCTTGCGCAAAGTTGTGACTTGCAAATTGCTTCATCTGTTGATAACCTGGGCAGAAAGTTCGCTTCGCCGCGATCGGTCCATAAGCTTGTTTCCCCTCTAGTGCTCGAAGCAACAATCTTGATAGAGGTTTTCTTTAATGGTATCATGATAGAGTTTTCGAAACGTCTACCTGTGAAGAGGGGCAAAAGATGATAAGTACTTGAGTTTACTGTCCTATAGCGTAAACTGCAACTGCATGCTGTACACAACCAAATGTGCTTTAATACTTTGCATATGTGATCAATGTTCTCTTGCTACATTAAGAAGCAAGAGGAACCACGCTTCTATTTATCCACGACCAAGTGCCCATTGTTGGCAACAAAGAGACCTGACATATTGAACAAGAAAGAGCTACCATTGACAAGAGCTAGGAAAAACGTCATATGAAGGGCAATGGCGCCTAATTGACTTTGATTTGTTAGAATCGAGAGACAGAGAGTTCTGTGAAGTGGATATCAAGATGATCGTGTTTGTTGAGAACTTGAGATATGCATAGACTGAATATCTTGAATTGACTAAGTTGTTCGTAATACCATTTTCTCCGACCTTGTGACTTCCAAAGTTCCAATGGGTGGTCTGGTAATAGTGCTGCTCCAGTGAGACCATACGATCCCGTTCCCCTCGGCTTCTATTGTTCTGTTTTTCATCATTATTTTCTTTGCTGTCTTCTCTCAAGCAAGCATGGAAAGAGTGCGAACTGCAAAAAAAAAGACACCATTGCAGTAGTGATCACTGCTATTTAACTTATAAATGTCCACCACAACCAAGGAGGGTCCTCAGCCGAGTTACTGTAGCTTAGGCAGCTTGTCTTGGCCGTCCATCCGCACCGTCCTTTCACCCCTGTCCGTTGGATCCTCGTTTTTTTCCGTTTTTCACTCGCTGGCACACACGGCAGGTCCATGACGGGTGGGGTCTTCACCGGCCCGGACCCACGCGCAGCACGTCGCCCGCGTCGCCGTTTCTTTTCGCACCGGAGGGCAAGCAGCGAGAGCGGACGGTGAAACCCTCGCCCAACCCGCGCTCGCTCTCCTTCCTCCAATCCTCCCCGCCCCCTTCCCATTCCTGCTCCTCCCCGCCCCCATCGTCCTCTCCCCATGCCGCCGGCTGCTGCTCCTCTGCCTCGCCTCCTCTTCTCTCCGTGTGGAAGGGAAGGGAGCGGCTGGCCACTTCGATGCGGCGGCGGCGCATCTGGAGGAACGGGTCGCCGGCAGGAGGCGCATCTGGAGGAAAGCACGGCGAGCACGAGCCTTTCCTGCTGCCTCTCCTGCTGCTGCACCACCGACTGTCTCCGTGCCTGCAAGGTCCTCGGACGGCGGCAGCCCGGAACGGCGGGCGGCCTGGCCTGCGGGGCCGAGGGCGGCGAGAAGGACCGCGGCCCGGACGGCGGCGACCGCGGGCGCACAGCTCGACAGCTCCCCTTCCGCCTCCCTCCCTCAAGCTGCAGAGCTGCTGGTATTTCTCTCCCCGTCCCTCAATCCTCGAGCCCCGCACGGCCGCAACCCTCCTCTTCCCGCTCCTCCTCTTCCTCTGCCGCCGCCTCTTCTCTGCCCATCCTTTCGCTCGTCCGCGACGACGGCGCCGCCCCATACTCTCTGCCGTGGATGGGACAGGACGATGGGGGCCGACGGGCCGTGAGGCGATGGAGGCGTGCGAATCGGGAAGGAGATGGCCTGAGCGTTCTTGTCCCGCCTCTCTCCCCTGAGGGCCTATTGTCTCCTCTTACCATTGTAATTTTTTCAGATTGAAAATATCCAGTTCGTTTAATGCCAAATCAGATCGATCTAATCATTGTTTTCTTCCTCGATTGTTTTCTTCCTCGTAGGATTTGGTTTCTCCGCTTGGGAGCAGGTAGGGAGCAAGCAAGCAGCCACTGAGAAGGCCGGCATATGCTGAGTGAGAGCTGGAAGGAAGAGGAGGAGGTAGAGATGGAGCAGAAGGGGGGAACAAGAGGAAACTGAGGGAGGGAGGAAAAGGAGGTAACGAGGGATTCGATCTACTGCTTTAACAGCAGAGGAGGAAGAACATGAGCAGACGAACGAGAAAGGTCAGTGCCTCTATCGTCTCACCCCTCCCATCCTATCACATTAGTTTGTTTTTTCTGCTCCAAATCCCGTGTGCTTCCTTCTTAGGTTCTTGCATATGGATTAGTTTTTCCTTGCATCATTCGTTACTAAACTTCACATTGGGTTCAATGAGATAAATGTCCAAATATTTTCAGGATTGTGCATTTTTTGGAGTCCTTCGGTTCAATTGCTGAATTCTGAGATTATGCTCAACAGAGTGCATACTTATGTAGGTAAACCATGGAAAACGCATGCAGCGGTGTGTTCTCCTTCAGGGCAGGGACTGGCTGCGGTTGTGGCAGCACCAGGTTGGACCGTCGGAGAGCTGCTGCAGGAGCGAGAAGATCTCCTCTAGGTGATGCTGGAGGTGTTTCGGCAGCATCGGGAGAGGAAGAGACAGGAAGGAGATGTCAAAGAAGGCCGTGCAGGTCACCCTGCCACACAGGTTGCTAATTTCACTTCACATCCTCTTCCCGCTGAACGGGTTAAAGTACCTTATTTGTGGAAGGAATTTCCTGTACCATGTCCAAAATTTGGATCCATATTCCATATCCGATAGTTCTGTTGTCTGAACACCTTTTATAAATTTTGTCAATCATATGGTGATGTTGACTGGGGCCAAGAACATACATTCTATCTGGTTGGAAGTACTAACTCTGTGGTGCTTGGAAGAACAAACAATAAATACGTGATCAACAACCAGCACTAATTGATTCGTCTAAAATGTTAATCCATATGCGATTCTTGTTCACCCACCTAGGTTTAGTGCAGAATGTGGGTTCTGTATTCAGAAGAGGGACTATGGCCCTATGAGAGAGGTTTGTATTTAAAAGGATCTCCCGTTTAGTGAACTTTGGACCATTTATTGTTTTATATAGTTCATGATTTGATTGGAAAACATAATTGTATGTGACGTTTGACTTAATTTTTGCCTGATTCGTGATGGATTTCAGGTTTTGGTGGTCTGTTAATGGCCATTGGTCGACCTGCAAGTAAGTTTGCTATATCAGGCTGAGTTGAGTAACTAGCCATGGGGAAGGAGCAGCAGGGCCAGCTACAGGTGGACCTGGTGGCGCTTCCGCTGGTGGTGGTCGCCGTCGTGCTCCGGCACTTGAGGTGGTGAGCCACGGCCGTCGAGGACTGTTGGGTTGCCTACGAGCAGCACGTCCGTGGCGCCATTGTCCTCCCACCCAGGAGTTTCCTCCACTTATTCCATGGCCAGATCGAAGGTCACATGACCTAGGTGAGTTTCTTTTGATTTCCAGCAGCATATTCTTGCATTGAATGAATTGGGATTTGGCCGTCACAGATGCAAGCTTGGGTGAAAGAACATGTGGAAAGATTTCAGTTATTTTAGCAGCGGGAAAGTCTGATTGTTTTTATTCACTAATGCTCTTTGCCTGGATCCAGCGCTAATGAATAATAATTCTTTGTAGGATAACCATCATGCATCAGATGCATCACATTCAGCTCAGAATTCGTTGTTGCTCTTCGGGAAGGACACCACGCGGCCAAGGTCTCCGGCGAGCTGCTGCACATGGACATCATCGTACACGCGACCGCAGCAGCAGCAGCAGAATCGGTCTCCTGCGGCCGCCGTAGCAGCAGTCTACCGCGGTGGCAGCTTGGTGACCATCGTCAAACCAGGCAGGGCTAGGGATCAAGGAGACGAATGGCCGTCAAAAAACTATTGGTTAGTATTTTAATTCAGCCTACCAACTGCACTGTTGCAAGTAATTGGATGGTTAGAACTTATGTAAACTCTCTACTGTAGTTAGAAGGGTGATTTCTCATTTTGCTTATAGAGGATCAGACTAGAATGTAGAAGTGCAAAATACTGATCCGGATTATTTCATCAGAGACAGATGAGATGAATGAATAGATCAATAATTGCCGTGCACACTTCTTATAGTATTGAAAGAATTATTGTATCCTGATATTATTAACAAAAGAGTACCACGTATTTTCCATTGTGAATGATGCAAGAAATTGGTGATTAATGACCGAATGCCCGGTTTCGTCATCTCTAGGCCACTTGATTTGTTTGTTAGGATCTACATATATTTTCATATTGTCTCCTGAAACATGGAATTATCCATATTTGCATATGATCTTATAATAGGCCGGGGTTCTTTCTCTTTTTCTTTCATACATCAGTGAGAAATTTTCAAACATGTTTGGCTTGCTGCTATTGATGCCAAAGCAGGTATGTCTATAATTCCTCATATAACAGTGACCTTTTATTTATATTTTTAAGTACTTCTCTCATAATTTTTGTTTAAATGTATATGCAGATGGTTCAGTTGTGAAGGAGAAGCTCTGTGCATTAATTGCTCAAAGTGAACCCTCGGTGATCTCAGTTGAGTTGGTAATTCCATTATCCTTTACATTTCCAAAAAGAATAGTTTATTTTTTCCAAAATGTTGAGACTCCATATTTATCCTCTTCGCACGGCTATGATGTGACATAAACCTTGTAGTAGTTTGCTCTATTTTAGTATATACCAACTTTGCCAATCAAATGGATATGAATGGTTTGGGGTAATCATCAGCACATTGTTATAAAAGTTATAAGTGATTCAGATCTTTGGATGCTACTTTGAAACTCAAGCTGTTACAGTTTTTTAACGCTGCCTCTCTCCCTGCAGCTTTTCAAACTAGGAGATGAAGATTGCTTAACATGTGTGGATCTTCTTCAATCACTGCTTGTGGATCATCTTTTCTGGTCTGGCTCTCGTGTTCTTAAATTGGATTTGTGTGTTATACCAGATTTACCCTGTGAATATCAGTATGTGGCTGCCGTCTGTACTAATGGTCTTTTTTCCTTTATTCTGTAGGTGCTAATATATCTACTTTGTCATCCAAGCTTGGTGTAAGAGCTTGATATCATGTAGAAATTGTCTATATTTTTCATATATAGCAGAGGGATTTAGCTTAGAAATGGTTGTGCTTTATATAGCTGCAGTAATGCAAGCCAGTGCTTGCTCTATTTTTTCACATGGTTTGAGAAGTAGCCAGTAGATATTTCTTTTTTTCGTAGAGTTGATTATTGGTATTTAGTCCATAATTTGGCTTTGTAATCACAGTTCGTCTCTGTTCTCTGCTTTCAAGGCTCCACCGTCTGCCTTCTGCTCTGTCCTGCTGCCCGGGAGAGCTCGCAACGAGTTGCCCCGGCCAGACCAAGGTGCCGCCAACTCCCTGACATGCCTGGTGTGCAACCTCGATCTGGACCGGCGACCAGATGGAGCTTCCTCAACGTCGCCTACGTCGCCCTCGCTTTTCCGCCCGGTAGACACCGCGGCAGTCTCCTTCTCTCTCGTGCGTGCTCACTCGTCTCCGACCTCGCACTTTCCCCATTTCCTCACTCTTGCCGGCGATTTGCTCTCTTCTTCTCTGCTTCTTCCCACCGGATTTTCTCGGATCCGGAGGAGGGCGGCGGCGCGCAAGGAGAGCTGCGAGCAGATGAGTCGGACGGGCCGCCGCTGCTGCTCCGTTCTCCACAGCCCTCTCCGCTTCCCGATCTGGTACAGGACTCTCCGCTTCCTGATCTGGTACAGGAGGAGCAACCATCCATCGGGCCGGCTCGCCTGATGAAAGGCCTCTCCCCTTGCATGCTTGTCGCCATGGGGAAGGAGCAGCAGGGCCAGTTAGAGTTTCCTCCACTTCTGGCATTCCATGGCCAGATCCAAGGTCACAAGACCTAGGTGAGCTTCTTCTGATTTCCCGCAGCTGCATGCAAGCTCTAATATGCCTGAATGAAAATATAGTATAGTGGTTGTTTCTATTTGCTATTTGTGGGTAGGTGCTGATTACTACCTCAATTTATTTTATTAAAATTGATTGCATCTGCAGATCCTGGTCATGGTGCAACGCTGCTGAGAGGGGAGGATGTTGCAGATCGTTTCTTCACTTTTTATTGCTAAGCTGGTACAGATGCAAGCCATGCACTTGGGCCTTTTCTTCAGCTTTCTTTCTATTCTCATCTTGTTGTTTAATAAATTAGTGATGTATATATATATATAATTGCACGGTCTGCTCTTATTTTTTTTATTCTTTCAAAACCTGAAGATGTTTGAATATCCTCTTACGATATGGTTTAAATTAGTTATGGAAACCAGTCTATATTTGCATTTCACCTGAAAATTTTATGGCTGTTTTTTGCAGCTTTGACATGAATTTTGGACAAGCAGAAGAGTAACAGGAAGGTGATTTGAAGGTGATTTTGAGCCACGAAATACCGATGAGGTTGTAATGGATAGCAAGGTAAGATTTCTCAAACCTACTTCAGTTGTTGAACCAATATCTAAATCATGTCTGTGCTTGTGCTTGCATATTTGGTCTGCGCCTGTCATACATGTGTTTTTTATGTACTATTGATAGCACACCAGATAGGATATTAGAAAATCACCGGCATTCCCTTTTTTATTCATACTTCATTATGTGATGCAATACAAAGTGTAATTTGAAGGTTTTGTGCCTGTCCTACATGTCTTTTGACATTTATATCATGTGTTTTTGCCTGACATGTTGCTCTGTTCACTGTGCCTTGCATCACAGAGCATGGCGGCAGCAAGGAGGAATCGTTTGCCACGTGATGGTTCATTATCCACATCGATTGAGCTGCACTTTTTCAGGTGGTTCACTTGAGCAGGAGAAAGTGGATCGAAGCAAGCATCTATCCAAGCTTCACAATGATGCAAGTGGCTATGCATTTACATATCCATTGGCTCGTCTGTTTGGTTGCAAGGTCATTTGGTAAACCTGTTATCTCAGAATCATTTCTGACATGATGCTCTATTATGTTTGTAAGTGTGTTAGCCTTTATGTACTCACGGTTTTTCTCTACCAATGTTCATTGTTTGTTGGACTGTTGCTACACTGCGGCGCCGCATATTGTGGCTTAGCGTGCGGCGCCCCATACCACTCTGACCAAACATTTTACCTTGTTTCTTTGGCATGTAAACTAAACCAAGGGAAATAACCATTAAAAGACCAATCAAATGCCATTATTTTGTTTAATAAATCTATCAGTATGTACTGGTAAATGTTTCTAAAGTATTGAGCACCAATTTGAAGTTTACCTCTGTTTCGAGACGTGTGGATTAGATGTGGATTAGATATTTTTGAATTGTCTCTTTTGTTCTTTATTGCTGGATTTGCTAACAAACTACCTTTTGGGTTGCTGATTGCTTTGCAGGCTTATTGGTTTTGGTTCAGATAGAAGACCTTCAGGCTTAGGAACATTTTGAGACAATTATGTTGTTGAATACAAAGGTATATAATTGGTTCCTCCACTCATGTTGCTATGTTTTTTTTCGTCCTTAAAATTGTTGTTCAAGAGATTAGAGTTGGTGAAAGTGTTGTTCAAGGCAATTGTGTTGTTTACCGATTAAGCTCCCAACTCCTTTTGGTTATTCAAGCAACTTCTGTGACCTTATTTGTTTCTTTACAGATGTCATTGGAAGGATCAGCACGGTTTCAGATTTCATCCCTGTCCAGTTTATGCATCGGACAATGGCTTCAGACTCAAGGATGGTTATACTCAAGGACATATTGTAAGCTACTACAGTTATTCTCTATTTTGCTATTCGCCCAGTGTTTTATTTGATGGTTTCTGTGCCTGATAAAGATCACATTGTGGGGTTATCGTGTTGTTGAATTTGACGCGGTCGCAGTCCGTGTTTTGCTGAACTTTTAGCTGGACTAATAGATGTATTTGCATTCCCGAGCATGTAACTGTGTAAATAGCTCCAGCAAAGTGCCACACCATTTGGTTGTATGGTGGGATAGACTAGAAGCTGTGTGAGGTGTATATGTAGTTGGTGCACTGTAATTGCTCTCTCTAGCTGCTAGCTGAACCTTCTGCTTACATTTCCCTTTCTCTTGTCTATTTAAGACTATCTACATCATGTACTGCTGTAATGTTGTCAATTGTTAGGCTACAGTCCTGCAAAATTTGAATACATGCCCAGCCCAGGACAACAAGATCAATAATAAATTGTGGGTGTGTGCAGTATATATCGTTTTGATCATTTTCCTATAAGATGCACCTAATAAAATGGCAGGATTCTTGTCGGTTTAATTTAAGTTATTTCTACATGGATATCCTAAGGACCTACACCTACTGCATATTCCTATCTGAACTATTCATGCCCTGCTTTTACTGCCGCGCAGGGAATACGCGCAACAGCGGCATACAACCTCGTCTACAATGGGTACTTGATTAAACCTCCCACCGGGTATGAACAAGCTCGTCTACAATGGGTGCTTGATTAAACCTTCCAGCGGGTATGAACAAGTACTTAAATTCACTTCTTCTGTTTAGCGTCGATGCAGAGTTAAGCGCAGTGTGTTGCTCGTCAATTTACCATGTTCCTTTCATTTTTGGTAGATGATTATTTCAGTGATTGGCTAGAAGCCTAGAAGTGGACAGCTATGCTGTAAAGCATGCAGAAGAGCATGTTTACTATCTCAGTAGACAGGTTCAAAAAGTTAGAAGAGTTAAACACCACTTAGAGAATTACATGTTTGTACCATGAAGCAGAAGTGCCTTCATGGACAACTCTTACCTCCATCTGGTTCTACTCCTGTCAGTGATATCAAGCAGAAATGCGCTAATGAATAGCTCTTCACTCCATCTGGTTCTACTCCTATTTGTGGCAAAAAGCAAAAGTGCTCTGATGAACAACTGTGGGCTCCACCTGGTTCTACTTCTGTTTATGCCGTGAAGCAGAAGTGCGCTGATGAGCAACTGTTGGCTCCACCTGATTCTACCCATATACCACAAAACGTTGTCAAGAAGGTTAGCTAAGCTTTAAACTCTAGCTAACAATGAGTTACTCCAGCATTGCTCTCTTTACTGATACATATTATACTTCATGTTGATATTGTCCTGAACAAAATTGAATCAGGGGACACCGAGTGGGAATGGGATACCTTTTGTTTCTTTGACAGAGAGGGGCTTTGCTTTTGCAACAAACTGGGGACATCTTCATAGGCGAAAGAGTATGTCTCTCGATACCATTACATGGCTGCTTTGTTTTGTTTTTCATCGTTGCTTCCTCACGTGACATGCATGGATATGTGCCCTCTTCTCACTAGGAAAATTCTCGGTGCCAATCCCCATTCCAGCCCTTGCTGCCTCTTATCGGAAAAACGGAAGTTGATCATTGCTTTGAGGCGTTCTCAGGCTAATGCTACTACCCTGCCCAGCCTTCCTATGTTAGATGGTTTATCTTCAGAAAACATGTCTGCTGCTGTTACTAACCTTTCTGATGAGGCTGCCTATGTTAGACAAAATCACATCAATGTAAGCAGGCTTCTGTACTTTTATGTTCCATTGTTGTCTCCCATTTCTTCCCATGTCAACAAGAAATCAACCTTCTGTATTTCATAGAAAGTTTGCTTGATTTTCCAACTATTTTCTGTGTATGTACAATACTCTATGTTTCGTCGGTGAATATATGGTGCTAATTTTTGTCTTCATTTCCATGAGAGACATATTGTACCGAGTAAAGTAATTATTAAGATATGCCTGGGTATATTGATTTCAGTTGCTGTTGGTGTGCTAGTGTTAGTTCCGATGCTGTGGTAAATTGTTTTATTTCAAGAATCTTATAGGTATGCATTGATAAATTACTATGAATTATCAATGCAGTTTTTTGTGTGCCTTGGACGAGGTTAAAGAAAACCATTTCCTTTTCATTGTTCATCCTGTTGTATTCTGCAATCGCTGAGTTATTGTTGTATCAGACTGCGATCCATTACATATAACTTAGCGTTACCAAAATAGTTTTCACGTAAAGAAAAATCTTGCATGATTCTGGTCTGTACTGTCATACAACAACATATGTCAGCAAACTTATGGCACAAAATCCGGGCTAAATCGGTCACCTGCGCCATTGGCGCAACGGGTCATCTAGTAGACTATAGTTCACATTGAATTGTAAACAGGTCGTGTATGTCAAATTGTCATGTCTACAACTTCATGATTGATACTTTTTTTGTCGAAGATGGAATATCATTTGAAACTGAGGCATATATTTGTTTGACTGAAGGTCAGTCAGACAGTAAATTGGTACTTTAGGATTTTTTAGCATGAATTGAGTAACCAGTTATTCACTTTTTACATTTCACAGACCACCAGAACGCAGAACTACCCTCCTGAGATTACTCATGTGAAGCCCTCTAAAATAATCAAAAGAAAATCAATGCGGCAGTAACTAAAATTCATGTGGCAATAATATGTTAAAAAGTCTGACGTGGATCTAAAACTGAGGAAGAATGGAAGAAAAATGATATTTTCACCCCTCCGAAAAGTGTGGAGAAAATTGTTTGTACAGCTCAGTGAACATTCCACATCTTCAAATCATAGTTGATACACAACAAGAAAATTGCTTAAAAGACAACCCTAGGCACAGGAAAACTTAGATCCTAAAATATTTTACTGTATCCACTTATGTTGATTTGTTTTGAGAAGGTTCTTGAACTACTAGTTCGAGTAACACTTAGTATCCATGTCAGTGAAGGTAGTCTTTGGTCATTCAGTCAACAATGACAACAGTCAAATATTAAATGGCGTGTTAGAGTTGATCATGTACAATCTGAACATTGTCATTGAGAAGCTCTTCAGAGAAAACATGTTTATAAACTTGAAAACTAACATAACTTCCAGATGGCAGGCTCATCAATAAACAATCCAAATGACTTAGCTTATGTAACTTTCATATGGCTCATCACTAAACGGTCAAAATGACTTTATCTTGTTGTTTATGCCTTTGTATTTTCAACAATGTCAAAAAACCCTCAACTTCAAGCAAGAAATACTGTTCTAACAGTACGCAGCCAGAGGTAGACAATCTTTTATCGCATTCTTGGTGAATTTGGTATAGAAACAAAAGAACAAAATCTTAGATTTTCCCAAACATAACCTTATGTACAACAAGTTTAATCCTTCTTTTTTGCAATATTCATCAACATCTCCTCTATATTTGCACTACGTTAAAATATTTTGAGTATCTGTCAAGAAATTTGGAAGCTTCAATATATGACAGAATATAACACAAATTCTTCTTAGAGTGATCATGATTTTCCATTATAGGTAAATGTGAAGTTAAGCAGCTGAGTAACTTGGAGAATAATTAAGCACTGAAAACCTTGTCAATCTATTATATTCTAATTTTTCTGTGAAAACGAAATGGATGAAATTATGTCAACAACAGCCTTACAGTTACATGTGGTGGATTTACAGCAAAACTTTCCATCCTGCAAGTCAACTTATCTTCCAGTCTTCCCATGAGACAATATGTCTTGGAAAGCCTTCACTTCATCACCTGAGTAGGAGGGTTGTCTCTCAGTAACGAGCTTGAATATCTCTCTCGCATTCCTATCCTTTCTAATTGCCATAAGGCCTTTCAGCAGATGGTGAATGGTATCAACACTTGGAAACCAGTTCTTCTCCATGCTGTCTTTACACAGCCTGAATGCCAAATTGAATTCCCTCCGCTTACACAGGTAATGCACCATCGTCTGGTAAATCCTATCATTTGGCTTGCATCCCCTCCCATGCATGGCACCAAAGACCGTCTGCGCCATCTCATGCTCACCCATCAGAAAAAAACCTTTGATAACTAAGTTGTATGTGATCTCATCTGGTCCGATCCCCGCTGCATACATTTTCCGCACCAGATCATTCGCCTGCCAGCCCCTTCTCCTGTTGATCAGAAACTGGATCCTTACATTGTAACTGGCAAGTGTGGGCATGCAACCCCTCAACCTCATGAGGTTCCACAGGCCATCCCCAACCTCTCGCTGGCCACTCTTATAGAACGCAGCCATTAGTGTGGTGTAAGTGATGACATCCGGTCGCACTCCTTCTTTCTCCATCTCCTGCATCATCCGGTATGCTGCACGCAGTTCCCCCATGTCACACGCCATCTTCACCACAGTGTTGTATGAAACGTCATCCAGCTCAACCCCGTATCTGGCCGACGCCTCTTCCAACAGCTGCCAGACCTCATCAAAGAGCCGTGACTGCATCAGCACCTTCATGGTAGCATTGAGCGACTTGGCCGTGCGTGGGCACCCGTACATCTCCATCTCCTTGAAGGTCCGCAGCGCGTGATCCGGCATCCGGGCCTTCCCGTACAAGCCTATGACCCTGACCACGAACCCCTCCCGCCTCCCCTGGGGCAGCGCCCTGTGCTGCTCGAGGATCTTCTCCACGAGGTCATTCCGTCGAGCACCTGCCAGTCGCCCCACAGCGTCCTCGAACGCGAAGCGGTTCTCCACCAGGACGCGGTTGTGCGCATTGTCCCTGAACAGCTCGTACAGCCGCACCGGGTCCCGCTCGGTCTTGATCCTGACCAGTACCGGCGTCTCGGCGTCCGCGGCGGTGGGCGGAGAGGGCTGGCGGCGGTTGTTGGAAGCGGCGAGCGCGGTGCGGCAGGCGGCAATGGTGGGGAAGTCCGGCGGCGGGGAGGGCGCGTGCGCCGAGAAGGGGCGGCAGCGGGGTGGGAGAGGCCGGCGGCGATGACGGTGAGCGCGACGGCGTCGAAGGCGGCGCAGAGCTTGCGGATGGAGCCCAGGGATAGCATCTGATCCGCGCGATCCCGGGGCGGAGCGGGCCGGTGGAGGGCGCCTGGGTCTTGGAGTGGTAGGTCGGGTGGGTGGCGGTTAGGACGGCGGCGTGGAGGTTGCCATGGGCGGCGGAGGCGAGGGGATCACTGGAGGAGGGAGTTCCACCACGATGGCTGCGTGCGTGGAGGCGCGACCCACCGGCAGTCGAATGGACTCGCTCTATAAGGCCCATGGGTTGTCGACAAGAAGCCCGGAACAAATATTGAGCCACGGTGCGATCAAGACTCCTTTTTGGCCCATGGGCCTATTCAAGTACAGTGTATGTAACTACAACTGTAAATTCCTGACATCATTTGTTCGGTTCATATTCTTCAATTTGCATCCACTATTAAAAGAAACAGTGTTATGTTACATTCTGCTCGGAAAAGTTTCTGGTGCATTGCCGGGAATTGGAAAGGTGTGGATCCATTGACATTGTGTTGTATTCTCGTCGTTACCAACTCAAAACGTGTATGAAATAAGTAAAGCAATATGCATCAAGAAACTGATTGTTTAGTAGTTTTATGCACAGTTTACTCTCTCACCCTCGTTCCAAATATTTGATGAGCTGCCTCTCTTGGCAAAAAAATGGAGTCCTGCTCCCTCCAGTTTTGGATATTGGGCTAAGCTTCAGAGGCAGAGAGGGACAAGTGAATTGTTGGGAGAGTAGGCAGGTAATTTTGTTGCACATTAAACCCAAGGTCCTACTAGGCCTTGTTTGATTCATAGGATAGGAAAAGTGTAGAATAGGAAACTTAAAGGATTGGAGTGGCATGTCTAATTGAATCCTATGGGAATAGAAATTGTCTTTGATTGTGTGAAGGAATTTTTCCAAGAGGTTGGAGCTCATGCTTTTTTCCTATATGATTTGCACTACAAGATTCCTATAGGAATAATTCCTATGGAATTGAATCCTATGAATCAAACAAGCTCAATAGGAAAACTTCCTATAGAAATCAATCCTTCAAAAATCCTACCATATTCCTTTTAATCAAACGGCCCTTAGTTAGAGCACTTACCCATGAACAGACAGGGGTATCGATCGAGCACTTACTACATGTCGACGGGAATGCAGGGCGAGGATCGGAGATGGGCGGGCCAAGGGAGAAGATGCGGCAGCGGTCCTAGGGCTTCAAGCATGGAGAGAAGGGGGCAGCATCGGAAGACTTGACGGGAAACAATCCCCAAACCCAACACAAAATAACGGCGCAGATCGTGAACACAAAATACCCGACGGAATCAACCAACCAATCCCTTCATAGGGTGAAGAAACGCCCGCGCCGCCGGCGACGCAGCGCTCAGTGACAGCAGCTACCGATGACCCAATGCACTTGGCGGGCCACTCACACCTACAGAACCTATGAACACGCACGGCCACAGCAGCCGCTTCCCGCAACCTCCCTTCTTCCAGCCGGCGACGTGCCGCCTAGGTCCACCACCATGAACCCCGCACCACCTCCGGACGCAGCTTCCTCACCACCATGGCCGGCCAGAGCTGAAACGTCGACGAAGAAGACCACCCGACCCACCTGCAACCAAAAAGGAACGCCGACCTCCACCCGCTTCTCCCCTCGCCACCGAGGCCGGCCGGAGGAGCAGAGGCGAAGATCCGCGCCCGACGAACCTCCACTACCTCCCCGGCGCCGAGGCCGGAACGGGGAAAGGAGGGGGAGGACGAAAACAAAGCCCACCACGCAGACGCCATCGCCGCCGTCTTCGATGTCGCCTCCAGGCCACTCACACCTACAGAACCTATGAACACGCACGGCGAGCTACCGGAGCTCCCCCCCACCTCACAGTGCCGAAACGGCAGCCGAAGGCGGAGGGGAGCGGCGGAGAACACCGGCGAGAGCGAGGACTTTCGAGACGCCTCCGGAGTCGCCTCTCTGCACTGTAGCGAGGCCTATCCCCTCCCCGAAGGGAATTTGCTCGATACAATGTAATAGGATAAATTTTCGTAACCTGTAATTAATAATTTGCAAATCAAGGTCAGAGCTTGCCCTATAGGAATATTTTGTAATGACCTGTCGGTCTTGCTACGTGTATATATGCGTGTATGTCATTTAAAACTCGGTCTTGCTGAGTGCGCAAAGATGAAATACATCTCATCATTCTCTTCATTTCCTAAATATAAGAGAAGTTCACAGCTTGCTGAGTGCGCAAAGATGAAATAATCTCATCATTCTCTTCATTTCCTAAAAATAAGAGAAGTTCACAGCTTGTACCGAACGCTGTCCAAGTGTTCTTAATTAACTTGTGATGATTAAAGAAGTGTAGGACGTGGCCGGCACTAGTTATTAGTTAGTGATATTTAACGGGATAAAAATCAGATACATATGCAAGCTTGAACTGCTTGCTGTTAATTAACATTCTATGTAGGTGAACTGATCTGAAGTCTATATATAGAATGAAGATAGAGCAAGTTCAGTCATCAGCTCGATCTATTGCACCACCGAAATCCACGCAGCTACAAGCCTCTGCAAACACCTCTGTCCGATCGCAATGACTTCCTCCTCGAGGTTGATTTCCCTTGTCCTCCTGCTGGCTAGCTCGTCAGTGTGGGGCATGGCGCATGCCCATCAGTGTGGCAAGCTCACACGCATCCACTTGTACATGAATGAGATTGCGGGCCCAAACGGCACAGCGTTTGTGGCAGTGCCGTCCAAGCTAGGCGGGGACACAACGTTCGGGATGGTCGAGCTGCTCGACAATGAGCTGCGCGCCGGCCCGGACCCGAGGAACTCAACGCTCCTCGGGCGGTTTCAAGGCGTCGGTGGTTACGCCGGGCTCGTTACCCCGCCGGGCCTAACTTCGGTGCTCACCTTCGTGTTCGAGTCTGGTAAGTACAAGGGGAGCATGTTGTTCATGGTGGGCACCATCCTGAGCTTTGAGCGCACATTTGAGCGTACCATTGTGGGCGGCACTGGTAAGTTCAGGATGGCGCAAGGGTACTGTGTTGAAAAATACTTGTGGAACCCGACGCCGGCGTTCAACGTGTACGAGATAGATCTGTGCCTGAAGATGTATGCGTGAAAACCTCGCTCTCACATGTATCTTTTTTTCAAGTGAGACGCCAACTGGGGCATCGATTTCCATTACCCAGGATCATTTTCACGTGTGTCCTGGGATGTATGCATTGTGGATTTTTGTTTTGTTTTGTTTTGAGAGTCATCTGTATTGTGAAGTGTTCAATTGTTATTGCAAATGAATAAAAATATATGTGTCTTTTTTGGACACTATAAAAGTAGATGTGTTAGTCAACAGGTCACTATTTCTCAGGACATGTCTAAGGGCATGTACAATGGTAGAGAAGACGTGCCTTCTCTTAGCCATCCACGTCATTTAGAGAAGGCAAAATTATAAGTTGTACAATGCATTATCTCTTATTGCCATCCTTAGTAATTAATGAGAATTAATTATATTTTAGTAGGAAATTGTATTTTTAAGGGAAGACAAATGGTATAATGGTGAAATTAGCCTTCCCTTATTTCGTAAGAGATCATCTCTTAGCTAAGTGAAGGCAGCCTCCCCTTTCTTCATTCTCTCTCCGTCAACTAGACAAATATCCTACGTGTCAACGCTAAGGGAAGGCTGACGTCACCCCATTGTACATGCCCTAATACATTAGTTCGATCGTTTATCTTATCCTGATCGCAAACATGCTCACCGCGTTGTTGAAAAAAACGAAGAATGACTTGTAATTAATTTGCAAATCAAGGTCAGAAACTTGTCCTATATATTTTTGTAATGACCTCTCCGTCTTGCTACGTGTATTCCCTGTATGTGTCATTTAAAACTCGGTCTTGCTACGTGGGCACACAAAATACATCTCATCATTCTTTTTTTCCTAAAAGTGAAAGAAGGTCACAGTTTGTACTGAACGATGTCTAAGTGTTCTAAATTTGTGATGATTAAAGAAATACGATATTGTAGGACGTGGGGCCGGTACTAGTCTTGACTAAAACAATATGGAGAGCTATAGATATGTCTGTATCCTCGCCTCCTCTAGTTGCCGCTCTGGCACTAGGAGGGGTTGGGATCTCAGACCTGCGCAGGGCGCTTTACAAAGGTTTTTAATGTTAGATCTTGGTTTTGCTTGTTATCTTCTTCATCAATGAAGATGGCTTCGTCTGCAATAAGTGATCTTCCACGCTTCGTTCGACGGCGTGATCTCCTTCCCGACGTTCATGGTGGCTTTGGAAAATTAAGTTTGTCTAGGTATGGTTCTTCAGATCTTGCTTCGCCAGATCAATCTTGGATTGTTTCTTATGATTGCCGCGAGGAGGATTGTCCTCGCAATATCTATCCCGGCTACTACGTTTTCGGCAATGGTGATTCGTTCTCTCGGTTCCCAACGATGTTGACAAAGTGGTTCGGTTATTTGTCCCTGAAATATCAGTGGTGGTGCTCTTGCCGATGTTGCTTGATTAATTTAATGGTTGCGTGCGTGCACAAAGCCTTGGCATTGCGGCTCAAAATTAAAAGGGGAGAAACTTCGTTGGTATTCACAGGTCTGTGGTTTGGTGTATTCGGCGTTGTTTTACGGCTGCCTTCAGAAAAGTACAAGATTGTGTCATGGAAGAAGAAAGGGCTTGAATATCTCATAGATTTGCTCGTCTCTTTTAGTATTGTTTTTGTAATCGATGTAATCGTGTACTCTTTGCTGGTTTAATATATATGATAAAAAATTTAAAAAAAGATTGTGCATTTTCTTTTGTGGGGCTGGCACCGTCTTGTTTACATCTTTTGTTCAGTCTCGCGTCCCGTGGTGCCAGTGTGGACGGTCCTGAAAAATATTCTACCGAGATCTCCAATCCGGTCGATATCCTTCGTCCCGGCCAGATAGGTCGCCAGGTCGGTTCGATCAGATCAACGACTCAAAGAGTCCTCCTCATGCCTCTCTCTCTCAAAGAAAAAAAAAGTCCTCCTGATGCGATTATACTCCTGTTTTTTTTTTTGAATTTGATTATATTCCTGTTCTTGTAGCATGATTACGATCGATCCTGTAGCATGGATGCATGCTTAGGTCAGCTCCGTCTCCTCTCCCTAGGTTCCATGGGGTCGATCGTCGTGCACGCGCCGCAGTCCATATGCCCGTGGCCGTTTCTCCCGCCGGATCTGATCCTCCTCGTCGTCGGCCACCTGCACGGCGCCACCGACTTCGTACGCTTCCACGCCGTCTGCAGGCCATGGCGCTACGCGCCGCCGTCCCTGTCCTCACCGGCGGCACCCCGCAACAAGTTCATGTCGTGGATCCTCTCGCGGCCCAACGGCCGCATCACGCACTACCCCCGTGACCTACTCCGGACGCATTGCCTCTGAGCAGCCACGAACCGAGCGAAACGGCATTGTTCTCATGGAGCCGGCGGCGGGTTCCCGCGGCATCAGGAACTGGGTTGTCGATGCGGATGGCTGGGCCGCCTGGCTCTTCGTCGGGGGTCCCGAGCCAACACTCTGCAACCTCGTCACCGGAGCCATCAGATCCCTGCCTCCTTTCCCCCATCAAGAAAACTATGAAATCGAGCACCGGGTGAGTAATCCCCTAGGCATCGTATACGGAGCCGGCACCGTCTTTCTGTACAACTTTCACTCCAATTCGGCAAGCGGCAATCTTGTCTTCATGGCGGCCATCCTTCGTCCTGTTGACCTTATGTGGACGGTCGTGGAAAAGAGGCTTGGTTTGTGTGACAGTGACAATTCATGCGCAGTGTATCACGACGGGAAGATCCTGCTGTGGGTGGGTACGTACCATTGGTGTGTCTTGACACCCAACTATGCAGGCTATGGCGGTGAAATAGTCGGTAGTATGCTTGAGACGACGCGGGATAAAATCCAGGAACAAAGGTACATGCGCACTCACAACTACATATTGGAGACACGCGGTGAATTGTTGTGGGCATCCCTCTTACGCGAGAGCAAAGGGCTGGATATACACGCATGGCTCTACGAGCCGCCCACACTGGCAGTGACTATGTATGCGCCGGAAGAAGCGGACGACGACGGCGGCAAGATGCGATGGGTGGAAAGGAACAAGGAGAGTTTGGGTGATCGTGTCTTCTTCCTTGGGTCTCCGACGAGCTTCGCCGCGGACGTGGCTGAACTAGGAGTGGATGGTGGATGTGCTTACTTTGTATTCAACGGTTGTGTGTTCAGATACACCTTTATCAACGGTGAAACCAAACCCATGGAGGGAATTTGTCCTGGATAGGGCTTCGGCGACATGAGGGTATGGCTACGTCCCCATCGTACTGTTGCTTCAATCCTGGAAATCCGAGGAAGGCTCCAGAATCGAAGCAAGGAGTAGAAATCTTCAATTTTCTTATTCAAAGATGCACAAATGGATTTCTTATTTTGTAACTCAAATTTGGTTTCATCTCAATTTACAAACCAAATTATTATTTATATTTTTGAACTATTTATTTGCAAGTTGGTTAAGAAAGAGTTCTTAGTTTTAAGTCGGCAATCTCCAATGTTGATTCTTTACCGGGAGAAAATATATTTGAACATCTTTGGAATATAATCTTAAGTTATTCGGGTTGCTTCATGATATACAACTTGATTTACTTAGAGTAAAGAGTAGATTCCACTATTTACTATATTTTTGTGGCGGAGACGGCAGGGTGTTCAGAATGAAAGTGATCATACAGTCTTTGTACGAGAAGTCCACATTCAGTGGAGTTATCCCACGTCACGGTGATCACTAGTAGAAAACAGACCTTCCGTTCACATCTTTAGTCCCGACCATTTTTGGAACTAGGACTAATGTGAGCATTAGTCCTGGTTCAAACGGTGCGCAGTGTATCACGATGGGAAGATCCTGCTGTGGGTGGGTACGTACCAATGGTGCGTCTTGACACCCAACTTAACCGTCCATGGCGGTGAAATAGTCGGCATTAGGCTCGAGACGATGCGGGATAAAATCCAGGAACTAAGGTACATGCGCACTCGCAACTACATATTGGCGTCACGTGGTGAATTGTTGTGGGCATCCGTCTTACGCGAGCGCAAAGGACTGGGTGATATATACCATGGAGCTCCGCGCCGCCCACACTGGCAGTGACTATGTAAGCGCTCGAAGAAGAAGCGGATGACGACAACATCAGAAAGATGCGATGGGTGCAAAGGAACAACCAGAGTTTGGGTGACCGTGTCTTCTTCCTTGGGTCTCCGACGAGCTTCGCCGCAGACGCAGCTGAACTAGGCGTGGAGGGTGGCTGTGCCTACTTTGTATTCAACGGTTGTGCTCTGTAGGATCTCCAGACTTGCCCATAGATGAACATTGGCCATTTCTGCGCACTTTGTGCTCACTCGTGCACACCCGGTAAGGCCTATTAATAACTTGTAAAATAAGGATTAGGGATTGATTTGGGTTGCGCTATATCTATCAAAGAGTATACAATAATGAAGGATTTGGTAAATCAAATCCATGGTTTAATACTGAACCGTGTTAACTTACCATAACAACAACTCAATTCCTATCGAATTCCTATAGTGGAATTCCTATAGGATAGAACATACACAGGGTGTACACAGTATATATGAATGAAACATATTCATTAACTTAAGTATGCTCTCAATTTTCTTTAAATGAGTTGATATTATATTAATTGAATATCCTTTTTGTTTTACGATATTTTTACTAAAGTTGGATTTACGCCTAATTCACATCGAGTAGACCCTGTTATTGTGAGAATTCTTAATTCAAGAGTTGTAGGGAGGGACTTATGTCACCACAAACAGAAACCCCGGAGTATGAAACCAAGGATACTGATATCTTGGCAGCATTCCGAGTAACTCCTCAGCCTGGGGTTCCCCGGAAGAAGCAGCGTCCTGGTTTTAGTTAGTAGAAACCTAATTGGTTAAAATTCCGTCCAGTAAAACAGAAGAATTATAAATTTCTAAAATGATAGATAGGAATATAGCGAATAAAGCCATTGCGACGCCCATAAAAGGAGTAGTCCCCCAACCCGGAGCGACTTTCCCATATTCCGAATTCAAGGGTTTCAATAAACTACCTGCACCAGCTCGTTTTACTTTACTTTTATCATATTGCTCCATAGACAGTAAGTTTGAATTAGTATACACAAAACAAAACCAATGACTATTCACGATTCCATCCACATTGGATCAATTCTCTATACCACTTTGCAATGAAAAGAGGAATGTTTGTTATGGTAAAACTTCGTTTAAAACGATGTGGTAGAAAGCAACGTGCGACTTGAAGGACATGATCGATTGTGGATTTTGCTATCCATCATTTTTCCATAGTAATGAAAATGCTCTTGGCTCGACATAGTCTGTTCTATTCGTCCCGAACCAAATTTGCGCTGGGTTGTTTGTTTTTAAGTAAATAGTACGCGATGGAGCTCGAGAGGATAGAATTGATTTTTTATCAAGGGAAAGAATCTAGGGTTAGTGAAAACTAATAAATTAGGACAACTTTGTCAGTCTATCCTTAATATAGAAATGGAAAGGTTAAAATACTGAACTAGGCGTGGAGGGTGGCTGTGCCTACTTTGTATTCAACGGTTGTGCTCTCTAGGATCTCCAGACTGGCCCATAGATGAACACTGGTCATTTCAGCGCACTTTGTGCTCACTCGTGCACACCCGGTAAGGACTTCCCGGTCGGTCACCCATCCTCAAATCGCTCCGAGCCAAGCACGCTTAACCTCGAAATTCTTTTGAGATGAGCTCCTGAAAAAGAAGTTGCAACTTGTTGATATGAGTATCCTATCAATCCTATTAAGCCCTGAGCCCGGATCTCACACAGACTGTGGGGTATTCACAATTATAGCAATCATACAGTCTTTGTACGAGAAGAAGTCCACATTCAGCGGGGTTATCGTGAGAAGGATTTGGGAGGTCCCGACAACACTATCAGGTGCCACTTATCATCATGGTAAGGTCCTATTGTCGTTTGCGTGTATTATCCCGAGGCAGCTTCAATGACTTGGCTGGGCTCCATTCGAGGTGGTTCGGAACGGAAGAAAGAAAATATTCTCGTGTATGCAATTATGTCCTAGAGTGCCGGCGCGAGCTTGTTTGGGTACCCATTCTACTCGTGTGAACGGTTACACTCACATTGACCTCACGGTGATCGACAACAGGCGGTATTAGTACAACAATGACTAGAGGGTGGACCTTGGCGGATCGTCTCTTGTTCCACGGGTTCAATGGCGGAGCTTGCCAAGCTTGTTTGGGGGCGACGGATGAGCCTACAACATTTAGAGATGTTGCGGAGGATGGGGTAGTGATGGGGCGGGCGTGTGTCCTACCATTGCACTAATCAAAGAAACTCAAGAAGAACCGAGCCTCTATCCAACCTATAGAAACGAAAAAAATGTAACTGATTGGATATGTTCGTCAATTTGGATATATGTAATAATAATTGGATGAAGTTTTGTCTTCATGATTTTGAAGACCTTTGTCTGATATCAACATCATCGGAGATTTTTATTTATTTTTACCTATGCATTCGACCGTTTATTTACTATTTATATTATAAGGAGTAAAATGCATCATGAGTAGATGAACTTACCCCGAATGTTCACTTCAGTAGATCAAGTTGCACAATCTGCGGCCGCCATCAGCGGCTCATACCAACTATCAAATGCGATATATAGGTTTTCGATAGGGGCACTGCGTGTAAAACACAATTTTGGCCATCGATATATTTCTAGACAAAAGGCATATGTAGCTCAGATTTTATATAAAACCACTGTTTTGATCTCTACATTCCTTACAAAAAATGCATATGAAGTTTGTCCAAGGTCCAAAAAAATAAAGGTTAACCAAATCTATAAAAAAGGCAGCCAACGACGTACTTTGCACGAGAGATTCAAGCCCGGGACCTGCAAAGTTTCACATATAAGTGCTGCAAAAAAAAACTTACGTGTATAAGTGTGTAAATTAAATATAGTGCAATTTTTGCTCAAAATTAACATACAACCGACTTTCGATTCTTAATATACATTACAAATAAAATGTAAAGGTGAAACATGCATTTAGAAAAGTGTGTTTATGTCTAAAACGTCATGCGTTTTGCAACTGAGCAAATAGCTGCTACACATCATGTTTTAAATGTTATAATTGCGAGTAAATACTGGGCGCTCAATATTTTTTTACTAGTACTAGCCAAGAAATACAGGCACACTAATAACTAAGCAAAATAAATGAAATGAACGGTGTGGACTGAGTTCTCATGTAGGCCCCACATGTCATAAACACGGCGGGCCCCGGAGGTCGTCGTGGTATATCCGGTGACGTTCTCCGCGCATCTGCCTTTTGTTCAGACCTAAAGCAACCGGGAAGGGTCAATGGAGAAAAGACCCCGCGCCGGCGACGGCGCCGGCGGCGGAGACCCTCCGGCAGCTTTGGTGGAGGCCTGGTAGACAGGCTCCCGGAAGCGCTGCTGGTGGAGGTGGTTGGTCGGGTGGGGCTGGAGGCCGCCTGCTCCGCCGCCGCATCCTGCCGCGCCCTCCGAGGCGCCGCTGGCGCCGCCTTATCCGCCGTCACATCCCTAGACCTCTCGGTAAGCCTCCTCTCTCGCGCTCCCCACCTCCAGCCAGGCGGTTTCCCCTAAACGCTGCGGTGCGGCCTGGTCGCTGTCGCAGGTATTTCCGCCGACGAATTCCATCGTGAATAGGATTCTTGATGGTAATGGCGCGCTCCTCAGCCTCACCGTCAATTGCAGCCTCCTCGACGACTCCGCCGTCGCCTCTATCGCCAAGGGGAGCCTCCGCGAGCTCTCGCTGCTCAAGTGCTCGTCGTTCACCCCGTACCTCTTTGCTGTAATTGGTGAGAGATGCACCAATTTGAGGTATGCTTCTTCAGCATTGGCATGTTTATGTGTGCTATGGGTTAGGTTATGGTTGGAATTATGCTAGTATTAGCCTATTACTAGCTGATATAGGGATAGATACTGTTTAAGCCGAACACGTTGTAACCCAGGCCTCAAAAAAGGGCAATGCTCGATGTAACCGGGATGATCGAAGTGAACTTGACGCGTGGTCTGACCAGCCATGTCGGGAGTTCTGACCGAGGTTTCGTGTCGCGTGTGTCAAGTTCGTCAGATATTGGATAATACCAAATGGAGGAGTGAAGGGATCTCACAGATGTAGATTTTGGCTAAACCTTATAAATAAACATCATTTCATCTACTTTTTGCATGTTCCTCGGTAGATCTACGCTGCACAACCTCGGTGTTGTGACTAGTGGAATCAAGAGGCCACGGTATTACTTGTCGAATGCCATGGTGGCTAATCTCGACATCTCGTAACAGTATCTCTTGAGGAAATTGGACTAGGCGCTATGAACTGTTGCCTGGTTTTATTGCATTGTAAAGTTTATTTTTGTCTAGGTGTGATAGACATTGGGGATTGTTTTTTACCCGGCATAGGTTATATATTCTGTTCCACAAATGATTGATTTTCATTTTTATCCAAATCATGAGAAAGTCTGAGCATACTGTATTTATATTCAGATCAATTAAACTGGAGATGGCAGATTTGAGCGGCAGTGAACATTTTGTGATCTGCCGTAGGTCCCTAGCACACACCTTCAAAGGATGTGATTACTTGGAGGTGAGATATCTTTGTCACACATGAACATGACTCCCTCCTGAACTTAGGAAGATGGGAATTTGACAGCAATATTGTGTATTTGAATAGTTAGGCTGGCATATTAGGTTAGGTAATTTTTGCAATGGTGTTTTAATAATGAGCCGTTGGAATAAGTTAATTGGTTACTGTGCGCCTGTGCCTAATCTGTTCAAATCTATTGATGCAGAATATTTCGCTGAAGTTTCCTCTGCGAACTCCAGGCTCTGTTGACTTTGATTCTTTGGTGTCTGCTATTCCTAGTACAACCAAGGTACTATTGCTACAGCCTGTGGCTAATTGGCAGGCAAAGAAACTCTTTCCTATAAGCCCATCTCTGAAGACACCCTTCAGTGACAGTTTAGAATCACTCTCTTTAGTTCTTGACATAATAACGGATGAGCTTGTTACCTTCGTCACTGGAAGTCTCCCTAACTTACTTGAGCTGTGCCTAGAAGACAATCCAGGGAGTGAAACAGATCTGGAAAATGATCTGACCAATATTGGGCTACAAGCACTGGGCATATGCCAGAATTTGACACATTTATCTCTGACACGTGGCAAGCAGAGTTATTCGTCCACCTTTAGAAGGGTAAATGACTTTGGGATACTGATGCTTGCTGAAGGATGCAAGCAACTCCAGACCATTAGACTTGGTGGGTTCTCTAAAGTGAGGGATGCTGGGTATGCAGCCCTTCTCCACTCTTGCAAGGACTTGAAGAAATTCGAGGTCAGTACTGCCTCATGCTTGTCAGATCTGACTTGCCTCGATCTTGACGAGGCAGCTACGAAGATTACGGAAGTGAGGCTGCTGTCTTGTGGTCTCTTGACCAGTGAAACAGCCATATCTCTCTCATCCTGCACCAACTTGGAGGTTCTTGATCTTTCGGGTTGCAGGAGCATCGCAGACTCTGGCCTGGTTTCCGTCTCGCAGCTTTCCAAGTTAACTCTATTGGACCTTGCTGGAGCTGACATTACCGATGCAGGTTTATCAGCACTCGGTAATGGGAGGTGCCCACTATCTTCCCTGTGCCTGAGAGGGTGCAGAAGGATCACCAACAATGGCATAGCTTCATTGCTGTGCGGGAGTGGTACCATCAACAAAACTCTGGCCGCATTGGACATTGGGAACATAGCCAAGATATCAGGTAGAGCTGTCACGGTGATCGCCAAGAACTGTGAGCAGATAAGCAGCCTGTGTCTCCGTAACTGCGTCCTCATCACGGATCCATGTCTCGAAACTTTGGGCTCGGCACAGCACAGCTCTGGTAGAAGCCCCCTGAGGATGCTTGATCTATCTTACTGTTCTAAGCTTTCCCGCAGCTTCCTGAGGCTGTTTGATCCGCTGTTTGACCCGCCATTGTTTAGAGGCCTGCGGTGGCTCGGTGTCGGGAAGAACGTGCTGGAACGCCGTGGCAACACTCCGACTGTTGCAGAGATCCTGGAGCGGAAGCCAGGGTTGACAATATGTGCCAATGCCTGCGAGATGGGCTGCAGGAACCAGTGCCATCCTGACGTCCGCACCCTGTAATATATATGCATTCTTGGTGACGTTCCGGTTGATGTTGTAATTTCATGTTTCCATTATGTAACAGCGCTAGACTTAGCATCTCTTGATCTGCCCGTGTAACACTAAACATTATCTTAGGAAGGTTAGGTTCTTTCATGTTGTATTTGTAATGAATTGACCGATGTCGGCGATCTGTACTGAGAATTTGGGTGATGCAGCTTTCAAATGATAATTTCGGCAAGCATCAAGCACAGCCAACGGTATAGGTTATTCATCTTACGAGCCATCTAGGCGAAAGTCAGAATATGGTCACGCTCATCAATAATTGTCACAGCACACCAAAGAGGCACTAGCAACTATAATTACGCCTCTGATCAAAAAAGTAAAATAAAAAATACGCCAGCAACTCAGGATCAAACCAAACTTAAGCTTCACTTGAACACGCTTTTCCGACTCTTTGCACACTTCGTGGATTTTAATATGCTCTTTTGTTAAGCATAACCAAATCAGAAACCAGCATCAGTATCCAGATAAAAGTCAACTGAGAAGCATCTATTAAGACGAACCTTACACGTCAACTAGGGCGCAAGACGGCAAGAGGTATAATCGATCACCCAGTCACAAAATCAACATGCCTTTTTTTTTTGCGGGAATAACAATATCAACATCATGAAAAGTCTCAAGCACTGCAAGATAGAGTTTATTTTTATTTTTGACAAATCATTGGATAGAGTAACTAACGAGGATTGCACGCAAAAATTGCGTTTACATGCACTGCCGGATTAGACTAGTTGCCACCTCATCATCATTGATCCGTGTCTCGCAGTACAACTCGGGTAAAAGGCCCTAAGCCCCGTTTTGGTAGAGAGGTACTATGAGAAGATATTGTAAAGGATAATACATGTCTATTCCGAAAGACCGAGAATCCTTGAAACCGAAATGGGTCGTTTGGTACGCTGGCATTGGACCGGATTGAACCCCACCAATCCCAACAAAAACCTGAGATGCTAGTGTATGTCCAATCCACCGTCCTGAACAAGTGTTTTCTGGGGATTGAGGTGAAATAAAAGTATTTAGCACTGCCTTTTTACTTCTTGCGTATTCAAATGATTGGAGGAAATTATCCTGGTGTAGTTCAAAATCACCAATAATTCATTTACCAAGCAGATTTTGGATGGGATAACCCCAAAATATCCCCCACAACCCCCACAATTTTTGTGTAAACTAAAAACATTCCACCGCACTAGTGGATTGACTTGGAAAACTATTTGAGAGGATTGGAATGAAGGGTTTTCACCTAATCCCCTTCAACCCCTTGGAATGAAATTACACCCTTAGGCCCCGTTCGGTATGGAGGAATTTTGTAGGATTTTCGAAGGAATACTATTCATGCCGGGATATTTTTATTTGGCGCATTCGGGACGCAGGAAACATCTACAGTATTCCAGAGGAAAGTTTCATCTACAGTGCCAATTACATGGTATTGAAAACATCTACCCAGAGTCTTGTAACCAAAAATTTCTACCTTCTATAAAAGTAAGGTACGCAATTGCGTACTCTTGAAAAAAAAACATCTACCCAGACCCAAAGATTTGGTGGAAGACCGAGGCAGCGCGCTAGTTACAACACTTGGGCAATGTCAGTTACATTGTGAATCGAATTAAGAAATGCCATCGTGTGGGCCTGTGTGCGGTAGGAGTCAAAATATCTGTAATTCACACCAATAAAAAACTGAACAACCTGGTTGTGGCCAAATAAACAACCGTTGAAGCTACTATTCACATTAGCTGAAACAATGCGTGCGCTAGCATTTTTTACGCAACCAATTTCCTACACTTTCCTACGGTCTTTTGATCCTATGTTTTGCATCGACCTTCCTTTGCCATTCCTATGTTTTCTGGTATCCCTTGGTTTTTCGTTCCTTCATACCGAACGAGGCCTTAATAAATATATGGCCTACCCGTGGGGATTATCCCATGTCATCGCTCCTAATATATTTGTAACAAACAATGTCTCAAGCGGATGGAGAATTGGTGGTATTGATCCCCGATGAGATATGACAGCTGCATGCGACTAGCTCTGATGACAACCAGCCTAGTGCGGCTGCGGCGACCATGGTGGCGGAAGAACCCTAGGCAGCAAAGATTAAGAATGTGACGCCTGAGGATACGTGAAGCCCCAAAAAATAGGAATTTTATTTCCTATCTCCAAATCCCAAAATTATCCAATGGTGGTAAATTATGAAACTTGTAAAGTTCATAATAACTCCATTTTGGATAAATGTTAAGGCGTGCTGGATCAACTCCATGATATGAACTCATCAACGATCTCGGATTTTTCAGGAGACTTAGGTCTAAAAAAAGGCGTGGAAACAGATAGAAATTCTTGAATGGAAATTGAAAATAAATGTAGCCCCAGTTCCTTCGGAAATGGTAAGATATTTGGCGCAAGAAGAAGGGGCGACCATTTGATACAGTACAACATAGTTGAAGTTAATTTTACAAAATAAAAAGGTGGATTATGGGAGTGTGTGACTTGAATTATTGATTTGGCCATACAGATAAAGAATTGGATCTGCCACATTAGAATTCACAACCAAAGGTGTCTCCGCATCCAATCAACACGTAAGTCTCCTACCTAGGAATCCTGCCATAAGAAGACCAATAGGAGCAATACTTGAAATGGCAATCCATAAAAAAACGCCAATACTAAGATCGGCTAAAACAAAATGATATCCCAAAGGGATAACTAAAAAACTTAATAAAATGGATATGACTGCTATAGAGAGTCCAATGACCTTTTACTTTTTTTTATCATGTGGGAGTTAGAATTAATTCCTGTTTACTTACTTTTATCCATGTGGGGAGGATCAAAAAGTTAAATTTTGTCAACATTTTTTACTTCGGATAAATCTAAGTTTTATCAAAATAATCTCTCTCTCGAAACAGGCTTTCATCCCGCTTTATATTTAAATCTCAACCGGCCAAACCGATACAAAGTGATGGGAATCCCATACAAGCAGGTCAAAAAGAAAAAGAAAAACAACTAGGAAGATGGAGACGAGCCACCAACTCGAAGTCGAACAAGAAAAACAGGAAACGCCACATCAATCAAGAAGCGGCCTAAACTACCGACCAAGACCAGAAACGTGCTGCCTTGTAAGACTACCGGGCCCCAAAGCGCCACCCACACTTCTACAGTGCGTGGGGCTGCGGTGCCGAGGATTTGCCCATCTTTCATATAGTTAGAGATGCAGCTCGGTGTAATCGATGAGAGCAGAACGACGAGGACGACGAGTGAGCCACCAAGGAGGAGCCCAGGAGAAGGTCAAGGAGAAGTCAAGGAGAACTTTTAGTTTATTTCGGGCTTATTTCCATGTTTATTTCCATGCTAGTTTATTCTCGTGTAAGGTTCGTAAGTTGTAAGAGGGCACAAGTTATAAGTGTGCTAGTCGTTTAAGGTTGCTATGTAAGGTTGCTACTTGCATTTTATTTATCTTATGTCGTTATGTTTGTGAAAAGAAAGTTCATGCAAAATCTTCCTTGTACAGCCTCATTTCTAATCCGAGCAATTTTTTAACCTTCTCCAAATAAACTCAAACTTTAGGGTTAACATCTAGTGCACAAATATAGTGTCCGCGACCAATATGGATTCATAGAACTATAAAAAAACCAGTTCTATGTACACATCCAATTAGACATTTCTTTTAACTTAACACGTCATTTATTGATCCAACACAAACAATATTTCATTTAAACCATTGATTCGGTCCAACAACGGCTAGGCCCAACAACAGGTCCAGCAACGGGCCCAACAACATGAAATTCTTTTTTTTCCTGCACCTATTTTAAGCGAGCACTGACGGCTTGGCCCAACAACGGGCCCATGAACTTGTCGGTTTTTCTATTTCGGAAATGGCTAACTGAACTTGTTCGAGGTGTTAACTGATTTCAGAGCTAATTTAGTCGAATCATAACATTGTTCATAAGACAAACAACTCCTAAATCGAAATCCCCAACTCCTAAATCGAAATTTCTAATTCGAACGACAAAGATACACCAAATAAATGGCAATGATACACACATAAAATGCTCCGGCCATCATGTTTGACTGCTTCTTCAATTCCACAAGCTGGCTCAACTGCTTCTTCAACTGCTTGTTCAATTTCTGCAACTCCCTATTCACAAAAACATCCTCCAATGGAGGACGATCGGCTCTGTATGAGATCTCCTCCTCCACAGCAGACGAGATGACAACCTCCTGGATTGGGGGCCCCTGAATTGGGGGCAGCAATTCAACTTGAAGCCCTCGATCCCGAATGTACTTGTCCATCCACACAAAATAGCCGCATTCCGCCAAATCCTGAAAAGGGGAACGAAAACACTAATTTCCAAATCCATAATGCAAAATCAAATTCAGGCCAAATCGAGACAAATCAGGACAAACCCTACCTTCCCATCCTTCCCACGATACGGGGCGCTCTCGCATTTGACAAATTCCCGACCGACATTGCCCCTCGTCGAGCGCACACATGTCAAGCGCTGAAGTGGATCTAGGCGAGGGCAGTCCGGGCATCTAGTCATCGGGACTTCTCCATAACGCGGCCATGACTTCTGGGAGCCAGAAGCGGAGCTCGACATCCTTCGCCGCCGCCGCCGTGGACCGTTGCCGGAGAAGAGGAAGAAGAAGGTGCGCGGAAGAACAGAGGAAGAGAGGCAACGGTAATGTCGGGGGCAGGGCAGGACCACGAGAGCGGGGCTCACTCTGCCTCTTTATAAATGGATAAGGTTGACGTGGATAAGTGGTGGGTCCCTGTCTCAGTTGGCCCACAATGGGTCCCGCGTACCAACGGTCGCCTGGTGGGTCCCGCGTTCTAACAGCCCAGCTCACATAATCCAAATTGAAGCTGACAGTTTCCTTCTGTTTAAGGGCTTAAAGAGCCGTATCGGGCCGTCGCTATTTGGGCCGTTCCAACTGTCGCCTCTGAGCTATTTCATCGAACGATGTCTTTCTCCAGTGAATAGCGTGAAAAGATGTAGTACCTGAGCTATTCGCCCCTTTTGCACGGACTTGTCGCCCTGTAAATGAGAAACGCACCAAGGTGATGCCGTTGCGGCCTCCATCCTCGGGTAGGAAAACCGAGCCAAACAGCAGCAGGTCCGGTGGGAGGACCAATTTGGACTCTTCAGGGAGCAGCGGCGCTAGGACGGAGTACTTGAATCTGCCGTGGCCGAAGGCGAGGCGACCATTCCGGCAGTGCATGAGCCGCTGGGCTCCGCGGCCGTCGGCGAAGATGTCGTTGTAGGATGAGGCTGCGCGTCGTGAGAGGGCGCTAGCTCTAGAGGCTGCGGGAGCGACACGAACTCGTAAGTGCCTACTGGGTAGCCGATGCAGAATCCGAGGAGACTGGGCGGGTGGCGCTCGCGGAAGCAGCTGAGAAAGGCCGGATCGGATGCGTGGAGGAGCCACTGCTTGGAGACGAGCGCGGCGCGAACGAGGTAGTGGGGAAAGTCAAGGCGTAGAAGGATCTCACGGAGGAGATCGCCGCCTCCGAGCACCGCTGCCACCGATGCCGCCGCGGCTGCTGGCGCTTGTCGATCTGCGTCCATATTTTTTGGCCAATCGAAGTTGGACTCTAGGGCACAATGGTGACGCAAGTACATACAAGTGCATATATGCATCGACGGGAGGTCTATGAATCGAACTAGGAGTCTAGGACAGGTACGGCATATGCTTCACAATTAAACGTGTCGTACACTACAGAGAGCGGGCGTCTCATTTTTGTGTTGGAATGGATTTCCGACTCCTAGTACGCAGTTACTGTACGTACGAAATGTCGAAATCAGTTCTCTCTTCCCAAAAGTAAGAAACTATGGAACCACGCCACCGACGATAGATGACTCCTCGTTCCACGCCACCGAGTACCGACGATGAAGTTTGAAGTAGGGCCAGCGAGGGAGCCGCGGCAGTCCGATTCCGGCGGTCTGCCAGCGCTCGCTGCCGGCTACACGAGGCTCCTCGCCAAGGAGAACTCGGACATCAACCTGGTGTTCTCGCCGTTCGTCCATCTACATTAGCTCGCTTCTGGGCGCCTGCGCCGCCCCGTGGAGTTCGTCTCCTGTGTGGCTAAGAGTAAAAAAAAAATACATGGAAATTGTGCCGACTGCTAAGCCGTCGGCGTAGCTGTAAGGGTAAACCCTAAACAGGACCTACGCCGAGGGGCGAGGGTGGCCGTCAGTGCAGTCGGGTCTACGCCGAGGGTGGCCGTCGGCGCAACCGGACCTACGCCGACGGCTTTTTCTACGCCGAGGGCCAAGTCGACGTGCTGGCCTCTTCTGGTTCTACGCCGACGGCCCCGACAAAAAGCCGTCGGCGTAGAATAAGGCCGTCGGCGTAGCGCGCCATTCCTGTAGTGAACAATTGTGAGGAGGAGCCGGCCAGTGGCCTCTTGCTCCTGCAAAGGTTCCTTTGGAATTCCTGGTATGTTAACACGATATTTTGGCACGTGTGGATGAATCCATTATGAAAATAATTATAAATATTTTCAAAATGTCAAAAAAAATCGGATGTACATCCATTCACATACAATTTTTTTTTTGAAAAGGGACATTTTTCGGACTTTGTTCTTTTACAAATGCCACAAATAATGTCATTTTTTCACGAATCTTTTTGTGCGGACATAAATATCTGGGTTTACATCCGATTTTCTTTTTGATTTTTTTTTGACATTTTGAAATGTCATTTTTGGGTAGTGGGTGGCTGGTGCATCCACATCTATGAGGCAAAGATGATTTCCCTGAAAGTAGCTGCTATTTAACCACCTGCTTGTAAATATTAGAAGTACCATTCACATGTTTTTGAGAACGTGCAAAATATTTGGACTTCTTATCATTATGTATAGTTGCATGTGCATATAATATACGAGTATACCACCTGCCTTAATTTTTCTGATGCCTTATGAGTTTACTCATCGTACAACATGTGTTTTGTGATGCTTCTCTTTCGCTGGGCAATGTAGGATATGTGTGTGCAACACAGTAACGCCGAACGCCTTAGACTCCATGGTGGGTGCCAACTGTCGAGCTATCAGTATTACGGATGTCATGGAGGGTGCCTCTCACACCGACGGTAGAACGTGGAGGTAAGACGGGACCAATCCAGGTCGAGATTGCACACACATTTACCCCGTTTCGGATTGCACGACAGTGGCGGAACACTACACGTTTCTATAATCTCACTATAGGCAATGATGGTCTACAGGTTACAATGATATTAATCTCACTATACATTGCCGACTTAAGGTATGAGTTCTAAACGAGTACGGCTTAGGCCGTGTCTTGTACTCCAAGGCGAACATGTCGTGGGTCGCCATCTTGGGCCTTCCTTAGCCGGCGGGATCTTCGTCTTGCACTTCAGCAAGCAACAAGCTGGGCAGCCCGGAAAGGCTACCAGCAGTACCACCAGTGGGTCACCCTAATATACTGGAATATTCCCACGTCGTGGGTATACCTGTTTAGTATATCCTCAACAAACAACACCTCTACCGAATGGATAATTGGTGGTATTGATACCCAATGAGAGACACGACAGCTGCAGGCAGCGAGCTCCGATATCGACCAACCTAGGTGGCATGCAGTTGCGATGGCCGTGGCGGCGGAAGAACCCTAGGCTGCGACGATTAGGAATTTAATGCGTGAGGATAGGGGAAGCCCCAACAAATTGGAATTTTATTTCCCATCTCCAAAACACAAAGTTATCCCGTTGGTAAATATTGAAACTTGTAAATTTCATAATAGTCCATTTTTTAACAAATGTTAAGCTGTTCTCGATCAACTGCATGAGATGAACGAACTTCTAATGAGACATACAATCAAAAAGTCAAACTTTGGTAAATTATTTTATCTTTGGGTAAATCTAAGTTTAATAAAAAGAATTCGGGGTAGTATTACATCGGGGCTACAATGCATCACGAGCTACTGCTCTACCGGCTGCAACAAGGCTGTGAGTGGTATAGTAAGAAAGTCGTAAGTCCATCCGCTCAGACTTTACCCGGCGGTAGCCCGTAGAAGCTTCTCCTTAGACTCGGCAGCAGCATCAAGCACGTCTAAAAGGTAGCACCTTAAACCCTTTCTTATGGCAATTGGAGAGGTTAAATCCAGAGTCAACGAAAAATCATATACGTTTTTCTGAGCTCCCATGTTGCATATTTATGACAATCTTAAAAATCATCAAACAACATGGAAAAATAAGTTAAAAACTGCTGCAGTATTTACACGAAGCACACATAGGATGTGACAACCAATGCATACATTCAAAAGGCGCTTTATGGCTTGTTCCATTAGTAATGAGTTGCCTGCAAGTTAACAAATTCTTCGTTCCAGCAAAGACAAAGTGCAATGTACTCCAATCCAACTAAATTACTCTAACATATAGCGGTAGCTGCGTAGATTTCATTACAAGGAACAAGTCATGCGTGTAGATGGTAAATTATAGTTCTAGACTAGTAGATGGCAATGGCAAGGTATGGCAAAGCTTGAGCTCTCAACCTCAGCTCGAACATACAAAGAATCCTCGATCAGTCGTCCTCGGGCGGGAGGCGCCCATAGAGCTTGAGGTATGCAGACTGGTAGGCCTCACGGTTGCATCTGAGGATCTCCTCCTCCTCGTGGCCGTCAGGGACGTTGACGTCCACAAGCTGATCCAACCCGATCCGAAACTGGTATCCTCCCAGCTCCTTGTCCAGCAGGTCGTACAAGGCGGCGTCGAAGTCGATCTTATAGGTGCGGGGGTAAGGCAAGTTCTTCGCCAGAGGAAGAGTTGGAGCTCCAACCACTGCCTTAGCCTCGGAACAGCCGGGCGCCGCCTCCTCCTGCCGCTCGGACTTGGTCGCCGCACCTTCCACGCCGGCGCCAGTCATCGATCCGTTCATTGGTCTGCGGATTCTCGACTAGGAGTAGGAACCCTAGCTCTGGACGTTGGATCAGCGATTCTGGGGAGGAGGTCGCGGCTATCTGAACTTTATATAGGCGGACTCCACGAAAGTTCGTACCAAGGCTGTATCCGGTTCGGCGAAGTATGGCTGCATCCGATCCGGAGACAGAAAGAGTTGGAGTCCATCGCTGAAGCTACGAATCACTCAAGATTCTTCTTGTTCTTCTCAAAACTGTAGCAGATTCCGAAGAGTATTTGGCAAGTCCGCACGAGGATTATTCTTACCGAGCAGGGCTATTGTGGTCGTGTAGTGAAATCTCCTTTGGCACCCAGGTGCGATATGCACCCTATATTTAAAAAGCACATGTCAAAATGTTGAAAATTTGAAATAACATTTCACAAATACATAGTCACATTCTATGTGTTTACAAAGTCGTTGCACCAAAAAACAACATTTTTTGTGGCATGTGTAAAACATACAAAAAATATCTCTTGAAAAATATCGCATGTGTAGATGGTAAATTTTGTCTTTTTTTACACATTACCACACAGAATGTCGTTTTTTCACGAGAAGATTTTGTGAACACATAGAATGTTAACATCTATGCGTGAACTTTTTACCTTTTTTTTAGGCATTTCAAAATGTCTTCTAAATAAAGGGTGCATATGCATGCGAGGCAAAACGCCTCGTGTGCATAGATATGCATCAAATAATAATAATGATGGCATGCTTCAAGAATTTTAATATACTCTTTTGTTACCCATAACCAAGTCAGGAAACCAGTATCAATATCCAGATAGTCAAGTGAGCAGCATCTATAAGATGGATTTTACACATCAACTACGGCACACAAAGTATAATCGATCGACGACCCATTCACATAATCAACAATATCAACATGTCGGTCATGTCACTCACCGAACAAGGAGAGGATAGGAAGCTTGAAAAGTCTCAAGCACTCGCGGATGAGCAACTAACCAACGATTGTGCGCAAAAGTTGCGTGTACATAGGGGAAACTATTTGATAAGGAGTAGCAGTGATCTCATCACTGATATGTACCTCACATCATAGCTCGGGTAAAAGACTCTCAGTGCCGTTTGGTAGAGAGGTATTAGCGGAGGGATTGTAAGGGATAATATACCGGTCTATCCCGAAAATCCCAACACAAATGGGTTGCATGTGGTATGCTAGTATTGGACCGGGTTGAACTAGTGTTTTCTGGAGATTGAGTTGAAATGAGATTATTGAGTGAAAGTAGGAGTTTAATCAAATACAGTCTTGTTTACTTCTTGTGTATCTGAATTGCATTGAAAAGATTACACAGGATTATCCTGGTCTAGTTAAAGTCCCGAGAAATTCCTAGTAATTCGTTTACCGAGCCAATTTTGGATGACATAATCCCAGTATTCTCTCACCCCCCCCCCCCCCCCCCCCCCCCCCCCCAACCCAATCCCACAAATTTTCTGTAAATTAAAACAATCGGCCATATTAGTGGATTGAGAGGGAAGACCATTTGAGGGGATTGGAAGGTAGAGTTCCACCAAATCCCCTCCAATCCTGGGTCCCCTTTAAAATAAAATTAAAACCCTAATAAATAAGGCCTACCCTGGCCGATGCGATGCCCGTGGCGGTGGAAGAACCCTAGGCTGCAGCGATTAGGAATTTAATGCGTGATGATAGGACCATCCCCAACAAAATAGGAGTTTTATTTCCTATCTCCAAATCACAAAATTATCCAATGTTGATAGAATATCTAAAACTTGTAAAATTTATAATAACTCCATATTTGGACAAATGTGAAGTTTCCTCATTCAACTCCATGAGACCAACTCATCAACTGTCTCGAACTTTTCATGAGACTTACAGTCAAAAAGTCAAACTTTGGTAACATATTTTGGCTTTGCATAAATCTAGGTTCTATAAAAGGAATTCGGGGTATTACATCGGGGCTACACTGTATCACGAGCTACTGCTCTACCTGCCGCAACAGAGCTGTGGGTAGTAAGAAAGTCTAAAGGTAGCACCTTAACCCTTTCCTATGGCAATTGAGAACCGAGTCAACAAAAAATCATATAGGTTTTTCTAAGCTCCCATATTGTATAAATTATGACAATCTCCAAAAATCATCAAATAAGATGGAAAAATAAATTAAAAACCTCTGCAATATTTAACACGAAGCACAGAGAATGTGACATCAAGGTTCATACATTCAAAGAGGCGCTTTAGGGCTTGTTTCATGAGTAATGAGTTTCCTGCAAGTTAACAAATTCTTCGTTCCAGCAAACACAAGACAATGTACTACTCCAATCCAACTAAATTACTCTAACAAATAGCGGTAGGTGCATAGAAATCATTACAAGGCACAAGGCACAAGGCAGGCAGACAGATGGTAAATTATAGTACTACAGTACTAGACTAGATGGGAAGGTATCTTGAGCTCTCAGCCTCAGCTCAAAAACAAACATAGTAGTACGAAGAATCATCAGTCGTCTTCCTCGGGAGGGAGGCACCCAAACACCTCGAGGTATGCAGACGTAAACGCCTCACTGTTGCATCTGTCGATCTGCTCCTCGTAGTCGTCGGGTGCGTAGACGTAGCCCTTGTCCTCAACCTCCATCCTGATCTGCTCCTGGTACTCTGCCAGCTCCTTGTCCAACTCGTCGTACATGTCGGCGTTGGGGTCGATCTTCCAGGTGCGGGGGTGAGGCTTGCTCTTCCAGCTGAGGATGTTCTCAAATATATTAGTATGCCTTATATTTTGGAACAGAGAGAGTAGAGCTTGTATCTGAAAAGCTGTTTTTACATCACCAAAGGCAGAAAAACATGCTCTACGAGATTATGTATAGCTATATGGTGATGTAAAACTTTACACCATGCCCTAAAACTAGCCCTTTGTGCCCCAAATATACATTGGCTGCCACAAAATCAAAATGCAACCGCGCACGGCCCAACCACCGCGCTTGAATATCCCATCCTCCACTCCCGCCACCCGCACGCAGCCATGCCGCCACCGATTCCAGTCAAATCCACCGTCGTCACACCGCTCAAACTTCAGATCCATCTCGCCGGAACTTAGACTTTAGACTTCTATTGGATGAGGGATGCAGAGACGAAAAAAAGACCGATGAGGCTGGCCCCTCGACGGTGGTCAAGGTGGAGTCTGATTCCTCCTCAGTCGAGTGGACTAGCTATGAAAGCGATGAGTAGTGTGGCTAGTAGAAGTATAGTGTGTAGAAGTGGTGTGGCTAGTAGAGTGTCAAATTTCATTTAAATTTACATGTTCTAGTTTAAATATATGTAGTTCGCAAATTCGAAGTATGCAATCGACAAGTTTGGTGGCCTATTTTACAATATCCGTCGGGTGACAACAAAGTTTGGTGACTTATTTTACATCATACATCGTATGAGAACAAAGTTTGGTCCTAAAACAAAAATAGAGTGGAAACGGCGTTACGGTCACGAGTGCAGATGCACCCGTTGTGTAAAAAAACTTTTCAAAATTTCAAAAAAATCCAAAAAAAAATTGGATATGCGTAAGGACATTTTCGCGGAGAAAAGACATTTTTTGTGACCTGTGCAAAAAGAAAAATGTCTCCTACAAAGTCATTTTGAAGCGCCCGGATTTGTCTTTTTTACACAGGTCACAAAAATGTTTTTTTCTTACAAAACTTTTTGTGCTAACATAAAATGTCTTGAAATATAACCGAAATTTTTATTTTAAACTTTTTGACATTTTGAAAATAGTTTTTTAAGCAGTGGGTGTATCTACACCCATAACCCGATATGAATTTCCGAAATAGAGTGCCTTATTTTAGGTTATCTATCGGAGATGCTCTAAGTTCCACGGTAGTTGAGCACAGCCGCATTTTCAAGATGCGCATAGGCTCCAATCTTTTTCCACTGATTTTGTTTATCACTAGCACAATAATGGATCTGTCGTCGTGTGAAGCTTGATGCGACGAATCCTGCGCTGCCCAGACCTGCGACACGAGCAACAGCAAGAAGGCAATCTTGCCGCGATAACAAGCACTGCCCCCTGTGACACGAGCAGCAGCAAACACACACGCAGCGCGCAAGAGAACCTTTCCCAACTGAAGGCGATCTTGCCACGTCAACAAACGCTGCCCCGTCAGTCGACACTTCGCCCTGGATTTCACGGCCGGTGAACCAGCTGAGCCACCGACAAGCTTGTCGGCAGAGGACTGGTTCTTGGCGAACTTTTGAAATGTATGCGGGTGGGGGAAGAGAATGGTATGCCCAAGAAGCATCCACATTCCACAGGAGGTCCATAAAGAAGTTCATGTCTATGGACACGTCGTTCTTTGTCAAGAAACCAGGATCACCATGTAATAAGACAAACTTTACACGTCGTCCACGGCACAGTAGGGATCGTCAACACCCAGGCACAAAATCAACAATATCAACATGTCGTGTCACTGATCGATCCATAGAGGATAGAAAGCTTGAAAAGTCTCAGCCGCCGCATAACTAAGATTGCATGCAAATACTGCTTCTACATACGGGAAACTATTTCCAAAACCTCAGCAGATAAACAGCAGTAAACCCTCAGCAGATAAACCAGCATCAGAAGCACAGCGGCAAAGGATCTACATGAAAGCACCCCGGCCTCCTCTCCTTGTAGTGGCTCTCTCGTAGGTGGCGTTGAACTTCTCGACCAACTCATTCATGGTGCTGCAAGACAACAAAGAGTATCATCACTATCAACATCAATATAGGTGCAAGTGCAATCTCAAAAGGGAACAATGGTTTGAGAATACATAAGAATACGACATCCAGACAATGAACTTCTGAATTGCCTTTACTATTTTGTTGTTTATGGGATATTCTTCCTTATCAACAAGTTCCATAAGAGAAACTGAGGCATACCTTGAACAGTTAGTGAACATTGCAAGGTAAGTCATGAGGAGGGTGTCATTGTATTCCTGAAAACAAAGAAATATCATCATAACATAACATGTGAGGTTAAATTGCACTGTTAATGAGCAACAAAATGGAGGGTTAGCTTACTGTTAAGAAGTCGTCTTGGAATTTCTCCGATTCCATAGCTGGTAGTCTTCTTACAAGGCTTGAGACTTGCCTAAGAAGTGAATTATCCAGTGGAATATCACCTGCAGTGATGGAAAAGGCTTGGTATAATTGACAATTACTCATACAAATAGTCAACCAGTTAGAAGAGGAAGACACTGAAAAATTTGGCAACTAAGCTGAAAGACTTTGAATCACATGGACCAACAGCAGCCATATTTTGGAGAAAGATTTACAACATTAGATCAGCGGCAAAAGACAAACCCTTTTGCATGGCACCAAGGTATTGCTGGATAACACGGACCCTGCTGTTGAGCATCTTGATGGCACTGTGTATTCCTGTAAGATGAGCAGCCACTGCTCAAACATATCTGTTAGTACTATGTGTTCGAAAATGATACCTTGTGTGGTACAAGTACTGCACAACTCTGACACCGAACTAAGAAGGTAATATGATGATAAACAAAGATTCCTTACATTGAGTTGCTGCAGAGCCACCATCAGATGGTTTGAGATGGGCAACATGATCTACAGATATCCTCTCTGCCTCTACAGTCTTAAACCAAATGTATGTGTGACAAGTGTTAATACAATAATTCAGAACTAGAAAAATAAATCATAGCTAGATAAACACATGAGAGAATAGTGAATGAACAAACTAACCTCGATTGTGTAATTTGATTTGACAAAGATGAGCTGGGGACCCCCACCGATAACATGCAACTCTAGAAATAATAGAAATGTGATAAATCAAGAAATTAGCAGCACAGATGGAAAAAAAGAACAAGATAAGAACATTAGTGCAATGAATAAACTACAAAACTAGTTACAGAAATATTAGAAACAAGAATATTGAGGCTACCCGTAGTATGATTGCTACACGCTGTTTTTTATATACTAAAAACACTAATCATTACAACGTGCATAGCTGATGTGTACCTAAAAGCAAAGCTCAATACAACAAACATAAAACATTGAAGTTGTATTATTGTGGACATTGGCCAGTCAAGACAGTGCACAACAGCAGAAAATATCACTGGCTCACAGCTGGAGCCCAACGTTAATAAGAATGGTATATTAGATGTTTGGCCGATCGATAGAGGTAAAGTCAGCATGGGAATGTAATCGTTCCTATATAGGCAGTGTAAGTACAGAAGATTAGCAAGGAGATAGAACATGAGGTGAGTTTCCTTCCAAGTTTCTTAGGGATAAAATTAGGTAGATAATTATGTCCTCTATCAAAACCCTCTAGTCATTCCATCTGGCCATCCTCACGGTAGTCGCTTCAAGGATCACATCATACATAAACCAGTCCATAGTAGAAACAAGAAACAAGACAAGCCAACTACAACACACTGAATGATAATACAAATTATAGATCAGATTCACGTACCACTCTCATATATGGTCACAGGGAGATCCTTCTGGGAGTGGTTGATTGCAGGATTCAGGAGAAGATAAACAGGGCTTTCATTTATGTCCATCAGCTGGATAATAGAAAAAAACAAAGTTACACAAGAGGCGAAGAATATTATATATCACGGAACATATTCATGTTGATAAAAAATATTCATGTTAAAAAAATCAGTATGGTTTCCAACTCTCCAATTCGTTGGTAGTGCACTTGAACACAGTTCACCACATCATATTAGTGTTTGAGACTAGCTGTTCACCAACTCAACACATTGCTGTTTCATTCATGCAGTATGCAAATTGCACAGAAGACTAAAACGAACTTATCTATGTAAACAATCTCCTAAAGGCTAAATCCAAACTGAACCTAATCAGAAGCCCAACGGGGGCATTGGTTTGCAGATAGCAATAAGTAGCCATCGTCTGCTCCAACACCCACTATACGACAGCAACAAGAAAACCTCAACAATTACATAGGCATGGCAACTTCCCCTTCTGCATAAACACATGGATGGGATGCAGTGGCGCACAGAAAAATATAAAAGGCAAGATTGTTGTGTGCACGGTAATACAAAAATCATGTCCCCTACTCTATTCTATCAACTCTTCGGGCAGTGCAATCAAAATCCACCAACCCTAACAGTACATCACACATAGTATTGTTTGCATCAAGAGCAAACATCAAGCACATTGTCAGACTTAATGATTCGGATCACGAACAGAAGATGACAAGTACTCACAGCCTTGTGGATGAGCATGTCGGTGTCCTGCACATCGCTCCCAGTTGAGTACCACCCCAGCACATAGAACTCAGGGAAGACCTTCTTATCTGCAGAGCCACAACCGCACCAATCAGAAACCCCTGATTCAGTTGCCAAGCGTCACCAAACCCTAAAACCGCGCGAGATTCGCGGTCCGCTTACAGAGCTCGAGCTTCTTCTCCAGGAAGGCGCGCTCGAGCGTGCCGGTGACGGGGTCGAGGACGAGCTCGAAGCTGTTGAAGATCTCGACGGTGCGGCCGCGCTGCGCCCCGATGACGCACCCGAAGACCCTCGGCGGCGGCACCGCGGGGTCTCCGAGGGCGCCTCGGCGGAGCAGGAGGCGTGCGCCTTGCCCGGGTCGGCGGAGAAGGCGGCCTGGGCCTTGACGCGGGTGTAGTGGTCGGAGACGTTCACGATGACGAGCGGGTGGAGCTTGAAGGTGAGACCGCTGCTGGCGGTGGCGGCGGCGGCGGTGGAGGTCGGCTGGGCGGAGGATGCTGGGTCGGAGGGCGTCGACATCGTCGGAGGGGGAGGATGGGCGGTGCCCTAGCTAGCGCCGGCGTCGGGATGGGCGACGGCGAGGGTCTGTGCTGGGGTTTTTTGCGCTGTGCTTTGCCTAGGTTTGGGGCCTGTATACATACATGGTCTCCTGTTGGGTCCCGATTAGATAACCTGGGCTCTCTGGGCTGAAAATATGGCCGAGTTTAAACTGGGCTGGCAAGTATAAGAGGCATATTCACTTCATAAAATAATTAAAGAAACATTCACGAAACAACTGAAATTATCAGTTACCAAATTATTTATTTTATAAAACTAGTTGGCATGTACGTGCGTTGCACGTCTTTATAGTCAAATGGGATAATTTACAAGTAGGACGTCTTTATAATGAAATGAGACAATTTACGTCTGAAAAAGGGACAATTTACAAGTAGGAAAAGCCCTACCTAGCTAGATTAGTTTTTTCGATGAAGTCAATATTAACACAGATACCTATCAATGTGGTACCATAACTCATCATATGCAGGAAAGTCGTGGCAGTACACATCAAGTGTGCACGAAGCTAATGTCTGGTTGTTGGGACTGAATCACACTCCATATACAAATAAAAGACAAAAGAGTGTGAACAACGGGTCAACAGATCAAGATCCATATAGAAAAACATAATATGAAAAAAATGCTAGGCTTCATATATTATCATGTTCACTTAATATGAGAATATTCATACCTTTGAATATGCAAACTGGAACTTTAAAATGAGATGATTCTCATGGACATATGATTTCAAAATTGACATGAATTAAATTTAAATACATATATTGAATATTCGTTTTCACAATAAACTACAACATTATTTGTCACGTTGAAAGTTCTTCACTAATATCAATATTGGAATAAACCATATTTGCACTCCAATCAACTACAACTAAGAAATACATACGTTAGACCAGATGTTGTGATGGTACCTGTCATTGAACCGCACAAGTGAAGCGATGTCTATAAAATTTAAAAGAACTAATTTCATCGAGCTAAACACCAGGAGCACCGAAACTTGCGAAAAAAATGAATTTTAATTGAAACCAGACGGTACACATAAGATTTTTGGTAATGCAAATAAAAACAACAATTTGAACACAACAGAGATCTACTATAACTACATCAGGCCTGTCCTACGGATATCCTAAACAGCTCCCTCCGTTTTGAAGATCCTATGGAAACTATTTTTTTCGAATCTCGCGACCTAAATAATCCATGAAGGCATGAATCATATGTCATGGCTTTTCTTCATAATATATCAGATGTCGAACAGATTTAAATAGGGTACATAATAATTTTATTGGAACATAAGTAATATAACCTTCAGGAATTATTAGGGCGAAAATTGAAACTCTGATCAAAATACACAACGCTAGGGGCAGCTCTCTTACTTTGATTTTCTTATAAGAAAACTACAGGAATAGTTTTGAAGCGGGAGGTAACCCAGATGATAAAGCTGATTTTTTTTTTTTTTTTGATAGTACGCCAAAGCGTACTGACTTTTATAGAAGGCAGCAAACAACAGGAATTACAAGGCTGTTCACAAACAAAATTGAGACAGCCACCACACACTCCTACTCCTAAACCTAGGGCCACTACTCACGATGATCAGGTTCCCTCCCTCCTACTCCTGCCTCTCTCCACAACTTGAACTCATCAACAATTCTGTCAACCAACACGGTGACAGAAAATTGCTGCCCTACATTGTGGAATAAGCGAGCATTGCGCTGCTTCCAGAGGCTCCAGCCAACAAGGATCACAAACGCATCAAAGATCCTCTTCGATTTCTTGTCAAAAGGTTCTCTCACCTTCAACCACCATGCTTCAAAAGTATCTGTCAGTTCCGGCGCCTGGACTTGCAAACCTGCAACAAGGAAGCAGCGATGCCAGGTTTCTCTTGCGTAGACACATTGAACTAATATGTGCTCGATGGTGTCGGTCTCCTGAAGGCAAGTAAAACAGGCATCCACTTCCTCTTGTATCCCATGTCGCACTCGACGGTCAGACGTCCAAACTCGGTGCAGCACAGCAAGCCAGCAGAAAATCTTACATTTCACCGGCGCTTTTGCCTTCCAGATGCAGCTAGCAGTCGCAAACCTCGTACTCCCTTGGCACAGCGCCAAATAGGTGGAGCTGGCCGAGTATCTCCCATTCTTTGAGCATGTCCAGATGAACTTGTCATCTTCCAAGGGCTCACGGTAAGTGTTGATCACCGCTGCCCACAGCTGCACACACTGTCGAACACCTTCTTCCGAGAGCTCACCATCTTACCTATCGCGAGCATCCTATCCGTGTCCTGGATGAAGCCGAAAGGAAGACCCGTAACAAGACTACCAAGTTCCTCAAAGTTCAGTGGTCTCATCATTCCGAGGAAGAAGCAACTTGGGAAAGAGAGTCTAGTCTTCGTGAGGAGTATCCCGACTTCTTTTCGCAACCTTAGAATCTCGGGGCGAGATTCCTGTAAGGGGGGTAGATTTGTAACAGCCCAAAGTTGAGAACCTGAGAATCAGTGTAAAATTTTCGCTTTTGCTTATCATGCATGCATCATGGCATCGTTTGTTCCCTTGCTCATGTTGAAACCAAGTTTTAGACAACAAATTAAAACAAGAGGGAAATAAATGCCATATCTGCTTCAAACAACTTAATGTAAATGAGTTGTTGGTGGCAAAACCAACTCAACTAAACTCCCAGAGTTGGTGTGTGCAGCTGTGGGCAGCGGTGATCAACACTTACCGTGAGCCCTTGGAAGATGACAAGTTCATCTGGACATGCTCAAAGAATGGGAGATACTCGGCCAGCTCCACCTATTTGGCGTTGTGCCAAGGGAGTACGAGGTTTGCGACTGCTAGCTGCATCTGGAAGGCAAAAGCGCCGGTGAAATGTAAGATTTTCTGCTGGCTTGCTGTGCTGCACCGAGTTTGGACGTCTGACCGTCGAGTGCGACATGGGATACAAGAGGAAGTGGATGCCTGTTTTACTTGGCATAAAGCTGATATTCAAGGCAGATGCGCAGCGCATGGGGCAGCCTGGCATGCTTAGCTCATCGGATGTGCGCTGCTCGCCTTGGCGTGTCACCGGTCTTGTACGACAGCTGCAGGCTGCAGCCCATCAAACCGCATCGCACAGGTACTCCTCGGCACACCATCTTTCCCAATCCCCTCAACTCTCCGCATGTTTCTTTCTCCGTTTCTGGAAACACAGCGGCAGCAGCCCAAATCCCCTCCTCCTGATTCACTCGTGTTTCTTCTCCACCGATTCATCCCCTCCCTGGCACCTCTCTCTCTCTCACCCAAACTCATCTTGATTCTTCTTTCTCTCTATACAGCCAGAGTGCATTAGATGGCAATCCATGTAATTACCACGAAAACGAAAAGGTACGTTGAGTTGTGTTGAGTTGTCAAACATTGGAGCAATCTGGACCATTGACCAAATATTGAAGGGCTCAGATTTAATGTATCAACACAAGTTTGTTCTTTTAATAGTAGTATAGAAAATATAATTGAAAGAAAATGAACACATGGAGCAATAAAATAAGAAAATATGTACAAATCATTTTTCTAGCATTTAAATTAAAATAATATTTCGATGTATATGAGACCATCATGGATGGTCTTCTATATCATGTACCTTCCCTCTCAAAGCGACTCATTACGGATTTCAAATTTCAATGAAAACATGTTATATTTCAAAAATTAAAATATCAATTGGCTACCTCGGTTGCCGAGCTCCGGCGCAGGATTCGACAGGCCTCTGTAGGGGATCGTAGGCAGAAAACAAAAATATTCCTAACAACGATAACCGAAAAACCAAGATCTATTACTATGCAGATATAAAGTAACGGAGGAACAATATACATACCCTTGTAGATCGTAAGCGTCGACGATCAAAAGATCTGTTTCGATGACGACGCGTGATGAAGAAGGGCAGCGAAGACGACGGCGGCGCCGACCTCAAGGTGGTGAAGACGAACTCCTCCAGGTGCCCCAATCATGGCACCTCGCAGAGCTTACACACGTACGGAGAAGATGACGACCTCCGGGCTCTGATCCAGCAAAGCAGCGGAAGCAGAAGACTTGGACCCAGCAGCACGACGGTGTGCGTATGGTGGAGAGAACTCTCTCAACCGTGTGTAGCCCCATTTGCGGAGCCACGTCTAAACGGATGAGAGAAAGAGAGAGGACGGTGCAATTTTCCAAGGCATGGGGGCATCCCTTTATAAAGGAGGAGGAGGGCTGCCAACCTTGGTGGCCAGGCGGTGTGGGACTAATGCCCACACCAGCCACGCCCCAAATGGGTGGCCCACCTAGGGCAGCCTCCTCCCAATTCGCACCTAGGGGGAAGTCCCCCCCCCCCCCCCCCCCCCGGGCCTTCTCTCCCATGGGAAAGCCCATTTAAGGTGGGTTGCCTTTATAATTCCAAAAATAAATAAATAAAAGTGTATTTAACTATTAATTACACTAATTAATATTAAACACATATTATCTAATTTATTTCGGCTCCGAAAACCATTTTGTCGGCCCCCGAACTTCGTCGGACATGTCCCGGAACCATTCCGGAACCCTTCTCTATTTTCTCTTCAATATCCAATCTTATATAAACGTCACCTACCCTTAAGTGTGACACCCTAGCGGTTCGGGATCACTCCAGACATGATCGAGACCCGTTCTCCGATCAATGACTATCAGGGAGACCTGGATGGCTATGATAGCCCCTGTGCGTCCACGAATATCTTTGTCGTTTGAACCTTAGACGTCAAGTCTCAGGCCTTTTGCCAGACGATACTTAGTTTGTCCGAGACTCGATCTCCGGTATCATGATACCGAGATTGATCTCGTTACTTGACAATACTATCTTTACTCGTCTGTGATATTACATCCTCGTGACCTAGTCACATGCTTGCAAGCTCATTGATGTAATTTCACCGAGTGGGCCTAGAGTATCTATCCTGCTATGCGGATTGGCAAATCCCGCTCTTGATCCCTTGCCTCAACATACTTCCTTCTGATACCCGAGAGGGACACCTTTATTGTCATCCTATGTAAGAGATGACGTTTGATGCAATCAAAGTATCTTCCAGAAATAGCAATTAGAGTTGATCTCAAGGTCGAAGGCGTAATGACTACGTCCTATAAATATTGGGTGTGTCCATCACATCATTCTCCTAATGATTGACTCCATTGTCAACTGACATAAATGTCACATGATCGAGAAACCTCGATCATCAATCGCACAACGAACTAGTAAAGAGGCTACTAGGGACCTGGTTGTTTACATACCACACGTGTATTAATGTTTCCGCTTAATACAGTTATAGCATGGTACAAAACGTATTATGAACAATCGAGATATGAAAAATAAAAATATCTTTATTAATTGCCTCTAGGGCATATCTCCTTCAGTCTCCCACTTGCACTAGAGTACAATTTAATCTAGTTTACAACTTGGTAAAACCTTAACACCGGTAGCAACTTGGTGTCATGCTTGTCTCGTGGAAGAGGAATTAAGTCAACAGATCTACCACATTGAGATCTGTATGTACTTTGCAACACTTCTATGTCACCTAGTTTGACATCATTCTGTATCTTATGATAACGGTGAAATATATGTTTGGCGATGGAGTAAGACTCAAAACTTCGCGTAGCACGAGCCTTAAAAGTCTAAGAGATCTATTAAGGGAAACCACACATGCTCAGGAAAACCGCTCAGTCCAATCACACTTGCTACTTCTGAATTAGCCATATATTCCTATACCTATGTAGTTATGCGACAGTGCATTCATATGCGACTTCGCAAGCTAACCCTGTCTTTCTTCAAAACAAAGGGCTTCTCCTATATGAGATTTCTAATCTTATGGGTCAGTGTCATAACTTGCATCATCGTAACCCTTTTACGGCAAGTTGTCTTTTCGCTTTCACCCCATACCAGAAAACATATCTTCAGTTCTCTTTAGACACTGAAGGATATACTTAACGTTTGTTCATTGATCCATCCAGGATCACTCTAGAACCCGTTCTTCAACCAAGAACTTGGGTCACACCAAGTCAAGCTTTCAGTACGATAGAATCTATGGCTGAGTAATAGAGGATGTTGGACATCCTTTTCTTTCAATAACTATCGCTGAAATGCCAAGATAATATTTTACCTAGTCATACGAGCAAGAACCTTTTCTTTGCTTGTTCTATTCTGAAACATTTCAGAATCTTAACCTAGGAAAATATTCCGACCTAATGTTATTAAGCCCCTTTTGATCTATACAAATTATAGACCTGATGCCTAATACTCAACTTCATTCATAGAAATTTAATCACTTAAATAATCATTATACTTTACTAGAGGATCTGTATCATTCTCAATATGTCATTACATAAAATTTGGAATGACACCTAGCTCCCACTCAAATATGCCTTCGCATACAAGACCAGGGAATTTCTTTTAGCTCCCACTCAAATATGCCATTCACATATAAGATCAAGAAAAGCTACTTAGCTCCCACTCACTTCTTTGTAAATGCAGGTTTCTTCAACTATTTTGGACGACTCCAAAATCTTTGATCACATTATCAAATGAAGATTCCAGCTCCGATATGCTTGCTTCAGCCCATGAATGGACAACTGAAGTTTGCATACATGTTTAGCATCCTTAGGATCAACAAAACCTACTTGTTGTACCGACTACAACTCTTCCTTAATGTTGCCATTAGGGAACACGGTTTCTTTATCCATCTATTAATTTCTCAATTTGAAATTGTAGTAATTGCTAAAACAATCCTAAATAGACTTAAGGCATCGCCACCTGAGACAGAATCTCATTGTGGTCAATTCTTGAATCCGTCGAAACTATTTTGCGACAAATCGATCCTTATAGACGGTTGCCTTTCCATCAACGTCTATTTTATCATAAAATTCCATTTACTCTTAACGGCATGGAAGCCATCAAGAAGATTTACCCAAGTCATTACTTGGCAATTGTACATGGATTTTATCTCGGATTACATATGGCTCATAGCCATTTTTCGGACTTAGTTCTACATCGCTTCTTTGTAGTTCGTAGGTTTGTCATGTTCCATTAACATGATGTTCATAACAAGATTGTCGTACCACATAGTGCGGAACACATTCTCGTACAGCTACGATCTGAGCTCAGATCATCATGATCATTATCATCAGCTCCCTCCCAGTTGTGGAGGACGATACCGGAACGGTTTCCGTTGCTCCACTCTGATGTCTGGAGAGGAAGTTCATTAACTTCGTCTTGCTCTACTTTCTTTCCCACTTATACCCTTGGATAAGAAACTATTTCTTGAGTAAGGTATATTCTAGCAACAATTTTTCCTTTGTTGTGAAACATGTACCCAACTAATTCTTCAGGTACACTACAAATATTTATTTATCCGTTTTAGGTTTGATCATATCAAAATACTAAAATATCGAAACGACAATCTAGGCTAAAAGCCATGCCATCACTCATATGGTATTGCTCCACGGATTTAGATGGTTTCCCTATTATCTAACGTGAATGTTTTGTTTCTACCATATGACTTCAATGATCACAATAATTCGATAAGAGATTTTATTGACCACACACCATCTATAGAGTGTGATTACGACGTCCTAACACACCATAACATTATGGTGTTCCATGCAACGTAATTTGTGGAACTCTTCTCACAAGTCTTCTCATGATATGCCAAACTTATAACTCAAAACTCTGTTTCCTTGATCAGTTATCGTAGGAAATTGTTTTTCTTGTTAATTTTATTTTCCTACTTCACTTCAACTTGTTTGAACTTGATCAAACCTTTCGGACCAGCGTTTTTGAGTGGATATCCATATATCTACTCAGAACATTTGCAAAGTTTACGAAATGAGATCTCCACTATACGTTAAATACTTCATTGATCCACACACATCCATATGCATGATTCTCAACAAGTTATACGTCCGCTTTCCGAAAACGGTGTCTTAGTTATCTTGCAAGTGTCAAAAGATCAAAATCTAAGGACTTGGAGATCCATCTGTATGGAGATTCTTCATGCATATAACATTGACATGACTTAAAACGTTAGTGCCACAAGAATGTGGTGTCTTTATTAAGTTTGTATCCTTTGGCATTAATGTTATAATGTGGGAGCTACTACCATCTAGATTCATATAAGAACACTCCATTCATAATCAGTGTATGATCATTAAAGATATCACTCATAAATGTAGGACAACAATTTTGTCACTAACAAATATGAATGATTGTCTCGCTAGAGGCAAGACACACTTATAACGATCATGCTAACAAGCGATCAAAAGGAATTTGTTCATATCCAAATTAATCCAGAATGGTAGATGCATAGAGAGAGTGTCTATGGCCATCACAACATATTGTCTGCCATCATCAACACACATTGTCTCCTCATCCTGCCAACCTACTCAAGCAGAAAATCTTGTTTTCATAAAACATGACTAATATCAAAACTTAGTCACTGCTGCAAGTACTTGTTTAGGTTAAAACATTCATAACTTGTATATCATATATATACTTATCATCATTGATGACTTCCCGGTGATTTGCTTCATCTTCTTAGTTTTTCAACACAACCAAGAATTCATGAAGGTGAACAATTTCTCCCTCATGACATAGTCTATGACAATTTATTTGCAACATTGGCAAAGTTGTATGTCATCCGGTGATTGAGCTGAACGAGGCATACCAATATCATCAAGCATGATTGCCACATGCTCTTTCAATGCGTATGTTCTCTTCCATGTTGGTTGAGAAGAAAACATTCAAGGTACTGAGAATTTCTTCAACCATTCTTGCGATGTATTTCGAGTTTCAGCGACCATCTGATATGTTTGAGATATGTCAACACGCATCCGCAATTCATTCTCTATGGTAGAGATCAAAGCACATCAGACTCCGATGAAATCATCCGCTCGAATTTAATAATCTAAATTATCTTCTTCGTTAGCAGAATCTCCGGGTTCTATCTCCTAACGGGTATTGTATCACATAGAGCTAATGGTTTAAACAAGGAGTATCCTCATTCTATGGTATAAAAATATGAAGTTTGGACCCAACCTTTTAAGTTTCTCAATCATAGGAATGCGCCTAAGTTTTAAAAGGTCTATCGAACAGGTTATTATCTACAAAAGTTTTGCAAAACATAAAGACATTGTTCATAATAAAATATGGGTTCAAGTTTTAATAAAATAAAACTATCAGAACTCTCACTCAAAACAAACATCACTCGCTTCGTTTTAGTGATTACACGATCCTAATCCATCATACTACCCCCGATCGTCACGGCCGATAGCACAACTTCAAAGGTAGACATCGCTATGTCAATCACAACATCTATGTGACTCGTGCTTAACCATTCGGTCACTGTGTCCGAGGCCATGTATGTACATGCTAGGCTCGCCATAGTAACCTTCAGCATATTCACGTGTGCAAACATGTCTTACACCCACTTATGCGAACGACGATATGTCTGACACCCGATTGTCATGACCTGCCTCATAACGTAGAACTTTCGGTGGTGCACGCTAAAGGGAGAACACTATATGGTATTTTCGAGGGATCATCTTTTATTACTACCGCTGTGTAACTAATATATAACATATATATACACAATATAAGATGCACACAAAAATATAACATCAAAATGTAATGCGACATGATATGGTCCTTGCGCCAATGGTCTCCTTTGCGCCGACAGTTTATAAACAATTCATAAAACTTACCGTGACCATATCACATTGCCCATGCAAAATACAGTTAGACGCTTTCTACTTTATGTTTTGCATATTTTACGTGGCTTGGGGCTTTCGTAAATAGAACCGCTTCATACCTACGAACTTATAACCACAACACCGATCAAATAATTAGCAATTTCATATCCCTTTCGGGTCCTCCATTGAAAATGTCAAGCCGTCTATTGAGAGAGAGACAGACACCCGCTAACCGCATATAAGGTACAAGACATATGTCAATTGCGGAACCAGTCTCGCGTAAGTGTACGCGTAAGGTCGGTCCGGGCCGCTTCATCAACTCAATGCCGATGGCATAAGCAAGTGCACGCGAGAGGGAAACAATTATAAGATCGGTGCCTCATTCAACATGAGTTCTAACCGTACTACTATATCTATGCATAGATCGGCTCTGATACCACTGTAGGGGATCGTAGGCAGAAACAAAAAAATTCCTAACAACGATAACCGAAAATCCAGGATCTATTACTATGCAGATATAAAGTAACAGAGGGAACAGTATACATACCCTTGTAGACCGTAAGCGTCGATGATCAAAAGATCTATTTCGATCACGACACGTTGATGACTCCCAAGTGCAGGAGATCAATTGTAGTACCTTTCGAATAGAAAAAGTTGTCGAACCCACGAGGAGCTGAAGGTATTGGTTATTAGAAATGATAAATAGACAATAAAAGATGCAAGTGTTTTTGGTATTTTCGATTTTATAATTGCAAGACAGTGACAATGCAGCAAATAAATGGTAACAAGTAAAAGCTCTCAAAGAGAGAGAAAGCCCAATCCTCTATGTGTAAGAGGATAAGCTCAAGTGATGTGTAACTTATATGTGGAAAACGTTCCCGAGGGCGGCATGGATATTGCTAGGCATATAGATTTATTAAACAACACGTTGAATATCTTGTCTAGTTTTAATCTTCTTCGGACGGAGCTATTATTAGGTACAGCTAAATAAATTGATTAAACCCCTTATGATGGATCATGTGGCCAATTAAATGACAGCACAAGAATTATTAAGATATAAAATCCCACCATAGCATTACGCTCTAGGTCCCCGATACTAATACCCCGTAAAGTAACTTAATGATTCGGTCTCAGACTTTCGTGTCCTCCCAAGTCTCCCTCATGCCATTACACTACGGTGTTCTCCTATGAGCCCATATAGGTGAAGTATTGTGCAGTCGACGTTCGCACAACACCATCATAGAATCACACAAAAAGATAAACACTAGACAAAATACCAACACATGTCATATATAAATCATTGCCAATTCATCCTATGCCCTCAGGAGCATACGGGAACTACTCACAACGTGCAAACATGGTGATATTCAGTGGCATAAGTGGTACAACACAATCTGAAAATATAACTTCACCACCAAATAATGACAAGTACTCAATCACAAACATGAATAGTAGCACATGACAAGTATCTAGGGTATAGCAACTCTCAAACTACGGGGGGGACGGAGTGGATCACGGAGATGATGATGGAGACGGTGCTGGTCTTGGTGATGGTGATGATGTAGAGGCCTCCTCCCACGTCAAGGAGGAGAGGTGATAACGATGACGATGATTTCCCCCTTCTCCGGAGCTCCGGAGCAGCAGGATCTGATCCCCCTCGGAGGGAATCAGGAGTTTCGCCGCCGCCGCGACCTCGGATAGTCTCGTAAAAATTAGGGCGTTACTTTTCGGGCGAGATGGAGACCTCGTTAAAAAGCCCCAGGCGAGGAAGTGCCCGAGGCTCAGGATGGTGGGCCCCACGCGACCAAATAATCTGGCCGCGTGGGCCCCCCTCTTTTGGACCTCGTGGCTCTCCTCCCTTCGATCTTCTTCCCACTGCTGTTCTCCCAATGAAAAACCAGCTGTGCAATTTTCCTTTTTCCATTTGGGTCCCCGTAGCTCCTGAAACATTAAAAACAAGAAAAACAATGATATAACAATGCCAATAACATTCTAATATGATAATATAAGTTGTATAAATGATGATATAAAATGCACGTATCACGCGTGATGAAGAAGGGCAGCGAAGACGACGGTGGCGCCGACCTCAAGGTGGTGAAGACGGAACTCCTCCAGGTGCCCAAGCGTGGCACCTCGCAGAGCTTACACACGTACGGAGAAGATGACGACCTCCGGGCTCTGATCCAGCAAAGCAGCGGAAGCAGAAGATTTGGACCCAGCAGCACGGCGGTGTGCGTATGGTGGAGAGAACTCTCTCAACCGTGTGTAGCCCCATTTGTGGAGCCATGTCTAAACGGATGAGAGAAAGAGAGAGGACGGTGCAATTTTCCAAGGCATGGGGGCATCCCTTTATAAAGGAGGAGGAGGGCTGCCAACCTTGGTGGCCAGGCGGTGTGGGACTAATGCCCACACCAGCCACGCCCCAAATGGGTGCGCCGGCCCTAGGTAGGCCCCATTTGGCCCACCTAGGGCAGCCCCCTCCCAATTCGCACCTAGGGGGGAAGTTTCCCCCCTATGGGCCTTCTCTCCCATGGGAAAGCCCATTTAAGGTGGGCTGCCTTTATAATTCCGAAAATAAATAAATAAAAGTGTATTTAACTATTAATTACACTAATTAATATTAAACACATATTATCTAATTTATTCCGGCTCCGAAAACCATTTCGTCGGCCCTCGAATTTCGTCGGATATGTCACGGAACCATTCCAGAACCCTTCTCTATTTTCTCTTCGATATACAATCTTATATAAACGTCACCTACCCTTAAGTGTGACACCCTAGCGGTTCGGGATCACTCCAGACATGATCGAGACCCCTTCTCCGATCAATGACTATCAGGGAGACCTGGGTGGCTATGATAGCCCCTGTGCGTCCACGAATATCTTTGTCGTTTGAACCTTAGATGTCAAGTCTCAGGCTTTTTGCCAGGCGATACTTAGTTTGTCCGAGACTCGATCTCCGGTATCATGATACCGAGATTGATCTCGTTACTTGACAATACTATCTTTACTCGTTTGTGATATTACATCCTCATGACCTAGTGACATGCTTGCAAACTCATTGATATAATCTCATCGAGTGGGCCCAGAGTATCTATCCTGCTATGCGGATTGGCAAATCTCGCTCTTGATCCCTCGCCTCAACATAGTTCCTTTCGATACCCGAGAGGGACACCTTTATTGTCATCCTATGTAAGAGATGATGTTTGATGCAATCAAAGTATCTTCCAGAAATAGCAATTAGAATTGATCTCATGGTCGAAGGCGTAATGACTACGTCCTATAAATATTGGGTGTGTCTGATGCATGTAAAATACATACATGAACTTTGCACTTTAATTGCTTATATTCCAATCATATTTGCATCATATAAGGGTTATATCAATGTTTTATAATGATTTTTGGGAATATTCATTTATTTCCTATTTTTATAGAATTAACCCTGCACAGGTAGAAAACCCTGTTTTCTTATTTTAATGTTTCAGGGACCCAAACGTCAACGAAATCACCTGGAAATTTACGGGCGTCAATAATTGGAAGGAAGAAGACCTGTGGGCGAAGGAAGCGAACAAGCGGAGGCCCGAGGCCCAAACGGGGGTGGCCCACGCGGCCAGGTACTGTGGCTACGTGGGGCCCACCCGTTTGGCCCTCGTGGCTCCGTTGCCGTCGATCTTCGCTCCACCGACATAGTCTTGACCTAAAAACGCCTATAAAAAAGTTCCCCCGGCGTTCTCTGGAAGGAGCGCCGCACAAACACAGAAACACCGAAACGGAGATCAGGAGCTGCAGATTGGAGGGGGAAAACTCCGGCGGGGCACTGCCGGCGTGGTCTCCATCTTCTCCATCGACTTCTCCACCGTCTCCATGATGAAGAGGGAGTAGTCCACCTCTGGACTATGGGTTTGTGGAAGTAACTTATGTATCTCTCCTCTCTTGAGCTTCACTAATTAGCACCGTATGAGCTGCTGAACATGATTACGGTCACCGTTGTAATACCTTTGTGGTGGATCTTTATGAGTAAATATATGTTTGAGATTGCAATGTTTGTTTCAGTTATGAGTATAGATGCATATTATGTACCCCGTTCTTGTCTACTTGTTTTGATCAAGCATGTTTATGAGAGCGTGTGTGGGGGAACGTGTGCATTAGTTGGAGTAACAGGGGGTGGCTAGTGCAGTGAACATGAGACAAAGTTCTGCGATCCACTTTGGTATCTTTACCTTACTTTGTTACCTCACTAGGGATAAACTAAAATACCATGCTATCGGGGATGTGGGCGTGACCATTGCCACTACTCCATGACTAGATCTAGCATGTTCTTATTTTCACTTCATGTCATGATACTTAATGCTATACTCTGAGTTATCTTAATTACTGAGGTGTTATGATTTAGTTCGCATCTTGGTGGAGTATAAGAGAGGTTAATAACCAAAAGATCACTATGTTAGGACGTGATGCCCACATATCTAAGTAACTTGTTATCAAACCCTGTGTTGCAATCTCATATGTTAACTGTGTGTGTTCCATTATCTACCACTTTATAAAGAGAGAGTGCATTTGTGAAACCATGAACCCCAATCCATTTTAAATCATAAGAAACACCTTTCCAACACCATATACCACTTTTCTATTTTCAGCCATCATTAAATCCGAAAATACAAAAATACTTTTCATCTTGCATACATCATTCAAAAACCCAAAAATATCATTTACCATTGCATCCACCATCATTGCATATTTATTTCTTGTTTGCATTGCATAACTATCCTGATATCATTCTTACACCTTGTGCTTGACAACCACAGGTGAGGTTGAGGACCAAAACATCTAACCTTGTTTTGTAGGTAACCAAAAGAAGGATAAGAAGATAAATCTACCACTTCAGATTCCCCGAGAGTTTGATATTAAACCCTCGAGTCACCCCTCGTGGGGAAAACTGTCTTCCACTTACTATACACTCTGCACTTGGAGTCTCAACCTAATCCCGTTTATTTTTGCAGGTATCAAAGCCTTGCTCTTCGGGACCATCAAGACGTTTTCTGGCGCCGTTGCTGGGGAATCGTAGCTGAGAGATTTATCCAAGGGTGTGCATCATCGCATTCATCTCACAACAAAGTCAACGTCACCAACTTGTGCTAACACCTAAGCTTGGGGAGGTTGCACCTACGTGAGCACCATCTTATCCATCTTTACTTACAAAGCAATTTATTTGTTTTGTTAGTGTCATTGCATATCATATCATATTTATTTCAGTTTTGCATAAAAAATCAAAAATACCAAAAAAACTTGCTATAATGGAAAAAAGAACCTTTTGGCCATTTAGTGTTAGGAACTTTCCTCAAGATATGAATATTCCAGTTGGAGAATTTGAGGTAGATCCTAATGTCACTAAAATGATTTATGAACACCGTTTTTCTGGGAAACCGAAAGAAAATGCTCTACTCCATCTTAACAAATTTAATGAAAGATGCAAAGTGTTAAACTTGACTCATGCCAATGCTAATGTGATCAAAGTAAAGCTTTTTCCTTATTCCTTAGCTGGAAAAGCTTTAGATTGGATATTAAAATGGCCACCTAAATTTTTTAGCAATTGGTTTAACCTAAAAGCTTCATTCATTGAAAGGTTTTGTTTTTCAGAAATGGTTTACAATATTAGACAAATAGTTATCACCTTTAAACAAAAAGAGGATGAACCTATGGTAAAAGCATGGGAAAGGTTTAGAGGTATAGCTTATGGAATGGAACATGGCATGAGAGATTGGATGCTCATGCATATATTTTATAGAGGATTGTCTAAAACCTCTAAACTCTTTTTGGATAAGGAATGTAAGGGTTCTTTCATAAATGTTACTATTGCTGATGCTTACATTCTACTTGATGGCTTGCTTTTGGAAGTGAAAATTAAAGAAAGTTTAGAAAAAGCCCAAGTACCTGAAGATGTCTTTGATGACCGTTATGAAATATTCAACCTATACAATAGGGAGAAGAAAGTTGAGGAAGTTAAAATGCTTAATGAAGTCAAGGATCCTTTGCTTGACTTAGAAAATTGTAGCTTGCATGAATTAATATCTATCTTACAAAAATTTGCAAGTGATCCTTCCATCAACACTAACCAAGCAGGTTTTGGTTCTTATATTGCTAATCATGTCTTGAAAGAAAAGATTGCTAGGTACAACCAAGAGGCTATGATACCACCTAAGCTTGGGGATATGTGGATACCTAAAGTACTAGTAACTATTGGAAAAGAGACACCATGCCATACTTGATCTAGGATCTAGTGTCTCTGTTTTATCTAAAGAACTATATGAAGTGCTTGAATTGAAAAATCTTGAAAAATGCTCTATTGAACTAGCACTTGCTGATGACTCTATTAAACATGCTTTGGGAAAAGTAAGTGATGTTATGGTAGAGTTACATATGACTTTTGTGCCTGTGGATTTTCTAATCATGGACATGGGGAGTAAAACCTCTAGTCCTATTATTCTTGGAAGACCTTTTCTTCGTACCACAGGTGCCATCATTGATTCAAAGAAAGGGAATGTGAAGTTCACTAGTGGTGTCTCTCCATAAAAGATAACTAACATGTTGGGTGAACAAATTACAGCTGGGCAATTGACGAATAGTGAGCGCATGACAATGCATATACATGACATGTTGACTACTATGATATTTAATTGGGCATTACGACATAATACATAGACCGTTATCCAACAGCATCTATGACTAATAATCCACCGCCGGGTTGTCATCCGAGTCCCCCGTTGGTATTAAGTTGCAAGCAACGGATAATTGCATTAAGTAAAGTGCGTAATGTAAACAAACACATATGCCCGTGGACATAGCATCGTTAGGTTATCCCTAGTGGCAACAGCACATCCACAATCTTAGAACTTTCTGTCACTGTCCCAGGTTAAACGGAGACATGAACCCACTATCTAGCATAAATACTCTCTCTTGGAGTTACAAGCATCTACTTGGCCAAAGCATCTACGAGTAACGGAAAGCATACAAGATCTTAAATAACATATGAGATAGATTGATAATCAACTTGACATAATATTCAATATTCATCGGATCCCAGCAAACACAACATGTAGCATTACAATAATATGATCTTGATCATGTAGGGCAGCTCACAAGATCTAAACATGATGGCACAAAGTGGAAAGACAACCATCTAGCTACTGCTATGGACCCGTAGTCCAAGGATGAACTACTCACGCATCACTCCGGAGGCAGGCATGGCGATGTCGAAGCCTCCGGTGACGATTCCCCTCTCTGGCAGGGTGCCGGGAAGAGGTTCTGAACCCTCCCGAGCTAGGGTTGACGACGGCGGCATCTCTGGATCTTTTCGTGGATTTTTGCTCAGGTACTTAGGGTTTTCGTGTCGGGGGGAATAAGTAGGCGAAAGGGCGGCGGCTGCGGACCCCCGAGGGGCCCACACCACCCTAGGGCGCGGCAGAGGGGGGGCCCGCGCCCTAGGTGCATGTGGCCTCCTGGTGGCCCTCCTCTGCTGCTCCTTCGCTCCGTCAGTTGTGTTCTGAAAAAATAGGCACCCCCGTGTAGTTTCGTCCAATTCAGAGAATATTTCGAGACTAACTTTTCTGGAATACAAAAACAGCAGAAAACAGGAACTGGCACTTCGGCATCTTGTTAATAGGTTAGTCCCAAAAAATGTATAAAAGTGATATAAAGTAGATGCAAAACATGTAGCAATTGGTATAAAACAAGCATGGAACATCAAAAATTATAGATACGTTTGAGACGTATCAGGTTCCTGCTAGGCAACAAGTATGGGTTAAAAAGGAAAAGAAAGTTGAGGAAGTTAAAATGCTTAATGAAGTCAAGAATCCTTTGCTTGACTTAGAAAATTGTAGCTTGCATGAATTAATATCTATCTTACAAAAATTTGCAAGTGATCCTTCCATCAACACTAACCAAGCGGGTTTTGGTTCTTATATTGCTAATCATGTCTTGAAAGAAAAGATTGCTAGGTACAACCAAGAGGCTATGATACCACCTAAGCTTGGGGATATGTGGATACCTAAGGTATTAGTAACTATTGGAAAAGAGACACACCATGCCATACTTGATCTAGGATCTAGTGTCTCTGTTTTATCTAAAGAACTATATGAAGTGCTTGAATTGAAAAATCTTGAAAAATGCTCTATTGAATAGCACTTGCTGATGACTCTATTAAACATGCTTTGGGAAAAGTAAGTGATGTTATGGTAGAGTTACATATGACTTTTGTGCCTGTGGATTTTCTAATCATGGACATGGGGAGTAAAACCTCTAGTCCTATTATTCTTGGAAGACCTTTTCTTCGTACCACAGGTGCTATCATTGATTCAAAGGAAGGGAATGTAAAGTTTCAGTTTCACACAAGAAGTGCATGGAACACTTTCCAAGGAAGAGGGAACCACCAAAGTTCAAGCTCCCTCATGAGCTTCGTCCACAATAAAACAACAAGTAAGAAGCCTAGCTATATGGCTATAAAGAAAGCGCTTTGCGGGAGGCAACCCGGTTATTTTTGTGTGTGATTTTTCTTTGTGTCCTCTTGCTGTAACAAAGATTTGTGTCTAGTTAGGTTCTGGAGTTTTTAATAAAGTGCCAAGTTTTACCCTTTTTGGTTTGAAAAAGTTGCTTATAGCGTTCGGAGATTTTATTCCTGCACAAGTCAGTGCACGGTATGATTTTTAATTCTTATTCTGTAACTCCGAATGAGCTCATATTTGAACTGTAGTTGCAACTTTTCATCCTCTATATGCATGAATTTTTCGGAATTTTTCGAGAAAGTTTGGTAGGGTAGAAAAATACGTTTTCTGCTGCTGTTTTTCTGGACAGATTCTGTCCCATTTTGTTTGATGCATGCTTTGAGCTTTTAAGTTGAATCTTTTTGATCCAATTGAGTTTATGAGTAGGCATACAACATTATACACTTTCTGGACATGTCATATGAATTTTTGTTCAAGGATTATATGCAGCAAGGAACCTATTTGTTTATCACTATTAATGCACCCACAGAAAAGAGATGGGAGAAACGGTGTTTTGAAGTTTTTTCACAGGGATTGGAGGAGATGCACCAAGAGCTATCCAAGGATGGTGAAGACCATAAGCTTGGGGATGTGAAGACAACCCCGCTGGACCTACACACTCTCGGTTTGCACACGTCCAACTTCTGTTTTTCGATCGAAACACTTTATCGCATAAACTTGGAGCGTCGTTTTTTGTTTTTGTTTGAGTCTTGAGAGACCACCACACTATCAATTATATATGAGAGAGCTACTGGAAATATGGGTTGAAATATGTTGGATGCTTTTATAAGATTGGGAAAAGGGATGTTTGACTTGATTTTTAATGATACATATAGTTGCATGATTCATGAGCTTGTTTATGAGTAATAGTTTGCAAATTCTTTTTGTAGAGCTATCACTTATTCATGTTTTGGTGCTGATTGTTATTTCACTTGGTTTAACATGGATTAGTTAGTTCTATGGACACTCATGCATGCATCTAGATGGTCAACTTTCTCCCTTTTGCTAGCCCAAAAACTCCAACAAGCAAAAACTTGTTTCCAACACCTTCAACCAAAGTTATTCCAGTGAGTCCACCATATCTACCTATTGGCTTTATGCTATTCGAGTATGTTTAACATGTTGTTTGTGTTATCTTACCTCTGAATGAAAATGTTTATGTTATTGATTGCAATGGAAAAAATTGGTTATATAGCTCTCACGAACTTGATGCACAATGTTCTTTTATTTGCATAATAAAACTTGACCCATTGTGATTAAGATTATGATGTTTGTGGCTTGATGAATGTTTTGGGTTGGAAGTTAGCCCATATGTGCTGTCACATGGCAAGCTTTCAACACGCTCTTCATCTCATTTAGTTGATATCATGTGCTTTTGTCTATGGATGCTTATCATGTTGAAATAAATGTGGAAATAGAGTGAGTTTAAATGAGTTTGTGTAAATGGTTAGAGAGACGCCTGGGCCGCTAATCTAAGCCATGCATCATTCATGGTGGAAATTTACTTACATACTATGGTGAACCTTCTGTGATACACCTTGCAATAAAAAACTATTCCAAATGGTAAATAAAAAGGGTGTTGAGATTGTTCATTTTGTTTGTTTGTCTTGTCATTTTGATATGGGCTTGTTCCATATCTTGGGACAAGAGGTACCCCAGTTGACGCTCTTGATGATACTATTATGCTTACAATGATATTTAATTGAACTTGCTTTGTTTCCCAAGTTGAGTAACACATGGTGTAAGTACTTGTATTCAAGGGGCATGAGACATTCAACCCATTCTTTATCAAGCACACTACTCATATTTGCTTTCACTTTAACCTTAATCATTCAAGATGCTATGATAGGGGCAATGAGAGCTTGACACCAATGAATACCTTATTGCAATCATTAACTTAAGTAGAAGAGTTTGGAGGTTGGATGAAACTTATGCATGCTTTACCTCTACTCACATATACATATTTCCAAAGTGTACACCTATCATATTCAGATTTGCATACATGTGTTCCATATTACTTGCTACCATGTTACACTTTGTGAACTATCAATGAACATCCTTGTCTTGAATACTTGATATCACTTCATAAACTATTTGCATATTGCTACTCCTTTGAAGAATGAATCATTTGACTATATGTAGCAATAATAATCATCTTTGATATCCATTGTTAAGTATTAAATTGCAAAGTCCATGTTAGTTTTATCATCTTCATACTCGAGGACGAGCATGGATTAAGCTTGGGGATGTTGATGCATGTAAAATGCATACATGAACTTTGCACTTTAATTGCTTATATTCCAATCATATTTGCATCATATAAGGGTTATATCAATGTTTTATAATGATTTTGGGAATATTCATTTATTTCCTATTTTTATGGAATTAACCCTGCACAGGCAGAAAACCCCGTTTTCTTATTTTAATGTTTCAGGGACCCAAACGTCAACGAAATCACCTGGAAATTTACGGGCGTCAATATTTGGAAGGAAGAAGACCTGTGGGCGAAGGAAGCGAACAACGGAGGCCCGAAGGCCAAACGGGGGTGGCCCACGCGGCCAGGTACTGTGCCGCGTGGGGCCCACCCGTTTGGCCTCGTGGCTCCGTTGCCGTCGATCTTCGCTCCACCGACATAGTCTTGACCTAAAAACGCCTATAAAAAAGGTCCCCCGACGTTCTCTGGAAGGAGCGCCGCAAAACACAGAAACACCGAAACGGAGATCAGGAGCTGCAGATTGGAGGGGGAAAACTCCGGCGGGGCGCTGCCGGCGTGGTCTCCATCGACTTCTCCACCGTCTCCATGATGAAGAGGGAGTAGTCCACCTCTGGACTATGGGTTTGTGGAAGTAACTTATGTATCTCTCCTCTCTTGAGCTTCACTAATTAGCACCGTATGAGCTGCTGAACATGATTACGGTCACCGTTGTAATACCTTTGTGGTGGATCTTTATGAGTTAATATATGTTTGAGATTGCAATGTTTGTTTCAGTTATGAGTATAGATGCATATTATGTACCCGTTCTTGTCTACTTGTTTTGATCAAGCATGTTTATGAGAGCGTGTGTGGGGGAACGTGTGCATTAGTTGGAGTAACGGGGGTGGCTAGTGCAGTGAACGTGAGAGAAAGTTCTGCGATCCACTTTGGTATCTTTACCTTACTTTGTTACCTCACTAGGGATAAACTAAAATACCATGCTACCGGGGATGTGGGCGTGACCATTGCCGCTACTCCATGACTAGATCTAGCATGTTCTTATTTTCACTTCATGTCATGATACTTAATGCTATACTCGAGTTATCTTAATTACTGAGGTGTTATGATTTAGTTCGCATCTTGGTGGAGTATAAGAGAGGTTAATAACCAAAAGATCTCTATGTTAGGACGTGATGCCCATATATCTAAGTAACTTGTTATCAAACCCTGTGTTGCAATCTCATATGTTAACTGTGTGTGTTCCATTGTCTACCACTTTATAAAGAGAGAGTGCATTTGTGAAACCATGAACCCAGTCCATTTTTAATCATAAGAAACACCTTTCCAACACCATATACCACTTTTCTATTTTCAGCCATCATTAAATCCGAAAATACAAAAATACTTTTCATCTTGCATACATCATTCAAAAACCCAAAAATATCATTTACCATTGCATCCACCATCATTGCATATTTATTTCTTTTTGCATTGCATAACTATCCTGATATCATTCTTACACCTTGTGCTTGACAACCACAGGTGAGGTTGAGGACCAAAACATCTAACCTTGTTTTGTAGGTAACCAAAAGAAGGATAAGAAGATAAATCTACCACTTCAGATTCCCCGAGAGTTCGATATTAAACCCTCGAGTCACCCCTCGTGGGGAAAACTGTCTTCCACTTACTATACACTCTGCACTTGGAGTCTCAACCTAATCCCGTTTATTTTTGCAGGTATCAAAGCCTTGCTCTTCGGGACCATCAGTGTCCATCACATCATTCTCCTAATGATTAACTCCATTGTCAACTGACATAAATGTCACATGATCGGGAAATCTCGATCATCAATTGCACAACAGACTAGTAAAGAGGCTACTAGGGACCTGGTTGTTTACATGCCACACGTGTATTGATGTTTCCGGTTAATACAGTTATATCATGGTACAAAACATATTATGAACAATCGAGATATGACAAATAAAAATATCTTTATTAATTGCCTCTAGGGCATATCTCCTTCGGCCTCCAGCTCAGAGGTTGAAGAAAGGCCACCTTCTTGGCCATAGATCACGATGGCAAGCAAGGCCACCACGTGTGGTGCTCTGGGCTGCAACAAGAACACGAACCACTTCACAGAGGAAGAAGCAAAACCAACAGCTACTCTTCCGCTGCTCGCCTCCACAGCCGGCCAGAGGAAGAAGCAACAACTGCACCCGGCCCGCTGCAGAGTGGACACCGCCGGCCTCTAGAACCAGAAGCCGACCTTCGAGCTTATGAGAGAAGGAGGATGCTGCGCTCTGACCTTCTGTATGCTGCCCCGACCACCGGAGCTTCGCCAGGAGGAGAGGAAGCGCCACCGTCCAGCAGATGATGCTCGGGCTCATCTGCGAGCAGGTCCCCATCGGCAAGACGCCATTCTGCACGTCGGCAAACACGAAAGCAAAGTCAACCCTACATCTACTGCCTAATCTACTGCTATACAGATGGGTCCGGCACCCTATTCCATCTCTATTTATTTAGTTCCACGAAAAACGACTTGCACATACTTTCTTAGAAACAAACCCACTTGTGAATGAATTATATAAATAACACTGTGTTTGGATGTAGAAAAGTTTGCTGGGAATTGAATTGGACTAGCAATTCCATTTCCTAGATGGAAAGGAAATGGACTCCAATTCAAATTCCGATGTTTGGTTGTGAATGAAATTTATGATTGGAATCAAAGGGCAGCACATAATTCCAATTCCTGTTTGGACGTATAAACCATGGAATAGAATGTTTTGTTGAGTTTAGACAATATACATTTAATATATGGAAAAGTAGTATGTGTATATATGAATATTGATATATTATTTTGGACATATAATAATATTAAAATATTCCAAATCAAGTCACAACCATAACACAAGTATAAATTCAAACATTGTGGCGTTTGCAAGTGTGGCCGTTTCATCGCCGTCCAGAATCTAAATTAGCCTGGGCAAAGTATTGGAAATCCATCTATAACATCCTCTGATCAAACATGATTTTTTAAGGCAAATAGGCATCTGTATTGGAAATTTTGAATGAATGGAAAAGGAGGTGGCCGGCTTCGGCAGGGCTAGTGGAGTGGCCGCCTTGGGAAGGGCCAGGAAGTGGCCGCCGTTCTTCCCTCCCACCGTCGCCGTTCCCTCTATCGCTGTCGCTGTTCTCCCTCCCTCCGTCGTCGTTCTCCCTGCCGCCGCTGTTCCCCATCCCGCCTGTTCGATCTAGGGTTTGGGGCGGGGCAGTAGAGGGGACGGACGGCGCCGACTTCCTGCAGCTCGCGCCGACGGATGGAGAGAAGAGAGAGAGGTAGATGAAGAACGGGAGAGACGGAGAGGAGGACTCACCGGAGGAGCGGTGGCCGCCGGCTTGCTCCAGACACCAGGTCGCACGAGCAGAGCTGCATGCTCTGTTCGTCTCGCGAGTCCAGTCACAAAGAGGTACGCGATTCCGTGCGTTTCCGAGGCTCCGAGCTCGGAAATATTTGGGCCGAGCGGACACCTGCGAGGGTTGCGCTGGGAATTGGCATGCGTTTCCAAGCCCAAATTCCGTGACCAGTCCAAACGGCGGAAATTGTTCTCCAATTCCAGATTCCCTGATTTCATGCCCCAATTCCTACATCCAAACACAGTGTAAAGGGAAGAATAAGAAACAATGTGTTGCAATAAAATAAGAAAACTCCAACTAACATGAAACTGGAAAGTCGAAAAGAAAAAGAAAACATTTTCTGTTTTTCTCGTGTGTGTGTGAACGAAAAGAAACGTGCCCCCAACGACCCAGACGTCCGTTCGTACATAGAAAATCGTTCACCTGTCCTGGCCTTATCGGGTCCAACAGCTTACACCCGCCAAGCCACCACACGGCCGCGGCACGACTCCTTCCCCATCTCCTCGGTCCGACCGCCTCCCGTCGCCGGCGATCGGAGCAGCTGCGGCGCCGCCTTTCGCTGCCGGCGGAGATGGGGACGCGCCATCTCATCACCGGCCAGAACACCTGCGACGAGGCGTCATCCTCCAACCCATTACGCGCCCTCGCCAACTCCATCCTCGGCCAGTCCAGCAAGGCGGAGGTAAACCCTAGCCCCCCCCATCTCAGTCCCTCGAGCTTAGAATCTTACTCTCTGCTGCTGTGGTGACGGCTGGAGCTGGATCAGTTGGCCCCCTTTAGGTCATTTGTTCTACTTCTGTTGTGCGAAGCTAGTTTCTGTACCTTATGCGCCAGTCTAAGTCTACTATATGCGTTGACCAACACGGTTGGCTCGTGGGTTGTGCTATCGCACGTCTCTGATTGCTTGGTGTGTTAGTTTATGCTGATTAGACGGGCCAGAGCAACTAATTGTTCAAGGTTATAATAAGTATATGCTCGCCTTACTCTGAAACCTTGTTCTTAAAGTGCTGGGCGAGATACTTGAGTGATTTGTAAGTTGCAAGCTACCAATTGGTTTGTTATAATATAGGCAGCCTCTTATTTCTCCAATGTCATGCTGTTATCTTGTGAAAAAAGAGAGTAGGGAAAGGGGTTAAAGGAGTTCAACATGCTACAGTTCTGACCTTTAGCATGCTCATGTCGCCAGTTTAAGTGCTCCATGAATTATTTTCCCTGAGAATTTCTGATTGACCTAGTAATATTGAAGTTACTGGTCATGAGTATATCTGAAGATGCTATTTTTGTCTCAGACCAGTTTCCATGTTCCTTTACTAATGATATGTGTGCATTAAATGGACATATTGGATGGTTAACATCGAAATGCACTGAAAAATCGTAGCTGCACTCTAAGAAAACACATTGATTATAACATTTTCCTTCTGCAGTCACTAAAGGGACTTCCTGGAGCCTCGGCTAATGTTCCAACTACGTCTGATTATGGCACAGATGTTCCACTGTCCACCATCCCGGGTTCTGAGAATGAGTTCAAGCAAGATCAACGACCATTTGCACGGGTAATGGTGATTCTCAACATTGTCCTTTGTGTGCCTTTTGGCCATTCCTAACTGTGAACAAACATCTGCAGGGTGCTGACTTCCTTCGTGGGGGTCCTGCTAATGATTGGGTTGAATCTTTTCGTCCTCCGGGGCAGTCTGCATTTGGAGGACCAGACGCAAACTTTGCAGAGTTTGATCAAATCTATAACAATGCAGGCACTACCGTTGGACCAGCCTTGGATGGTAGATTTCCGTGTCATAGCCTTTCTGTGTACTAAACTGCTGTCTTTTCACCACATGTTACACAAATACAACATTTTTCGCTGACTCCTAGCATATGTTAATTCCAGGTCCACCACAAAGGGTCTTATCTGGTGTTCTGCATTCTTTTCTTTCAAGTGGCCGAGCTGGTGTGCCATTTCAACCTGTCCCAATACCAGCTCTTGGTTTGTCTGAAGGTGACAAACAATGTATACGTGATCGTAGCTGCATAATGGCACGCCACATTTTGGCTGACCAACCTGAAGAATATATACAAGCACAGGTTAACTTACAATTTCTTTTGTGACTATGGAAATCGCCTTGGACCCTATGAAGTTACTCGCAATACTTATTTCTTCCCTTTTTTCCCATTAGATTAGTCATTGTAGCTTCTTATTAACTTGCTTGACATTCTGAGTTCCGTGTGCTGCTTATGTTTTATTTATCAATGTTTCTTAGAAAAAAATCTGTTCATGAATGTAACACTTTTATTTATATCAGGTAAACACATTGCTGCATTCTCTTGATATTGACAATAGTTATCGAATGAAAAACCCCCTGCATGGGCCGTATCCAGAGATGGAGGAGTACTGGAACCAATCCCAAGCTGCAATGAGATCTGGCCCAATGCACAATGCTTCAAATAATTGGATTACTGAGTTCGGCAAGCAAAATAATAACCCTGAGGGTTGGATTACTGAGTTTGGCAAGCAAAATAATAACCCTGAGGGTTGGATTACTGAGTTCAGCAAGCAAAATAATAATCCTGAGGGTTGGGCACACTCCTTTGAGCAGCAATATGGTCCCAACGGTTGGGCCTCTGAGTTTGAACAGGTCAGAGCCTTCTAAATGCCTATTTTGCATTTTCACACGCATCAGTTCTGAAGCTTTTTTTTTCGTTATTCATACTAATCATTTGAGTAGACAAGACATCCTAGAAACAAGTTCAACTATGCTTTGACTTTAGGCACATACACCTGTGCTGCAATTGCTACAGTTTGATCTGAGTAATAATCTCACCATTGTATCAGATAGGATCTTAATTTGGATATTGACTTTTCTTCTGGATGTTATTTAGTTCATACATTCCATATCCTAATTGAAGGATTTATAATCGAATCAGGTCCAATAATTGATGATATCTGGCTATCCACGTAACCAAATGCAATCCTGAATTTTACTTGTATCTGCACCATGTGCATAATTCTGCATTACTCTTGACTACGTCCCATTTATAATACTCTTTTTATATAAACATTGGCGATTATGTCTCTTTTTTTGTGAATAAATAGCAAATGGCCAATAGGAAACACAACCCAAGAAATTAGTAAACTACTTACAATGGATCCAAGTGTGTATAAGAAGGATATGCGGGTTTTGGTATAACCATGACCCATTTACGCAGTTGCAATATGATCTTTCCTTGACTCTACCCATTAATCGAGATATTTTGATATCTATGAGTACTTGAGTTTGTTCTATTTCGAAATAAATCTAAGACAGTCTTATGTAACTACGGAAAGTTACTACTTCATGTGGTTATTCTAGAACATGATGTGGCAAAAGATCAGACTCTTTCAACACATGTCTTAAATATTGACTAGATTTAGTGAAGAAAACAAAGCTTGTAATTTTGGCGAATGACAATCTGCATAGTTATCATATTTCAATATCCTTATGCAGTAATATATTCGTTTATAGGATAAGTGGTTTAAGTTATGTTGTGTACTTTTGTGTTTTTTCAGCATCAGTCTCAAATGGCCATGGGTCAGATGGGAGGAGCGAACATGGCTAATCTTGCAGCTATGCAGCAATCCCGTATGCTTGCAGAAACATTATCAAGTAACAATGACCCAAAGTTTCAGGTATACATGATGACCTGACTTCTTCATGTAACTCTATTCAAATTATGTTTACCCTAATGAAAATTTGCTTGAACTACAACTCATCAAATTTATTTGTAGACATAAGTGTCGCATTATGTACCTGGCTTAAACTTCTTTTGCCATAAGGAAATATTCTGCTCATTTATATCTGCAGTTGATGTGATTGCATCTTGATATGTTAGGCTAAACCTACATGTTCTAGAACAGGTTAAGCATGCCTTTAAGTACCTAATGCATCCTCCAAAAATCAGAGCAGATCTCCTAAATGGGATGTTGCTTTCCAAAGTGATAGAGGGGAACCTGTATTGGGTGTGCAGAGATGAGCTAGTCAATTTATTCATATTGGCGTGCGATGCTACTATTGTATATCGTGTCATATCTGCACATCTGTTGTCAGTAGTTCTGTTTATGCTAAAAACGCTAATTTTTGTAGTGCCAATTGGAACGATCTTAATTGTAACATATTTTCTATGTTACCCCAGATACCCTATGGTACAGGCTATTTCATTTCATGTTTAAAAGGATATTGGACCATGAGAACTTTTCTTTCTTAAATGTGTACCTTTTACCAATAATAAGATTGTTTCTAGACTTTAAGTCAACAACCTTTATTACCTGCAAGCTGCAACCATATCTATAGGGCCATTGTGATCATCCTGTCTTGCCTGATGATACTTCCTTTTTTCTTTTTTTTGGAAGAATTCCAAATTCTTCCAGTTTGTTTCAAAGATGAGCCGTGGTGAACTTATTATAGAAGATAATCAAGTAAAACAAGGTTCAGCATCCCAATCCAGTGGCTGGGCTGATGAATTTCAAACACAGCACAATGCTAATGCGAACTCTTGGGCAGATCAGTTTGCGCATGGAGAGGTAATACTAGAGACCTGGATGCATGCAAATAATTGTATGGCATGCTAAATGGGGAGTTAGTTTTCCTCAGAGAGCTTGATGTGTGTAAATCAATATAGTGTTACTTAATGGGGGTCTAGTTTTCCGTGGGCAATTAAAAAATGGAACACTGGTGTATCATGCTATTATATTATCATTTAGCAACATTAAACTGATACCTCTTCTTTGTATCTGCTGGGTGCTGATGATTTTGCCTCACTGATATTTGTTCTCCAGCTTTCACAAGGCGCAGATAAGTGGGTTAATGAGTTCTCTAGTGAACAGAATCAAGGTGGGCTCAATGAGAAGTGGATTGATGAGTTCTCCAAATTGCACATGGATGATGAATGGGCAGAGGAGTTCAGCGGAGGAGCTTTTGGTGAAAGCTCTGCTGATCCATGGGCAGATGAGTGAGTACAAGTCTCTTGTTTCTCCGTGTCTTTGCTATTAGTAAGGTTGAGTCGACATGTGTCTTCTTTCTTGATAGGTTGTCTGGCCAATCTTTATGTCAGCTTATGCAAAAACTTAGGGTTTGGGCTAATTTATTTCTACCGTTGATTGGTTATGCTCTGTTTTACAGAACACCCTTATGTATAGCAATTATATCTTACCATTAACTATCATCGTGCATCATTTGTAGGTTTCAGAACCAATTGTCAGCTTCCAAACAAAGTTCTGGTGCTGCTCGAGGGGTTTATGTTTTTTCTGAGATGAACCCATATGTTGGCCACCCTAATCCAATGCAGGAAGGACAGGAGCTCTTTCGGAAAGGCCTCTTAAGTGAAGCTGCGCTTGCTTTAGAGGCTGAAGTTTTGAAGAATCCTGATAATGCTGAAGGTTGGAGGTTGCTTGGAGTAACACATGCCGAAAATGATGATGACCAACAGGTAATTGTGCCTCTCATGAATGTTGGATGCTGTGATGATCTGATGTTCATATGCCAAGTATTAGATTACGTGTTGGCATTATCGTTGTACTGATCACTATGGTAGTCTAACATGGATGTATCGGATGTGTCTGTGCACCATGTTTGTTCATGACTGAGTTTTGATTACGTAATTATCAAGAAATGTTGTTTTACTAAGTCTAAATGCCAAAGCCCGGTATTCAGAGTGTCTGAATTCGAGTGCTGTACGTTTTTATTTATGCAATATGCTAGTTCTTGTGACTCATGATCTGAACCATGCTCTAGTGTAGTTTTGCACAATGCACACCTTGCAAGGATTACATATGCATATGTACAAAATATAAAAATGGCAATTTGTCGCAAATTCTAAAAACCTTAAGATCTATGGGCTGGGCTCCATGCCTCTTTGAAGGATTCAGCAATTGTTAGTTTCTTTCTTTCAGGCCATTGCAGCAATGCTGCGTGCACAGGAGGCTAATCCTACAAACCTGGAAGTTCTTCTTGCTCTTGGTGTCAGTCACACAAACGGTGAGTTTATTTAGGAGAGTAATTCATTGGCCTGCTTAATCATAAGAAATGAAGTGATAGAAATCAGGATTGGAATTAAGCAGGTTTCTGCTTTGTGCCAGCTATTTTTACCAGGAACTGTAAACAATTGCAATAATCCATATTACAATATTTTTAAATTTTCTTTTATGATTAACGAAAGCTTACCTGTGCTCAGAGCCTCCTCCGCAGTGTTTAATAACTGTGCTCATAACATGTTCTAGTATAATATACCTAAATTGTATTAAAGCAAGAAATTTGAAGAAATACCATGACTTCTAAATTTCCGTACTTTATATTTATGTATACTACCCTGAGAGGATTTATTTCTTTTATGTGATTGCTGCAGAGTTGGAGCAGGGAGAAGCATTGAGATATCTTTCGAGGTGGCTTCAGAATCATCCAAAATATGGGGGTCTCGCCCCACAAAACCCAACTGATTCACATTATGGTCCAGATGTAAGTGCTATATATTTCATATTATGGATGTTTCAACTTGCAATGTTTTGTTAAATCCTCCCATCTCCAGCTTCCAGATGGTATTCTGTATAAATGTCTCAGTTTTATGATCTAGCAATCTATTGATTAAAGATTATTTTACCTTTCAGCAAGATATTATTAGCTGTGATTGTATGTCATGTACAGTTTTGTTTCCTGATCTTGCTAAAAAATGATATCAGTTTAGCATACTAAACAACTTGCCTCTCACCAGGTTGTTAGATTGTTTAATGAAGCTGCTCAGATGTCGCCCGAGGATGCTGATGTCCATATAGTTCTCGGTGTCTTATACAATTTATCAAGAGAATATGATAAAGCTATAGCTTCATTTAAGACCGCACTACAGCTGAAACCACAAGACTATTCTCTCTGGAACAAGCTTGGTGCGACCCAAGCAAACAGTATCCAGAGTGCTGATGCTGTACTGGCATATCAGCAGGTAATTAATCTTTGCAACATGCTCAAACTTCAACTTGGGTGAAATTTTTGTTCTGTTTGTAAGTTATTTATTCTTGGTTTAAGAATTATAGAACTTTGTCTCTATCATGAGCTCATGAACATATAAGCATTTGTACTCGCTTATGTGCAAACTGCAAAGGCTAACTATACGATCTCGTCTGACAGAAATACCTTTAAATATAATGTCTCTACTGTATGATCAATCGGTAGACTGATTGACATATGGAAACCAATGTTGCATTCACAAACTTTGGGCATCTAGATCCCTCTCTGTGGAATGTCGACAATGTTTCTGCCTGAGACAGCAAAGATTGTTTTTTCTTCAAGAGTTCAAGTTACAGGCTAGTATGCTATATTCCAAACTTATTGCAGTACAGTATATCTGATGAGATCCAATCAGATCATTTGTAATGTCGTGTAACACCACTGATATGTTGTCCAATCTTACAAACATATGTTCTTTTGTGACATTCACTTATTTATTAGTATAAATTGTATGACAGATCCAACCATCTTAGTGTGCCTTACAGAAAATACTGTAGACTAACGAATAGCAGGTCTTTAGGTTATTACGACTCTTGTTGACTGTGGCGTACAAATATCCTAGAATTTCTAGGACTGCATTCCTGGTTACTGGAATTAATTCGAAATTGTTGCTTCTTATTTTAGGCTCTAGACTTGAAGCCCAACTATGTCCGTGCATGGGCTAATATGGGAATCAGCTATGCCAACCAGGTAATTCTTGTGTCCCACAACCATCACTTGATATGTTATTGGTGCATTTTTTCACAAATACTGTGATGCGAAAGTAGAAATCATATATTGAGTTATCATTTCTCGACTGCTCTACTAACATGCTTGCCATCATTATATAAGCGAGTTTATGTGCTTTTACTTTTTTTTTCACGTTTAGTATTGAAATGGTCGAGTCTTGTTATCATGCTTTCTCATCATATCATGAAAATTCTGGGTATTTTTGGTACATTGAATGCCACTGTAATGTTTAGGGTCCCTAATGTTTGTCAAGTGCAGATTTACCTAACTTACATGCCACCGTAATGTGAAGTACTAAGTTATATAACTTACAAATGATTAACACTAAAATTTATCTTTATTCAGTGGTGTGATAACTCACACAAAAAGATTTTCTCTGACTAACTAATAAGTTTCTCTTCCATGAATTGTGGACTCGCTCTAGAAAAGAACTATGATAATCAATAATGATTGTCCACCTATAACTCCTCTTGTGATGGTCGTTTTCTAAGCTGTTTTATATGCAGGGTCTGTATGAAGATTCTATTCGATACTATGTAAGGGCGGTTGCCATGAATCCAAAAGCTGACAATGCGTGGCAGTACTTGAGAATTTCTCTTGGGTATGTCTAGTTCGCTTGCTTTATCTGCATGTGAACATGAACGATTTTCCCCCTGACGATTTAAACTTACTAACACGTTCTCCCTTTCCAATCAGTAATGCTTCGCGCAGTGATATGATTGCTGCGTGTGATTCCCGCAACCTTGATGTCCTTCAGAAAGAGTTTCCCCTCTGAGTCCAAAAGTTCCGAGCCATTAGGTCCTCATCATGAAAGGGAAGCAGGAAGCTAGCAAAATGTGATGCTCTCGGCTGCATGTTCTGGAATAGGAAGAACAATAAACGCAAATTGGTGGTCATCATGCTCGTGTATTCTTATGTTCATTGTCAGCTAACTGATCTTCCGTTTAGCAAGATGTGGAATGTATAGAAAGCAAGATTAGCAACCGATTTGTAGATGTGAAATCCAATAGAAGAAACAACGGTCGCGACAACATATGTAATTCTGTATACAAGAGGCATAATAAGAGGAATAAAAAGTGGTCGTACAGAGCAATTCTTGGATGGAACATGTTCTTCTGTTGTGCCGGTACAATGAGATGATGGGTAGGAATTTTCGTGTTTTTTAATGGAAGAGTAATTGCATGGCCATTTTTAAGTGCCGAGCAAACTAGTGTACACTGAAACACATCATCAGACACCTGCGTTAGCTTTATCAATTTCAATACAACCTCGAAAGATATAGCAATAAAATATCATATACGATGGCTCATTTACAATAACCAGACATGCTAAATATTTGGTGAGAGAGATTGTTGACTGTAATGCAGCAAGAGTTTGTGCCATAAGTTCAGAAGAGCAGGTGAATTACGTAGTTGTTCAGTGCAATTGGTTTGTGTTAATTGCATCTAAGTGTTATCTGACTGAAGGTTGAACTGGGTATTTTCTTCACTGCTGTTTGTGAAAAGTCCAGTTCCACCACAGTGCTGGCTAAATTAGAACTTTCAGGACACGTAGCAGGCCATTTTAATTTTACGTTGGCAGGTCATGCACTTGCGTGCATGCACTAAACAAACATTTTCAGCTTAACATTTAATTGCGCGGAGGCCATTTTACGTTAGCAGGTAATCTACGCATGCACTCAAACAACATTTTCAGCTTAACATTTCACCATAGAGATATGCATTGACCAAATGAAATCAGGCTAAGCACATAAATAATACCCTAGATATATTGCTGCGTCTCAACATCCAGAGCAAATGTAGTACCATACTAGACCATCGACACACAACCTATAATAAATTACATAACTGCGTATCTCAACATCAGATTGAAATTTAAAACACCAGTACAGTACTAGCTACTAACCATCGACACATGAACTATGACTATGACCCTCTAATGTCTGGGCTCAGATAGGTAGTTTTGAGAAGTTCAGGGTGTAAACTTGAAGAGGAGCTCGTTCAGAACGGAGGGGCTGCAGGTGTTGATGATCTGCTCCAAGCTTTCAGGCGTCAAAACCGTGTACACACTTGAATGAGATTTGATGAACTCCATGCACAAATCCTTCAACAAGGGACACTGTCTCCGCGCAGCCACAACAAGAATGTCTGCCACCGTGTCCTTCTCTATGTATTCGGCCAACTGCTCTGCACAGATCGACTTGAGCCTTTGGAGATCATACCTATCTGCAGCTTCAAGCAACTGCAGCAGCCACTTGTCATACTCGTCATCGTCTTCTTCATCTTCAAGCCAGCCCCAGTCGGGAAACGAGTCGGTGTAGATGAAACCAAGCAATACTTTGAAAAATCTCGGTTTGATGTCATTTATCTCTACAACATTTGTCTTTGTCATAGTAGTGCCACCAAAGAGTAGTTCCTTGAAAACGGTAGACCGGGCTGCAAGCACGCACCGGTGGGCAGCAAACGTCTGGCCGCCAACCTCAAATGTAATGTCTGCGCCCTCCTTGGACAGGAGAAGGTCGCTGAGATGGCTTTGCAAGTCCGATGGTGGCATGTCAAGAAATGAATCTGTGGTGGCAATGGCATCCGCGGCCGTCTTGAGGACATGAATGTCGCAGCGGATGATGAAGCTGCCGCTCTTAAGATGTCTTGATCTTTCCAAGACGTCCCTTCTCATGAATTTTGCTTGTCCGTCACAGTAGTCAGATGGTATATCGCTCTCACGGACGCGCGTTGACATTCGCAGCTCAGGCTGGTCAATGAAACTGAAAACAGCACGAGCCTTCACCTCCTCTCCTTCTACGTCGTCATCAAGGGCAAGAAAAATCGATATGAATCTTCATCGTCCTCCTCAAAGCCTTTAGGGTAGTAATCGAGATGCCAGCGATGGCCTCCAACCAGGAAAGGACGAGACTGGATGCATTCCCCGGTTGGTGTTCTGTCTATGCTCCCCCAATAGTCCTCGACAACGAGCAAGTGGTACCCTCTGTTCGCCCCGGCGTCAATGGGCGGCACGGTTAATGCGCACAGCTCCCCGTCCGCCATGAGGGACACGCCAGCGAAAGCCATGTTCGGCAAGCCTCCTTCAGCGGATCTCTGAGAAAAATATGCAGGATATCACGGCAATCTTTGGCTAGACGTGCAACTTCTCGCCTCTCTTCTTTATTTCTGAAAGCTTGCACCGGTACAACTTCCGGCGTCCTAGGTTGGGCTTATATACACGCACAACCTGGACGAACCTAGACCCGATCGGTATCGACCTGTAAACATAGGCGGTCATGGCTTTCCTTTTGAAGCTAACTCGATCTGATTTAAAGATGACTCGACTCCTACTAGGCGTAGTTTCTCGCCCGCGTAATAAGTCCCTAAATGGGATCCACTCGCCATTAAAACTTACAAGTCGCGATCTCGTCCATAACGCGCCACGATCCATCCGTCCTTGGAGGCACACTGTGTGTAGCAGGAGTACGTACCCTGATTAAAGTGGCATAGTATTGGAAAACCCTGAGCCAAGCAACATAATCCGACCGTCACCATCCGTATCCGTATAGCTGGATGCACATCAATCAATAATCGATGGAGATTAAGCGCACAATGCACGTAAATCATACAAGCCACTGTATAGTTTGTGTGGATCGTGCATTCGTGCTTCGTGCGTGCATGCATGGGTCTGTCTCTGCGCCGTGCCGTTACCCCCGGCGAGAAGCAGCAAGCCATAGTAATGAACTAATGATCATGATGTTTCACGACGATGGCGCGACGCCCGCCCATGCTGACGTGACACGCAGCAGTGCAGCACCGCTGGTACTTGTACGGGTCTCGGGCTGTGCGACCGAGGCGCGATCGACCAACCTTATAATAATTAGGTAGGCGCGACCGATCTGTCGTGGTACCGCTGGAAAAACCGACGAAAATTATGCGGTAGTACCAATGGAAAATACAGTTGGAAATTACACATACAATATAATATAATGGTTATTTATTAAAAATAGCAATTCGTAACATGTTACTCAGGCTGGAAGCAGAAATCTCTGCAGTCTTTTCTATTACTATTACTATCAGAATAATGTTGCTATGGTCTTACATCGTTTCAGTCTTGTATAAAAATAATAATATTTAATCATTTAGCAACATCATAACTCAAAACATAAGGTAAAAGGTCGCTTAGTCTTCTTATGGAAATTGGAAAAATACCGTTAGAAAGTCTAAACTTATTTGGGAAATAGACGTGTGTAAACGCGTTTGGAAACTTTTAGGTAGGAAAAATATGTTGAAAGCTACTGTGGGTGAACGATTCACATCTTTTGGAAAACACGAGGACTTTTATGCAAAAAAGCGGCGTGCGTGGACTTTTCCCTGTGTTTTGTACTGGAGGACCGATTCACAATTTTTTGGAAAACACGGGCGCGCAATGTAGAAGTGCACATCGGGGACTTTTCTGCAAAAAA